>JABFEB020000104.1:1509737-1532681 GCA_019775895.2 Stomatorhinus ivindoensis
TCCCTATGCTGGTCATGTATCAAGACACAAAAAAATTCCTTCTGTTTAACTTAACATTAGTAAGCAGAGACCTTTTACTGCCTTATGTGTACACCATCTTTTAAAGCTCATAGCCTGAAGAACCCACTGCCTCCATTTGTGTCTTTTTGCATTGGGCCGGTGTGCGAGTCTGTGGCTTAAGAAGCTTTACTCGTGTCCAGAAGGTTGCTGTTTTGAATCTCATGCCCGGGAGTGGGATCACTTTCGGCCCCCCGATAAAGCCCTTTTCCGCAAATGGCTGACTAAGAAACCGAGATCGGAACCAAGGCTTCGCCCTCATGGCAGAGCAAGATGGCACACGAGAAGGCCAGAGAATTCCTATGTACCTCCCCTGGAATAAGTGTAAAATAACACTCCCTTAATAGCCCTTCATACCCAGATACATCAGTGTTGCTTCCACGCTACATTGGTGCCGTTTTTGCCCTACACCTGTAAACCCCAGCTGCATTAACATGGTGTAGTCCTTCTACCTCAGAGAATTTTCACATAGAAATTTTCAATAGATTTGCAGGACAAGCAGATAGCTGAGCTTAAATCCTTCCCAAAAGAGTAACACCCACCTTCAGTCTAAGTAGGAAAAAATAGCAGTCTGTATTTATTATATTTCGACATTTTAAGTTTGACATATATTCAAATAATACGGTATGCCGCAGTATATCATCATATGAGTATTTGTTGATCTGTTCTTACAGAATTCTGGATGGCATTTCTGATGTAGAGCTTGTGCTTATGACCGTGTCACACATTTGTAATGAATGAGGAAGCTTCTCAGCCTTATTCCAACCAAGCTGGTAGTGTTGAGGGATTTTCCAGATCCTTCCAAACACCCTGGCTGTCGAGCTCAGCGTACGATCACATCCGACCTGACCTGTCGTGTTCCAGTGTTTTTTGTTTTTTGTACTTCTCTTTACTGTGACACCTTAGTGTGGTATAACACCCCAGGAAGTGAATAAAATGTGCTCAGTAAGGGAGAAGAGGAACCTTTTTTAACATTTCAGCAGTGCTTTGTTTTCACTGTTTGTGATTCCATAGTTTGGGTCTTATAGCTGAACAGCACACTGCTGTACACGAACAAACAGGCATATACACACGGGACACTTTGCACAGATACACTTGTGACTGGCAAAAAAAAAAATCCTCAAATTCATTGAAAATTCCTGGTCATCTTCTGTGTCTCTGTCCATTTGAAAGAGTCTGTAAAGCAGCAGTAAAATCTAATGAAACACCACCCCTGTCCCCCCCCCCCCCCAACCCGATCTCAGACTATGGCACCATGGTAAGGCATAACTTCCTGTTTTCCTGTCAATAGGTTTCCAGGAGACATCATTTCTCAGGTACCTCTTTCAGTATGTGTAACAATAAATAAATGAAAAAAAAAGCCAGGATGTATTGGGAAAAACAGATGTTCAAAGAAACATATGTGGGACCATTCCAGTGTCCTTATTGGCTCATTATTTCTCATGAATGTCTCTGATTGGTTCATTTGCTTGCAGGTGGTCATTTGGGTAGAGCCTCACCAAAATATTACGTGGGCTGAGGGTGGAGCCATCCACAGGAGGCGGGGTCACTGATACTGGGTGTGGTCATCAGGTGGGGGGGGGGGGGTCACCGGCAGGCGTGCGTCTCCGCTGTCCTGCGGCACTGCTTGCACCTGACGTAGCAGCACCAGTGGAAGCGGCAGCTACAGCGGTCCACCACCTCCACCTGCTCCGTGCGGAAGCCCCGGCCGCAGCACATCAGCTCGCAGCCGTCGATGGCCTTGGACGTCCTGTTGCAGAGCCGGCCGGCCGTGCCCAGCACCCCGCTCCTCGCGTCACGGTCGCAGAAGTCCGGGCTGGGGTCCAGGTAGACCAGGTCTTCGTCCGTGTGAGGCTTGAACTGGGGGTTCCGAGGCACCAGCACACGGGAGGTGCCCACCTTACGCTGCTCCACCTCAGTGGCACCGTCAAACTTCTCCTTGAGGATGTTGCCCACTTTGCGGAACTGGGGCATGGCCTTCCAGCAGGTCTTCACCTCGCAGCTACCCGACACCCCGTGGCACTTACACTCCACCCGCATGTTGTTCAGGATGGCCTGCGGGGTGGGGGGGGGGGGGGGGTACACAGGCAGACACAAACATACATTCGGTGTAGGAGGTAATACATCACTACCTGTTTATATATTCTACACAAGATGAATTATTTAGTTTAACTTTCCACATAATTATGTATGAGGGAGTTTCTAGCTATTGAAAGGATCAGGAGCTAAATCAACTTTACCTGGGGCTTGACTTCTTTTGTTTCTGAAGGAAGATTGGCATCGACGCTAAAATATTCGGGCCTTAAAATACCCAGGGCTACAGCCCCGAGCGATCAGACCTAACACCCATGATTATGTATTTATGGATAGTGAAGAAATTAGAGTAGCTGTCAATCTATCCAACAATTTTAGTCTTTTTCTAATTGGTTGATTTATTTGTCAACAGTAACTAACACTAAAAGTTCATCTCAAAAGCCCTGTTTCTCACCATCATCTCTATTTGATATATTTTTACACTCACTGGAAGTAATTTGAGAAAAAAAAAGTTTTTATGACTTATTAATCCATTTTTGTTGAATGTTGCCAGTCACTGTCTTACTATGTTCAAAAGAACCTATACCTTTCATGAAAGAGTTTCATGGTTTCGATCTCTCGGTGAAGGCCTGCGCTCACGCTGACACAGTCACATTAACGGGTCCTGTGCTTTGGCTGACGATACCATACCTTCCTCCCAGCTTCATTGTTGTGGAGGTTCATTAGCGCCCTGCTGGAGGACGAGCCCTTGCCCCTCTCTCGAACATCCACAAATGAGGCGGAGAAGGCCACGCCGTAGGCGATGTTGTCCGAGCAGCCGGACCACTGGAAGCCTGCCGTGCAGCCATTATCGTCGTTACCAGGCTGCATCGTTATGCTGCTACCTCCACTCAGCTACTTTATAACACTTACACCACACCACGGTCCATGTCATGCACATATACTGCCACACTAAGGCAAAACCTTGCAACTGCATATTTTACCAAAACTGAGCGATGATGATGGTGCCTTAGTCTCTGTTTTGCTGTGTCAAAATATCTTAGTTCTATGCTCAGTTTTCAATAAAATACTATCAATTATCTACCTTAGATAATATAGATATTAGATACTATACGGGTGGACAGTCTACAACAGGAGTCTACCGTCCAGTAGGTTTTCTATCCTACCTGGCTTCTGATGAGTCACACTAGTTGTCAGGTAAATACCAGGAACATGTGTGGCTCATCAGAAGCCAAGTGGGACAGAAAACCTACCGGATAGTAGCTCTCCAAGACCGGAGTTGAAGACCCCTGGTCTAAAAACTGTGAAGCCCTCTTTCTCAGCTTCAGGGTGTAGTTACCGTGTTTTGCCTTTGTAGGGCAGTATTTGTCAACAAATCAGGCATCATATACTGTTTGTTTTTGTTAGTATACAATAAGTCAACAGTTACAATAGCATCGTATATGTTTCATGTGTTTGCATTTTTATTGTGTGTTTTGTGTGGAGGTGTGGAGTCAGAAGCTTTTTATGACACTCCAGCTGTGTGTTTGTCTGTGTGTATGTGTGCGCGTATGTCTGTCTGTGTGTGTGTGCGTGTGTGTGCGCGTGTGTCTGTCTGTTTGTCTGTGTGTGTGTGTGTGTGTGTGTGTGTGTGTGAAGTTTGCATGTCCTTGCTGTGTCATGCAGAGTTCCATCTGGGCGCTTCAGTTTCCTCCCACAGTCCTAAGACAGGCAGTTAAGGTGACAGGCGTCTCTAACTTATCCATAGTGTGTGAGAGTGTATGTGTATGGGATGTACCGCTGGCAGAGGTAGATAGTTTGGATTTTGACTTTCTGGACATGAACTATCCACCGCTGGCTCCTGTTGTGCCCTTTGCTGTTCTGGATGGGCTCCATGCTCCCTGTGACTGTCCAGGAGGTTGCATGTAAGTGAGGGTGGTGCAGGTCAAGGGGGCAGCTGTATGACGTCACACCTCCGGGGTGGTGGGTTTAATCCCCTTACTCAGCTCTGTGTGTGTGGAGTTTGCATGTACCTCCAACATTTTAGCTGGTTTCCTCCCGTATTGTGAAAACAGTGACCTGGACTGGGGTCCCTAAGCTGCCCTTGGTGTGAGTGGCGAAGGGAGTGTGGCTGTACAGGCCGAATTACTCCTCAGCTGAATCCACATAAAAGCAACCCTGCATTCTGTGTGAGTGTGTGGCCTGAGATGGACTGGCATCCTGTCCTTGGTGTCCTCTGCGCCCTGTGTTTCCTGAAATAGGCTGGAGGTTCACCACAACCATGCTCTGGAGAAGCGGTCATGGAAAATGGATAGATGGAAATAGATATCGTGTCCGTTACCGGATCACATGCGGCGTCGCTTTCTGATAGAGAAGCAGGTCGTGAACAACAGGTTACGGGCCGACGAGTGGCGCCGTGGAGCCCAACTGCTGTAGTAGCCGTAGCAGCAGACCTGTGGCATGGTATGGAAAAGCATGATGGGTAATAAAAGCGAGAACGTGGCTCACCGTCAGGGCCAGGTCCGTGCACGTTCCGGTCGCAACCGCACTTCTGCAACTCGCCGCTGCTGCAGGCTCGAGTCACCTCGAACGCCACGCTCGCCGACGAGACGGCATAGACGAAGGCAGCCTCCCTGGTGCCTGAAAGACACATACAGGAGAACTGATGCTGCGGACTACAAGCCTGCTGTGATGCGCAAAACTTAATTTATATTTATTTTGATGACAGTGAGGACAATGGTGACGATGATTATAATCACTATTGTGATATTACTACTCCACTTTCATATAACATCTACTTGCACTATTCTTCATCACGCATGCTAGTTGGTCGGCATGCTCCCATCTGGCTGAAGGGGGTGCTGTGGGCTCACCCTGAGTCACCACCCTCCCGAGGACGTGCTGCGTCTCCAGCGTGGAGCAGTTCCAGCGTCGGTTTCGGAACTGGTGCTGGCACTCGTCGATGGCCAGACGGGCCCCTCCGCGCACGGCCTCCATCACCTCCAGGTTGCGCTTGCAGATCTGCACCTGGCGCTGGGCCAGACCCCTGAGCCTGTCGCACGCCTCCTCCTCCGAGATGCTGCCCGAAGACGACAACTTGGCCAGGTACCTGCCGAGAAGCGGAGCTATTAACGCCCCCCTCAGAATTAGGTCTTGCTGCCAGAACGCTGCCCGTTCCTTATAACAATATTATTATTATTATTTTTAAAATATTATTTTCTTATTATTAGTTGCCATGAAGTCAATCTTGTCTCCTGCTAACCCCATTGACACTATTCTCCAGAACACCCTCTTCTGCACAGGTTCTCATGCTTCCCAAAGGAATATTCTCTGTTGTAACACTGACTTTTTTTAGCCAAATGCTACCCATTCATCCATAGTTACCCTTTAATAAGGCTTGACATCTTCTGTGATTCAGTTTAAGTGCCCTACAGACTCCTGCTTACACTTAAATCAGCTTCCTACAGATTACCAGTCAATTACTGCTTGACCACCACTTGGCTCATATCCATGAACCACATATAGCATATAGCAGTACGCACATGCTGTGCATACGGGCTTTCCAAACATGAAGTTCATGAATAAGCTTTTTAACAGAATGTATCATTACACAAGCACTGCAGTAATAATCACCTGCTCACAGCAAACTGAACCGCCACTAATAACCTCACAGCAGGGCTCAAAGGAATGGCTTCAAACAACGGATTCCCTGCACCAAGATGAAGCATCGCTAAATGCATTCGGGGCCTGTAATTTGTGGGACTGCAGCAAATCCCCTCTGCAGCTGTGACCGGTGGCCCGACATGCTCAACACAGGCCTTGTATCTGGTGCACATCGTAGTACATTTCATGGTGTGAGATACAGTACACAGAAGTAGGGTTACCCAGAAAACATCTGTCCTTCCATCCATCCATCCATCTGTCATTTTTCCAAAATCTGCCGGGAGCCTGGAGCTTTTCCACGGAAGCAGAGGGCACAAGGCAGGGGACACCGCGACCAGGGTGCCAATCCATCACAGGGAGGGCACGTGCTCGAGCGCATGCATATCCAGCTGGCAAATAATGCATTCTGTGTGGCTGGGCGCTCAAACGAAGGTCAACTCTCAGACATCTTAGAAAAAGCATTTATTTCCACATAAGAGACTTATGGTCGTTCTTATGATCATTGTCATTGGAATATTTTCAATCAAAGACATTGACTTATGTTAAGGAAGTTGCTTTCTAGCCTTTCTCTAGCTTAAATGTATCAATGACTGGGGAAAAAAGGAAATCCTTAGCTGACCTGACTCCATCCATTTTCCACACAGCTTGTCCTATGCAGTGTCATGGGGGGCGGAGTCTATCCCACAAGCTGTGGGCACAAGGCAGGGAACAACACACCGTTCACACTTACAGACAATTTGGCGACTCCAATTCACCTTAGCATGCTTTTGTACTGTGTGAGGAGGAGGTGAACCTGAGATACTGGAGGAAACCCCATGACAACACAAGGAGAGCATGGAAACTCCACATGTGTAAATAGACTCAAACCCGGACTCCAGCAGTGGGAGGAAGCAGTGCAAACCACTGCACCACTGTGCCCCTAGATGACCTCATACAGAGATCCAGTAATAATCTTCCTCAGAACACTCTAAATAATGGTGATTTTGCGTGACAAAGACCTCCATGCAGAACTTGTCTTTAGTGATGTGCTCATGCCGCAGGTTCACTCTCTTCCACTAGATGGCAGCCTTTTCGCAATTTCAAACGTTCAAACTTCTGTCAAACTTTTAAAATGCATTACTAAAGTGTATTAAAATTCATGCAATACTTACTTTATTATTTATATTTAAAAAGTTGCTGTATTAAAGATACATCTTCCTGTATGCCAAAAAGCTTTTAATTAAAAAAATAAGTATTGTCTTACCCTGCCTTGTGCACTGAGTTGGCCCAGATACCCTCTAAATGCCCCTATGGCCCTAACCAGGATATGCAGTTAGAAGATGGATGGATGGATTATGTATGTTTGGTTAAACAGTTGTTTGCATACACAGGCAGGCTAAACAATCACAGAGACTATGACTGACAGCAGATCTTACTATGAAACTGACCTAGTACGGGGGATATGTTGTTGTTTCTTACAGAGGATGCATGCTGTGTACAATAGGAAGGGTTTGTAAACATGTTGGTGTTTGCATATGTGCTTTCCTGTGAATATTTTTGGCCTTGTTCAAGAACAAAGTAAATCTGACTTGACTACAGGAATTATTTTACCCAGACTAAATGATACAATTTTTCGTACATTGATTGTGAGCACTCTACCTCAATGGACACAGTGCAGCAGTCCACCTCAATGGACACAGTGTAGCAGTCCACCTCAATGGACACAGTGCAGCAGTCCACCTCAATGCACACAGTGCAGCAGTCCACCTCAATGCACACAGTGCAGCAGTCCACCTCAATGCACACAGTGCAGCAGTCCACCTCAATGGACACAGTGCAGCAGTCCACCTCAATGCACACAGTGCAGCAGTCCACCTCAATGGACACAGTGCAGCAGAGAGAGCTGCTCAGACTTTGCAAAAACAGTTTCAGATAACCAGATTCAATCGAGGCCTGCAAACAGTCTTAAATCCTTAAAAATATAGATTTTTCAGTAGTCAGTCATTCCAGTAGAGAGCAATATCCCTAAACTCACTCAGACTGATTACACACACTAACTGATAATCAGCAAACAGCAATTAAACACTATTTATGAAAGGTCAATTTTATTTTTCAAATGACTAGTATGTGGTCATAGGATTTATGAACTGGGCTAATTGCAGGCTGCTCATAAACACTTTCACTGTCTATTTTTCTGTCACATCAACATAAAAGTTTTGTTTTCTTAAGGAACTACAGTATATAGTAGGTTGGAGAGAGATGTCTGGAAGGCTAATAGATAGCGATAATAATAACAGAATACTACAGAAAGTGCATTTTCAAACACTGAAGTCAGATTGCCTTCCTAATAACCACGGCAAGCCAAAAATATCTTTGGTTTTTAAACATTTATCTTTGAAAAGATCTGAATGAGGCCAGTGTTTTAAGAAGGCAGTGGATGGAGTACACACGCTGACCTAGAGGTCCCCCTTGCGGGGTGCCCTGAGTTGAGCGAGACAAGCTGGGACACCCCAGCCTCGTGACAGAGACGCGTCCCAGCTGGAGGAAGAGCCATGCGTGGTAAATGGGAAACGAGGTGGAAAGGAGAGGGACCCGCCCCTACGGGGGGAGCTTGCCAAGTTCAGGTACAGTAAACGCAAGTTAAGACAAAAGCTAAAACAAACCACTGCAATGAAGCAATAAGGCGGGGCCTTATTCACCACCAAAGTCACAGTTAAAAGCTTTCGTGATTTTACTCACAAATGAAGCATGGAGTGCCTGATTGCTCAATAAATATTATATAACACCAACCAACCAGATATACTCCCCGTTCATCAGAAGCATTGCTCTTCTCTCCCTGATAGCTATTGTTAGCTGACATATCATGATCATTAATTTTTTATTATATATTTCAACATTTATGTTAGCTCTACTAAAAGCCAGTTTGGCCTTGCCTGATTGTTTCCATACATCTTTCAACTTAGAAATGGATTCATGTGGCTCTTTTTGTCCTCTGTCACAACTAGTGTCGCTCCAGAGTCAAACCATTTCCAGCTGAACAGAACCAGAGTCACTCTGGTTTACACCATGCTGTTTCATATAGAAATAAAGCAATGAGACAGACATGTACTAATTCTTATAGTCAAGCCCATTTGATCCAAAACCTTTTTCCCTTTGGTTAAGAAGCACTGGAGAAACACACTTTTCCCTTTTAAAATAGTGCTGTCACCATCTCTGCAACCTCTTGTGGATTCTACCAGAGATATGAAAGCCATGCTGAGGACTCCAGCTCTCGTTTCCTGCCCCAATCCCACACCCTACCCACACCTCAGTCTAGTCCCATCTATCTTTCCATTTATCTCTGCATCTGTGCATGTTAGTCAAAGTAGCCGCAACACAAATGTAACCTGGATGTACTTTTTTGCATATATTCAAAGCCCAGTTTTGATTAGCATCAAAGTAAGATAGCTAGTGATTTTCGTAGTTTGATTGGTTACCTAAACCCTGCAGTACACACATCAGGTTTAAAGAGTCATACTTTAATTTTAAAGCATTACTGTATAATAAAATGTATTATTTTACAGTAATAATATTATATTAAAATATGTAAAGTAAATTGCACACAATGCCTTCACTATTAACAATTAATGAATAAGAAATACATTTTAAAACCTTCTTTTAGAGAAGGAGGCAGAATCTACTGTCACTTGTAAAAAATGTCTGCTAAGAATGGTATCTCATTGATATCTGCAAAGTATATCTCATCAATATCCAAAGCACGTTATCTCATTCATAACCATAAAGTACGTTACCTCATTGTTAACCATAAATTGTGTTAGTTCATTCATAACCATACAGTATGTTATCTCATTGTTAACCATAAAGTGTGTTATCTCGTTGATAACCATAAAGCATGCTGTTTAATTGACATCCATACTGCATGCTATTTCCGTGTTACTTGTGTACTGTTATTAATGAGAAAATTGTACTTGGGATGTAAAATGGATAACAGCAAATCTGGGGTTGAAATAGGCAGTAAACGCAACAATATTTCAGTGTTAGGAGTACAGAAGAGGGTGTAAATGTAAGGAAGGCATATGTGTGTTCATAAATTTACAGGGTCAAGTGGGGGGGGTTCTGTGTCATAGACCCATCTCATCCTACATGCCGGAATGTTGAAAAATAATCATGTTGGAAGCTGGGTGCCTCTTTGTTTTTGTTTCTTACACAAAATGTTTAAAAAATAAAGAATACTTTGCAGCCATAAACTGCTGAGCCATAAAACCTGGACATAAACTATATTGGTTCTGCTTGAGACCCCTTGTTATAAAAAATAAACTTGGAATAATAAACATAAATTCCTGGGATACTAATATGATTTATCTGATCAATTAAAATTCCCTGTGCAACTATAAAGAAGAAATGATTATTCCCTTATGCCTTTTCCCATAATGCTGTGTGGTGCAATGTCTCCTTTTATTAGCCTCATGACATATTTAATGAGCCATAGTGGGAAATCACAGTAAGACTTTCTACCAAAATGTTTGCATTTTTAATCTTAAACGGAAACATCAAATTGGCTGTGAACATGGATGCACACGCGTAAGGTCAGAATGAAAAGCAAAAATGAATACAAATTAATTATTGCTTAAAATGTGAAATTGTAGAATAATACTCTTTGGCCTAAACACACTACCAGCAGCTCAGAATAGCAAAACTATAAACTGATGCTTAAAACTTGTGTGTCGTAGAAAGACCTCTCACTGCAATTAAACCTGGCATGAGCTTTCTTGGGTACTCCTGGAAGTTTTCCCGTGAGACTGGCCAAGACCAACAGCCTGCACAAGTATTTTACATCGCGCTCGTTACACGCTGAATGGAGCACAGCGTTAATGTGGCAGCTTCCATAAAGGGAGCTCCTGATCACTATCCGGCAGGAGCACCAAGGTGTATGCCGATAAACAGCTGAGAAAATGACCGAGTGAAGAGCTGATAAGGTCTTGTCGCTAATAAAGAATACAGTGAATCATATTTTTCATTCTTTAGATATCACATTCCTTGTGGCACTTAATACCAATCCAGATGGCATCAGAATGAAGCCTACAGAGAACAGAGAGGACACACATAAGCAGGGTCACTGACGTGTACCCCTAATATTACATTTGGATTCATTCTTCTGCATAATAAATACATCTTTGTATTTAAATGATTAAGTCGTGTCCCCCTCAATATCAGGTTTGGGTATTAGTATATATGTAAATTATTGTGATATTTATGAGAAGCTGTTTGATTCTGATTTTAAGCTGCCTTTTTAAGAACTGGCCCGGGAGAACAGATTAAAATTAGTTTATGAAGCGAACTCTGGCTCATTTACAGTCGTGTTTTCTGTTGATCAGTAAGCATTGTTCATGCTAGATAAATAAAACAAGTTAAATTTAAAAAAAATTCAATACTGTTATCATGCCTGGGGGGGGGCTGGGTAGCCAGCTGACCCCCAGAGGATTTTTTTCTCCCTTCTTGGTTCCTCTCCTCTTTCGTCATCTGGTTCTTTTTCATTTCTTTGTCCTCCCTTTTCCTGATTTTTGTATTATTCTGTCTTAATGTTTTATTGTATCACAACACACCTATGTAAAGCACCTTGGGGCAACTCTGATGTGAAAGGCGCTATATAAAAATAAACTGAATGAATTATATTGAAAATTAATAAATAAATAAAATCTCCTACACCACCGATCAGCGGATACGATCACGCAACGTTATCATGAAGCAGTCAGTGTGGACAGCCTGTTTTAAGTGGCTGCAGGTATGGGACACATCTGGCTACATTGCCGATAGGCCGCTACGTGAATCTGACATGGGGTGCGTCACAATCACAACCTGTGCCTTTGTTAAGCTTTGGTCGGCCACGCCCGAACGGCCTTGTCCTGCCAGCAAAGCCTCTCACGTTCTTTCCACACTAAGGTTTCATGCAGTTTGCGCGGTTTGTCCCATCAGCAGAGCCTGTTACACTATTTCTGCTCTAAGGTTCCACGCAGCTTTACAGTTTGACCCACCAGTGGAGCTTTTAACTCTCTTTCTGCGCTAAAGTTCCACGCAGTTGCACGGTTTGTCCAGCCAGCGGAGCCCGTTACACTCTTTCCGTACTAAGGTTCCACGCTGTTGCGCAGGTGCTGCCATCTCTTGCCAGCAGACCTGCGTTCTCTGGGCCAGTTCCACATCCCACCACACTGAAAAAGGCCACCCCTTCACGGAATTCCCTGCGAATCTTCTCACCAAGCCACAGTCGTCCGGCTTGGCCTTGGTTTACCCCCCGAAGCTCGAAATCCAGGACGTGCTGTACGAGAGGAGCTGCTGTGGGTGGCTCAGTTGGGTCTCTCCGAATCATGGACAACCAACTAATCCAGGGGAACACGGGCCACTTTTTCCATTGTGCTCCGCAGTCCATACAGCTCTGACAAGCATGAACTGGGAAATATAATACCTCTCTCCTATAATCCAGCCACCAGATGAATAATTGATTCTGAGAAAAAGTATCCTCCATAAAAGAACATCATCAGAGACATTCAGCTGGGCATAGTGTGCCCGCACCATGCTGGTGGTGACTGGAGCTAAAACGCTCTCTCGATGGGATTCTTGGACAACGTTATCAGTGAGACAGCCAGGAAATACGTTTTATCTGGGTTGTGAGTGGGATGTGTGTGTGGTGGAGGGTGGCTGGAAGAGTAAACTTAATAAACCGATCTGAATCACAGGAGTACATTTCAGGAGGTCGGGGTGGGGGGGGGGGGTTTAAACCTGAATTCTATGCCTAGTACTACAAGAGCTTCATGTAGGGCTCTTACCTTCTGCATGGCGCCATGTCTTATGGGAGTTTGTGGGTAAGACTATGTGGTCAGTTCTAATCTGACTACTTATTGTGACCACCGTGTGGGTCCGAAATAGCTTTTACTGTCTAAACAATATCAGTGTCAACTGTCTGAAGCCAATGCCCGCCAGAGCGGCTAAATTTACCTGCGGTTATAAACTGTTCTCTGCCTTTCCAACAGACTATTTTTCTCTTAAACTGTTAACTCTAGAGCTAAAGAGAAGAGTCCCTTATATATTGTTTGTGTTTTTCTTCCCCCAATCCCCCCCGCTACAGTTCCTGCGTCAGAGCAGGCAAGGCTATTGAGGCGAGACTGAGATATTTGTGCTTGTCTTCGTTGCAGATGAATGATGATAGCAATTAGTCATTTGAGTGCAAGTATACTTTCAAGACTGTTTAGGAATTCTTGTGTAGTCTGCTTTTGTTTTTGTAAACCAATAGCTGGAATTGTGTACTGATATTATATCTGCCACTTCCAGTCTGATTTTTAATTGAATCGTGCTGGGAAGGAAGATCAGAGTAAAACTGAAAATGGATTCCCTTTTTAAGGGAAAAGTCCCATTATCTGTTATCATCTGTTCAGTGGACATTTTTGTTTACCAAAGTCATGTACACAGTACCTGTTTACACAACTGTATATTTTAATTAAACTATTAACGTAAGTTACGTGCTTCCATGGGACCCCCTTCCAATCACCTTCTAGTCAATTCTATAACTGCAGTTATTAAAATCACAATTGTCCTAACACCATTGACATTATGGCAGAGTAAAAACACTATGTCACATCAATTGAGGAAAAATCTATTATATTTTATTTATATTATCTGTAGAAATGTCTTATGCATCGCTTTTGGCTACTTTTGCTAAACACAAAGGTTAGGACCAAAAGGAATGAGTTATAATCTAGAGCACAGCAGCACAGACGATGCATTTATGAGTAACAAACAAAAGCAGAGATGATGCTCTCTCCTTAAAGATAATGTGGCAAATGCAAACAGGAGATCAGAAGGCAGCGAACAAATGTGGGAAACAAGATGAACTAAGTCAGAGTTTCTATGCTCTCCTCCTGTTGGACAAGGTTATTCCCACAGTACAAAGACATGTAATGACATGTCATGTGTGTGTGTGTGTGGATTATGTTTGTATTGCATTGTGGGGACCAAATGTTCCCCACAATGTAACAGAAACCTGTTATTTTGATGTGGCGGGGACCATTTTTCAGGTCCCCACAAAGATCTGTGAATACAATCATAAAACTAGAAATGCCAAAATCTTGTTTTTTGCTTGCTTGTTCCTGATTAAGGTTATAGGGCTGGGTAGGGTTATGGTCATCATTGCTGGGATTAGGGTTTTCCCATAGAAATGAATGGAGAGTCCCCACAAAGATATAAATACTAACGTGTGTGTGTGTGTGTCTGTGCATGTGTGTGTGTCTGTGTGTGTTCCCTGTGCTGGACCGACACCCCATCATAGCGCGTACCCCCACATGGGACAGCCCTCCCACCCACCAGTGACCCTGACCTGGTTAAGTGGTTGGAAGATGGATGGATGGATGACCAGGCAGGTGAATATTCCTTTCTGTTAATCATAAACCAGTACCGATGCTAAATAAGCGACAGAAATGTTAAAGCAGCATTTAAAAGCTATGTTGAGTGTTTTCTGATGACCAAATGTTGCTAAAATATGTCTGAAAATTAATGAAACTCTTTGTTGACAACAAATTATTATTATTATTATTATTATTATTATTATTATTATTATATATTTCCAGTGTAATCATGGTTATTGGGCAAATAGGTTTGTATCTCTGAAGGAACAAATTTTCTATTGAGGGATCAAACTTTTGCAACAAAAAGACAATATTTTGTATCTTTTTGGAAGGCTTGTGTATTCTTTCTTCACATCCCTGCTGCCCTGTTACTTTCTACATCACATTCAAAACAAGCAATATGTGTACATGTTTTACAAGGAAAAACAGGAGTGCGCGGTTACAATCGTTAAAGTGTGCTGTGTGCGCCGTCAGTGAATTCTGACTTGCGGAGACGTTCCTTCATAGCACACGCAGACTGAGTATGGCACGGCAGTCCTCATGCAGTACAGATCTCAGGCGGCTGATCCCCATTCTGAATGACGTAATTCCTCGCTTTAATGTATCAATACAAAATATATGCGCACAAACGCAGAATTCAAATATAAGACGGTGTAACATTTTTCAGTGGTGCAGTTTTCTGTCCACATACTCCTGATAATCCGGTACCGCACATGACAATGCACCTCCGTCTAACGTCGAATATATATTGAGCACAGTGCTAAATGTAGGCTCGGTTATAAACTTCACACATACGGGGCAGAGCATACGTGAAACTGCTAAAAGAATCCGAACTGCACTACTGGCAAGCAATTGGAACCCCCAGTGAAGTTCCAGTAGAAACCTCCTGCGGTTCCGAAACGCAGGACAGTTGAATTGGTCTCACCAATGAGGGTACCTGTAACTATGAAGGTAATGCAGACCTTCTCATACATTGGAGACCTAACAATATTAGCGCGAAGCAGCTGCATGCTTCATAGGGGAAAATTCACTTATATCACGAATGAGTGGAATGATACGGATAAACACGTGTCCTGGAGTTACCGGCATAGCATACAATGCACCATCTCATTCAAATGCATTTAACATTTTACAACATTAAGCTATCAAGTTATTTTCTGAGAATACTGTTTGTTTAAAGAGCCCTGAGGAAATTTCCTGTTGAAACCAGCAGACCATATCAACTTGTCTGACATGTTTTTTTGGACAGCTGCACTGGTTTGCGTTATTGCTCCGGTAGATTTTTATTTATTTATTTATTTATTTGGACAATACAAGCTAATATCTTCTAACATCTCCTGGAGAGCAACGCCGACTAGTTAAGCTGCCCAAATATATTCTGAAATATATGAACTATTGCTGGAATGAATTGGTGATTGATGGGAGAATGCTGCAATTTCCCCTATGGAAAAATGCTACACTGGTGTCACACATTTTGCAAATAAAACATGAATCACGAAAACAATGGTAAAAGAAAACAAACTTAGTAAACTTACAGCCAGTTGCTCGCATTCGCGGAGAACAGCGCTAGAATTAGCATCAGCAGTGACTTTAGCAAGTACTCTGGTGACATCTTGAGTAGGAGATAACCCAGTTTAAGCGCACAATCCTCAGATGGAGTGATTTTATCCGCCGGCTTAGACGTTAATATTATTTTCTCGGTGGACGGTGAAGATCAGTTCATCCTTTTTAAACAGGGGATCCATCCCCGGGCTTCCTCTTCAAAGAGGCGCAGGTCTTGCCACTGCGGATGTCCTTACCTATTAGACGAAACCGGTGCTATATAAGACGCAAACTCAATGTCACCTCATCGGCCGAGGTAAGTTCGGTGCATTCAATTAACAAAATTCTAATTCGCTTCCGTTTTCTTATTACCCGCCCGTAACAAGTCTTTTGGTTTACTTGTTTTATATGTTGTCCATGTACGCACGTAAGTGTTAATATATCGCTATGAGTTGCTTCCTCCGTCGTGATCTTGCATGAGCGGCGGCTTCGCTTGCCATTCTCTCCCAGTCGGGCGTGTTGATCTTTTATGTAACCTTACGCTGTGCCTGATAACATCGGGAGATGACACTGCGAGAAGGACGCCAAACCGAGTTTAGAAACTCCTGCTGGACTTAGCAGGGGCGGTGCCATTTGTCAGGGAAGTTATTCTGTTTTTTTCTTTTTCTGATGGGTAAGTGAGAAGAAGGTGGAGTTTAGTTCACTATGAAACGCACGATGCATTTTACGACTCGGTGACCCATGTGTTGTTGAAAGTCACTCGTAAAACGATGTCATAATGTCAGACTATGGTAAAAAAAAATCTGAAAGAAAAGAAAAGGGGGAAAAAAATCTTAACACCGCCAATTTCTTAACTATCACCGTCTCCAGATTGTCCTTAAATAACAGTATCCTTAACGAAAGGAATTCCATTTGTTATATTGCCAAATTAACCCATCAACATCACCCACTGGATCAGTAAAACTTTATTGTTGCTTAATGCCTTAGTAAACGTGGTAACAGTGGTTATTAAGGTCTGTTTATTTTGCACAAAGCTTTAACTGAGTAACAAAGACCAAAACATGGATACATAACTACAATTTCAGAAATATCATTTTACGAATAAAACTGGGGTTCGGATTTCCTTTGAGGTGGAGTTTAAAGCGTGCATGAAAAAAATGGCGTTAACTTGTTATTCAACTGCCAACTGTTTTATTATATTATAGAAATGAAATAACGTGTGTGTGCAGGGCTCCACCCTGGCTCTCTAGTGTGTTAATTTGTTTAGTTTCAAAATGCTGAAGAAAATCTAAATTCAGCTTCAGTGAGGTCACCCTAATATATTTCATATAACAGTTAACATCATAAAGGGTGTCCTGAATAAAAGGCAAGCTGGGGACATGGGGATGCAGGAGCTAAAGGCTATAATAGGATCTGTTACTTAAAATAATGAATAGGCCTGTGTTAGATCTGACGCAGTACACTGCCACATCCACAGGAAGTGTCACTTTCCTTCATGCAAAAATATAGGTGAAAGTCGTGCTGAAAATTCAAGGCAGAACGTCTCAATTAAAATCGTCCGGTCAGTTGTGGACATTCTTCCGTCTGGGACGCATGTAACATCAGGAGAAGGCACCTCAGTCACCAACAGGGGGAGCAAGTGAGTAGCGTGTGTTATAACGAATATAACGAAGGCCATTGATCTGGACCATGTGCAAATATGTCAGGTTACTGTTTCTATTGTTATAATGGCCTTTAAATCATCATCGTCATACTCACCATCATCACCATCATCATCATCATCATTATTATTATTATTATTATTACTTTAGTCATTAAAAAATGCTTTCTTCATACTGTCCATCCATCCATTTTCCACTCCCACTTGTCCTATTCCTATTCAGGGTGAAGGAAATCCAGATCCTACCCAGGAGGCTGCAGGCATGGAGCAGCGAACAACCCAGGATGGGATGCCAACCGGTCGTAGGGCAAAAAGTGCATATTTGTTTTTGGTAGTTTAAAAAATGTGACTAATGAGAGTCCACAGCTATAAACGTAACTTACTCGACAACAGTTATTGCATATACAAGAATAAACTCAGTGCAGTTATTAATACTGTGTGATTGATTCACGTATGCTTTGAAAATAAAACATTTGAGCTCAATTAAAGTTTCTGGAGCCTCAGTGCAACAGTACGGAATTAACATTATGTTAACCTTGTGAATACATTGTATCGCAGAGGTCAGTGATTGCTCAGAATTGGTTATCTTGTTGGCTTTTCACCACTGTACCTGATTTGAGACAGAACCTGTCTCTGATATTTGCAGTTTAAACTCTGTCTTTCTTTGTCGAAGGTTTTGCATCTACCTGCTTTTTGCTCTTTTCAAATCAAGTAATGCTAATATTTCGGTTGATTCAACCTCAAAAATTAATTTAATGAAAGTGTAAGTCTATGCAAAAGGAACTTTTGAATGAATATAAATATCACATTATTTATAAGTAGAAGGAAAGCACATAATATGAAGGTATCATTGATTTCTTTTGCAGTTTGTGCTGTTTTATATGACAAAGCACATTATGTGTTTCTATTAATATCTTAAGTTACTTTCTATATCTTAATATCATTAATGATTATGAGTTTTATTTATTTTTTTGTTCACACATATTCATTAACATACCACTGCAGCGCACCAGTCTAGTATTACATTATACTTTGCTTGTACATTATCCATTGTCTGTAGATAACTAACCAGTCAAAGCCAAACTGCTAGTTATACCCCATCATATGGTGCTAATAGAAAAAAACATATTAATTTTCATTACTTGAAGGCTGAATATTGTTGCCAGTGTAGTGTAGATGCAGACAGATGGGCATGTAAGAGATGCCTAGTGAGTATTTCTTAAGGATGTAAAATTATACAGTGGGGCAGACCTCACTGGCCTCTGCTCACAGATGGGAGTCAGCGTCCTGTTTTAAACAGAAGACATTACTGGCCTGGGGGGTGACTACCACCTGACTGTGATAAAGAAGTTACTTAATAACTGTAGTGACCCCCCCTAACTAGCCACCCAAAGGCCTCACTGGGAATTTTTACTCCCCCATTATTATACATGATGAAAAAACACCCCGCTTGTTTTTCATTTAGCTTCCACCACAAAGACAATTTAGATAAGGTTAAAGCTCAGCTGAACTGGGGGCAGTGTTGGTGCAGTGTTGATGCAGTGTTGGTGCAGTGTTGATGCAGTGTTGATGCAGTGTTGGTGCAGTGCCCGTGCTGCTTGATGACGCAAGGCAGGATGGGAAGTCGAGGACTGGACTAATGCCAGAATAGTCCCTGGACTTCTTATAGTTCTATGCTATGGAAACTGGACCACTTCCAAGATTGAGCAGCATTTTGAAGCTAATTGGACTAATTATGACAAAGCAGGCTAGCTTGTCTCGTTCGTGAGTATACGGTCTTCCTTGCTCTCAATGGCCGACACAAAACAAAAGGAAAATCAGTTATTAAGTATTGAGTGTTACAATGTTTCAGTCAGATTTAATTTTCATAATTTTACACCAAGGAACAATAATATATAAACTTTACTAAAAAACAACTTTACTAGAGATGTTGACTTGGAGTAACTATCAGTACTACTGTTATGGTTACTACTACTGGAATAATAATAATGTATCTTTGACTGTTTATCAAGGAGAGGGTCTTAGTGAGCCTGAAGCCAAATAATAATAATAGCAACAACAGCAACAAATCTCACATAACACATTTGGGTTTATTTCATATATTTATTAAGATGACATGTGATCTGCAGGAAGCTTTAGTGCAGATCTTAACTCCACTTGCATGGTGTGTGAGATGTTTTCAATTAGCTGTTAAATTATCTCATTGAGTCCATGTAAATGCTTTCCAGCAGCATGGCTCGGTGAGGAATTTTCCAGCTGTTTTCTCGGAAGATAGAGGGACACGGAAGCAGGTTTCTTCGAAGGTAGTGACATGTGACTGGAACAGAGAGGTATCTCTGTTGTGACACACTGGTCCAGCAAAACCACATCAATCATCTCCTTCCCGACACCCCCCCTGCACATCACCCCATTACTCCAGTATTTATTGCATACTATTTTAGAATCATCATGCCTGTTTTTCTTCCATTGAATCATATTTTTTTTCTAATTTGTTCATTTTACTGGCCCGTGGTGCTCAGTCATAAATAACAAAGCAATCTAACATTGTCTGGTCTAATTGTTTTCTGTCAACGTCTCCATCCCCTCTGTTTTTCCCCTCCTTGAAATAGCTCAGGGCTTGATGTTTTAACTATTTTCCCATAAACCCCATAAAAGAAATTGGCGAGCGTCTGAAGCATGCATCTTGCAATCTTCTCGATTGAAATGAACATCAGAGCGATCTTTGAATTTACTGGGACAGAAGAAGAGGAGCCTGTGAGTCACCGTAGGAAATCTTTTACTAAGAGATCTGTGTTGTGGTGGGGGGCAGTGGTGGTCGAGGATGGGGGGGTGGGCGGTGCGTTGACCTCTGATACCAGGAAAAGGTTCATACACCCTTTCTTTCCCACTCTTTCCCAGACGGCCGATAACAGTCAAATCCAAACCCAAGAAAGCACATGAATTGAGGGTCCCATTATTTTCTAATTAACTGCCTTTTTCTTCTTGCCTCACCGAGGCAGCGAGCCGGAAATGCGAGGTCGAGCTCATAGTGATTACTTGCTGGAGAGCGCCATTGAAGCCAGGCCTCATGTTGGGCCTTTGTCGTCAGATTCATTCGACTTTAGTTGCCTGTCCTCACGCAGACCTCAGATATGGCACAATAACTTCACGCTGGGCGGAGATGGATTTTAGTCACTCAATCCTCAAACAAAGAGACACAGAAATAATAGGATTTTATAGCTTCTTTGACCCTGTCTTCAGTGTGCTGTCTCCCTTTCAAAACGCCGTGAAAGAAATACTGAAATCCCTTTCGGCCACGTCTTAAAATTGCAACTGTGAACAGTGGAACTCACGGCCCAATGGCTATTGCTCCTTTGATGGCCTATTGAAGCCTGTTCTTAAATCAAGCAAAGAAAATTGGGGCTATTACATTCTTTAGAGACAAAGATCTTTGATATGTAAATGGTAAGCGCATCCAAGCAACAGGTAGGAGTCTGCGTGTCTGAGTGGAAAGGAATGTTTCCCGGCTTCGGAAGTTTTACACTGAAATTCATGTCAGGATGTGTGCCAGTCATCTAGTTAGTGTAATCAATAAGGAAAGTGGCACCTACCGCAACGGTTGAGTCACTTATGTGCCGGTGAACATGAATCAGACTTGGTGAACTGGCATTTCATCACCTGAATCGCTTGTAGCAAAGACTTCACTGTCTTTGCAAGCACTAGCTAAATGAGATACACAAGAAATCAGATTACCAGAATGGGCATTGCACTGAACATCTGGGAAATCTTTTATTCATACACCTTTCTCCACATTTAATTATGTTCCTTTAAATAGAGGCGTGGTTAAAACCCTGGGAATCAGTCGTCACACTAAGCAGGACGAAAATGTATTGCACAACTTCTGACAGAGGCAAGGCCTCAGGGGGGAGGGTAGGCCCTTCGTCCTGACTGCTGTCTGCGGGGTGAACAGGGCAACAGCTGGAGGAAGTCAACACACGGCCTAGCGGGCCGTGCGGAGCTCATAGCTCGGGGGGGAGCGACACTGACGGCTTGGCAATCATGGCCACTGGGGGAATGTTTACAGAACCAAGGCAGCTGATGTCTGGCGTCATTTTGCCCATCACTGCTTATTAGCCTGTGCAAAGTTTTCTGAAATACACTGCAGAAATGTGCAATATTTTCATATTTATTATGACACTGAATCACAAGGAGAGGAATGTATATGACATGACACTCATGTTATTTAAACACCTACATTTATTAATTTTTTCTATTTACTTTTGCATTGTTTACATTTTTATTCTTTATACTTTTCATATTTTGTTTTCTGTTTGTTCTGTTTATATACTGTTTAATATTATATTCATCTTATTTATTTATTTATTTATGTATGTTTGCCATTAGTCAGTGTTTTTTGTTGTTCAAGGTTATTATATATGGGAATCAGTCCAGGATTACAGAATAAGGAGAGGGAGCATCTGTAGGTGCTGAAGTTATGGCCCAGTTGTTACGTGTGAAATCGGCCCCAGTCTACGGGCTGACACTTGTGCCTGCTGACGGGCTGTTTCTCAGTTGTGTGGGCGCCATCGATCTCCACGTCATCATGGACTCCTGGGATTTCTTCTATTCTCATTCATCACTCAGTAGCAATTTGTGCAGAAAGCAGGTAAAACAAGAAAGATCATGACAGCTAAAGGAGCCAGGCCCGCTAACTGTGATCAGACTGATCAGCTTTATTACTATTATCAAAATATAGGACGGAACATACCAAAGAAACTTTACTTTACTTTACAACATTACTGTTGAAAGGAAGGAATTATATTGATGAAAGAGCAAGCTCACACATTCTCTTTAACCCCAGGGTTGGGTCAAAGGTTTCACATATTCCATATTATTATTATTATTATTATTATTATTATAACTCTGATTTGTGTCGACTCCTGGTGATCAGATAAGAGTCATGTCTCTGGGTTTTTAGATTTCCCATTACCTTACTGGTAATTTAATCAATGAAAACAAGGAATTTAAATATGTTGAAAGTGTTTTTTTTTCCCCCATGTTTTAAAAACTACTCTACCAGCTAAAGATTATTTTTTTCATTGTGAACTGAAAAGAATGAGTCGCTTCTTAGCTGCCTGAAAAATATCCCTTGGAGCATACACATATGCAGTCAAAAATACTTCTCAAAATACATTGAACATTTTCTAAGGGCCGCATCCAAGAAAAGTGAGTTGTCGAATAATGGAATTCCCTGAAGAGGACTCAGACTTGGAAAATAATTACTCATAATTCAAGAAATGTATGTGCCTGTAATTATAATTGCTGTCACTGTCATTAAAACTAATCCTTTTTGAATAAGTTATTTTGAGAGCATTGATGTAAACTGCATGCATGGAAGCTGCTTGATTTTGTTTAGTTAACATCAAATTACCCGCATCTGGCACCGGATCAGGTCATGAGGAGACTGTTCCCTATCCTTCACAGTGCAGCATAAGGGCCCTAGAGAAATCCTTCACAATTTTGACATATTAAATGACCATTCCTTATGCAAAGAGGGGACAAAGGTATCCAAATTATGGTCATTCTTCTGACACATCTTCGACCAGTTAGTTTTTCATACTGGTTTTTGAGGCCAAAAATTAAACTGGCATTGAGTAT
>JABFEB020000104.1:1555592-1570003 GCA_019775895.2 Stomatorhinus ivindoensis
AAGCAGAATCCGTGGGTTCCTTTAAATCAGAGCTAGATAAGATTTTAACAACTCTGAGTTATTAAGTTCTTCCCAAGTGAGCTTGATGGGCCAAATGGCCTCCTCTCGTTTTTCGTTCTTATGTTCTTATGTTCTTAAACCCATACGACACAGCAGAACATGCAGACTCATCACATACAAAAGACGGGTGGGATTTCAATGTGCAACTCTTGAGATGCCACCTAATTTTGAATGTTTTCATATTAATTAGCTCTACATACCACTCCAGCTCCGGAACACATGTAGAAAACGAGGACGGTAAATAAACAACGTCCCAGCAGGGTCTGCATCGACTGTGGCAAAATATTTGCAAAGCATGGACAATTTGTCTATGTTGATATAACAACCCATAGTATGTTTCAGCTTAGTAATTAAACCCAAAGACTCACTGAATTCCTGCTATAAAAACACTTAACCTTCAAGAACTTTAATTTAACTCACCCTGAGGGATCAGCTTGCTTACCATCAAAGAAAAATTACTGTTCTGTGGACATTGTCAACTAAAAGGCCTAAACATATTTTACAAAAGGGGGAAAGACATTGGTTTAATAGCTGTTCTAATTTACAGTTCCTGTTGCTCTGGATGGTTTAAATTTGAAAATCCTGCGGGGGGGTTGGGGGTGCATTTCTGTCATCAAAACGTGTTTTATGGTTTGTGTTCATTACACTTTGTCAAAAGTGAGTAACAAAAGTAAAACAAATCTGGTTGTGTCACTACATACCAATGTACCTCAAACCAAGTACATTCATTTCAATCTCGGAAATCACCTTTAACTGTGTCCTTCATTATTCAAATTATTTGTTCTTTATGTGGGATTGCAAATATATGCATAATTTCTGGTAATACCTTAACATTAACTGCACCTTCTTAATGTATAAGAACATTCATAAGCAGCAAGTAAGTACATCTTACCATCCTAATATACATTTACAGCTTTAATATACATTAGTAATGAACGTTATATGATAATAACCAGCATTATAATTGTATAGTCTTGTTATTAATGTGTATCAAAGCCATTAAGGTATGGTAGGACGTGAAGGTATACTTGCGTGCTGCTTATGAATGTTCTGCGAATGCAGTTAATGTAAAGCATTACCCAATTGCTCAATTGCTTTGAATTAAAAATCTCAGAAAGACAGATAAACAATCTACAAATATTTCACCTCTTCATGTATTTCATTGAATTTATGATATACGTCACATTTCCTTGTTTGCAAAATGTTATTTAAGGGAAAAAAATAATTAGTACTCATAAAATATAATAGCTAATTTTCTGATGAACAACAAAGACACAAGCAGTAAATCTGAGGTAACAAGGCAAAGGCTGTAACAGTTCTGAAGATCTTTATGAGTTAATTCTTCCAGAAATGGCTTAATTCATGCATATGGTAACTTGAATTAAATATTAGTGCTTCTCTCGAACAATTTACATATATTTTAATACACCCCGTATTTCAAATGTAACTAAGCTGAATTTAACGTTACATTGTCAGTCATTTCCACTCTGTGCAGAATGATTTATAAAATATATCATATATTAGATAAGCATCACACTAAATTTAGTGACATTTCCTTAATTGAAATACAAAAGCAAATATATAGTATTTCTACTGCAGCTTTTAATTACCTGGCTAACATAAAGTTCATTGTATACCTTTGACTCAATCAAGATTAATTTGCTGGCATATTCTTCAATGTTCATAGCTTATTCTACATTTTTGACACGTAAGTGAAAACGAACACCTTCAACACAAAAATGTCACCGAAAATGACATTCATAATGAACTATTGGCAGGTGGATATGGGTTTGATTTAATCTACTCTTCATCTCAAGGAAATATTAGACCATTTCATTAGGCCACCATTCGCTCGACCCCAGCTTGCAATAACATTCTAAGTGCACGTCTATATAACTCCAGGTTATGTATTGTAGAAATGCTAGTTGGGGCTTTAGATAAACAGAAAGCCCAACACGAAAAAATATATATGCTACATTACACTTTCCCTGAGTATCTTGGCATCCTCTGATCCGAAAGGGGAAAAAAACCAATTATGGTGCTGAAAGAATATTTGATTGCAGCATCTGTGTCTGTGCAGAAAGTGGAATATTTGCGTTGGCAGATACTGGCTCTCGGCGTAACCACACTTGGCTGTAATTCAGCACCGGCTAACCTCAGATAAGTAGCAACCACAATGCACAGACCTGCTCTGTTTCACTTCAATAATTTTGTGCCAGAAAATTAACCAATAAAACCGACCGTGTTATACAGCACAGCTCTGCATTCTTAGCTCAGCTTAATAACTTAATGTATCAGTTACAGAACCTCAGGCAACAGTCTGTTGTGCTCAATTAATGATTTATTCATAGACACACAACAGTTATATAATGCGGTTATTGGAAAGGCTAGTAAAGAGAGTTTTAGATATTACAGGTGTTAACGTGGCCAGTCTGAGTACTTCAACCTGTTCATTGTGTTTATGCATATTTTATATAGGAAACTTGGTTCAGTTTTGCACAGAACATATGTACCATTGATTATGGCCTTCTGCCACGCTGAAGCAGACCCAGCTAAGAATAGCTTAGTGAGGTTGTATCACGCGGAGGTGTGACCTATAAAATACACTATTTAAAGTGTGTCTGTTGAGCTGAGAAATGCAAAAATGAGAAACGAGAAAAGATGCGGCGGCAAGGAAAGCCAGCGGGGCAGAGGCATCTGATGGACGGGTCACAGTTTGCTCTCAGAATGACTCTCCTTTTAGCCAGGTGCTGAAATAATGTTTGGAAAAAAAACATCCATTTGGGGGAGGGGGGGGGTCCAGCTTCCACTTTCAACAATTTCTAATTTGCATAAGTCCAGGTGAATTATAATGTGTAAATGACGTAAAAGCTGTTGTATATAACTGCCATCCGCCTTCCGGCCATTTATCCAGTACGGGGTTGTGGTGAGCCGGAGATTATAGCCCACAGTACTTATTCCAGGAAGCCCAGGTCAGAGGATGGCCTGCACCAGATGCCTGTCCGCCACAGGGCAAGCACACACACTACGGCGAATTAGAGACGCCAGCGCACAGAACAAGGCTGGGGGCAGCCAGAACGACACAGGAAAGATACACACCCCACACGCAGATGTGTGTAGGACTCTAAGCCCCAGCTCCGGATGAGTGCTGCCCATGAAGCCATCCGATAAACTCAATATGAGCATTCAAAATCCTGTGAAAGACCAGCTATACATCTTCATGAAATGAAGATCAAAAAGGTAGAGTTGCACCATCACAACATGGACTGTAATTTCATATTGGAGTTAGTCCTGATTAAACAGGCGTGAGGAACCATCGTCGAACTTTTGAATATATGTTCATTAGTAACAGTGAAAAGCCACAGAATATATTTTTTCTTTTTTTTCTAGTAAATATGCCACTAGTACCAGAGGCAACTGATACAGGAAAAACATCCATTGGCGATTTGTCTCTGGGCAACTTGGGCCTTTGTTTTCTCTTGGGTTAAAATGATGAATTTTCTCTTTTACCATTTGTGTCTTTTTTATAAGCAATTTGGCTAACAATCTAGCAGTCTTGAGTACCTTCCTGAGTCCAGGGCTTGGGGGAGGGGGGTGTTCTGAAATCCTGTGAGGGAATAGATGTGACTGTCCTCTGCCAAGCGGTCAGCTGTGCCTAAACCTCCCCACACTTATGGCTTCCTGTGCTGGCCTGGTGCCAAATATGCAGGGAGGCCCTGAATCAGCCACGACTGCTCCCTATACGATTGAGGCGACAGCGCCCTCTGCAGGGAACTTTGTTCCATCCTTTGTAGTGCGATCATCGCTGCGTATCAGCGCGATGCTTCTCAGTGACTTGTTGTCCAGCCGCTCGTCCAAAATCAAGCAAATGAAATCGATATACAATAACCACGCGCCGAGAACCAATGGCAGGAATGAGAATCCATTCAGGACCAATTTGTGCCTAACAACTTATGCAAAGTTGACAGAAAGTCTTTATACTGTTTTCTTAGTAAAAGAAACGCACAGCACAGTTTTTCTCAGCAGTTTCTATGTCGTGTTGCTGTTGGTCTTTACATTTGTGAGTGGTTCTGGATTCTAGTCCTGGTAGCTGAAAATGACTGATTCTTTATCTTGGACTAAATTCCTCAGAAGCTGGTTGTAATGTGGCCAAAAACATAAAAACCACAGAGAATCATTGACTTAGACAACCCTATGTTATTAATGCAGTAAAGTGGTTTCCCTAATTATCAGTTAGTTAGCTGAGGCCCAGCAAAATCACAGCGTTGTCATTTGACACCAGAAAGTCTTTGCAAAATGTTGCATTAATGAAAAGTTGCAAAAATCCCATTTGGAAGTTATTAGTGTTGCTGTAATCAGCATAACCAAACCCACAAAGTTGTCGCTAATTCTAAAGTACACAAACATCCGATCCTGTGGGTCAGATGTTCAAGCAGCCAAGTTTATATAAATGCATAATTAAATAATAGATGCCCGTATTTTTTGTATTTGGTCTAATGCTACTCTAGCAATTTAGCAAGTTCTATATCAATGAATAGCATTTGCTGCAAAGCATAAATGGACAAATCTATGCAATGCTAAGAAGCAGTGAAAGATTATCAATTCAGTTTCTTAATTAAAAAATATCCAGAAAAGTACTGACAACCAGATGGCGAACAGTGCATGTTTACATCATCCTTTCATCCATCTTCCACCTGCTTGTCCTGTAGAGGGCCATAAGGCAATCTTAGGGAAGATTAGGCTAAAGGCAGGGCGTGCACACAATCACACTCAGTACACATAACATAAAGACACGACTAACTTTGTGTTGCGTGGTTCTCTTGTGAGATAAGCTGAAGCCTGACTGGTCTTCTGAATGGTTCACTGTCACTCTTTGCCATGTCCTTCACTGGTGCAAACCTTTTTTAACATAAACTAAGCAAACTGAAAGGAGCTTTATATCCCTAATGGTAAATGCAAATGGAAAAACTTCTCTGGTGATGTGTAATTTTGATCTGTGCTGTGGTTTATGCATTTTGCTCCAAGAAGGCAATCCCAGGCTTTCTTTCATGAGCAAAATGGACCAAACGCCTGCACCAACATTAGCGGTATTCTGCCGAACATACGTTTTTCAAAACACGTATATTTGTGAAATAAACAAAAATATTTTTTAAGCATGAAACTAAATACACTGCAGTCACATTAGCAGGCAGACGTCGCGAGTGTCAGCAGGCTCGCAATTATGTAGCCCGATTCTTATAATGTCAAGGCCTGTATTTCAGAAAGATTAATTGGATTGGGATTCACTCCGGGTGAGCTCAGCCAGTCCAGTTATTTTGAGTCACACTAAGAGCCACTGTAATGAAAATGCAAGTAAAACATATTCAAACATATTTGCCTGGGTACTATTAATGGAAAGTGCAGCAGATCTTCAGCAGCTACAAGAATCTTGTTATACGATCCCATCAAGTCCGTAGCTTGTCATTCACCAATGGCATCTATAAGGCATGTTCTGGCCTGCTAGTTAAGCTTTCACTACACATTAGCAGTTTTTAACAGGTTAACCAGCTTCCAGATTCTTCTGCGAGATTTATTTTTAGGTGTTACACAGTACAGACGGTCTGAGCATTATGCCCACAAATTACACTGATTTTTTCCTCCTTCATCACAAAGACTGCATAATTTTGCTGTTGACCTTGTGTAATTAAATACATAATTGAATGATTTCTTACCTATGCTGCTTTGGCCTGAAATAACACATTCGTAATTTGCCTGAAGTCTGTGCAGAAGATGAACACAGTCAAATTCATGCCTTATTCTGGACTGGTCTATCTCCCTTGGGGAGACGGGGGGACAGTAAATGAGCCCAGCATAATAAAAGTACACTGCTGACAGCAGACTGATCGTACGATAGGCTCTCCTGTAAATCACCTGCCTTATTATTTTGATAAATTTCAGTGCGGCTATTGCTGTGGTCTGGTGTGTCTCAGGGTGTGGCAGAACTCCGCACTCTACCATCACGTGCCAGCGTGCTGTAAATCAACCCAAATGACCATGCAAGCATGCTATTAAATGAAAATTCACTGGTTATGGTTATGTTCTATTTAAGTTCCCTTTTAAATATAATTTTAATAGACTGTGAAAAGTGATGAGAGTACTCAGTCTCACTCATATATTATGCCTAGTAGTTTTTACCTAAAATAGAAAAATTTGAAAATATTAACATCATATAATACAGAAAAATAATGGCATCCCATCCAGGATGTATCCCTGCCTTGTACCCTATGCTGCCTGGGACCAGTTCCAGCCCCCCCTGCAACCCTGGCCAGGATAAGGGGTTGGAAGATGGATTACCATGCTGAAGCTGAAAGAAGCAATCTATCCATCTTTCATAACTGCTCATGCAGTACTGGGTGGTTGTGGGCCTGGATTAGATCCCTGGAAGCACAGGGTGACTGGGATGCCAGTTCATCACAGGATGCGCACATATACATCATGAGCGATTTTATGTTTTTAGATTATGGGAGGAAAACTGAGTTTCTGGAGGAAATCCATAAAAACAGGGTGAGGACGTCCAAACTCCACATACGCGGAGCCAGAGGACAGAGGTGTGAGGTCACGGGGCTGCACGCTGCACCGCTGTGCCACCGGGGGAGCAGAAATCACAGAATCGAAGGCAGAATCTATTCAATCAAATCTCTAGTGAAGTCTACTGGCACGCCTCCCATTTTGTCATTAGCTATAATTAATCCTTATCCACCAGAAAAATCAACAGGTGTTTTCACAGCTGATTATTGCCAGTTTTATGTTGAAACGTACAGTGTGGAATGGATGATTGCCAGTTCATACAGCAGAGTGGATTGAGGGCCAGGGGACTGTGACTCTATGGGCTCTGTGTGTCCCCTGCCTCATGCCCCAGGCTCACTGTCACCCTGTACTATGCTTATGGAAAATGAGTGGATGGATGGATGGATGGATGGATGGATGGAATTAAAGTTGTACAATCAGACATCACTATACAATACAAGCCATACACAAACACACACATACACACACACACGTGTTTGTGTTCATATGTTTACAGGGACCATTCATTCATAACCCTAATCCCAACAATGATAGCCCTAACCCCTACCCAGCCCTAGCCTTAACCATAAATAACCAAACAAAATACAAGACTTTTGGCATTTTTAGTTTTTTGGTTGCACTCACAGATTTTTATAAATTTGAGTTATCCCTGGTGGTGGCCAAAAAATGGTCACCACTATGTCAGGGTAACAGGTTTTTAACACTTCGAGGGGACATTTGACCCCCCACAATATAATATACACATATAATAATAACCATGCACACACTAAATTAAATTTTCATACATTTTGTGTTGGGGCCATAAACATGCACAACACAGGACAGACAAAATTCTTTTCAAGAATTCTACTAGGAAATTAACTTAGTTCTAAATTAATCAATACTTTCATGCACAAACAGGATCATTGTTTGGTTTGCGTATAAATGCAAATTCTTTCCCTTCCTCTTGTGCATTTCACATGATTCCCACCACATTCCATGCATCATTCTCACAGTGTTGCGACACCAAGGCCTGTCTGTTTTGTTACGCTACGCACTGTGGAGTTCCTCGCTCGTAACTTCATGTCTGTACTGCAGCAGTTCTGACTGCTAGTGACACAGTCTGTACTCACAGTCTAGCGAGCCAAACTACTGTGGAAGCTGCCTGCGTCTGGTTTGTTTAACAGCATCCCCAATGACGTCAATCTTACCATGCCCTATGGAACTGAGCTGTGCCGTGTTTAGCTGCATTGGTATCTGTGCAGTTTGCAGAACAGAAAGGGACTGGTCGCTTGTCAGGGATTTCATTCAATCTCAGTTTAGTCGTGGAAAAATCCTTATGAGCGTCAACTCTCGGCTGGCAGCCATTTTGTTATGGGTGCAAATATCTCTTTTGGAATGGATGTGTCGGATCTCAATATGGTAAACTAATGCGTAGTACCACAATGTCCGGTTTCATGTAAACAACGCTATAAATAAACACATTAATGAGTTGTACAGATGCTCGCTAATCATACTGGTGTCACTCATTAGTGTGGTTAACACCTGTGTCCCAAGTCAGTCACAAATCTACGCAGTGCGTTTATACAGCTGGGGATTTTCTTTCCCAAGAACATTCCAGGTGAAGGTACCTTCCTCTGCTGAAAACCCACTCCAACTATTCGCTTGGTTGCTCCAAACGGATTTTTGAAAATTCATATTGAAGTTTGTGCTGTCTTGCTGCTCAGCCATTCTACAATACTTTCCTTGTCATTAAAAACTAAAAAAAAAAATTCTAAAAAGTATCTAAGCACCAAAGGCCTTTAACAGAACATGTATATGGTGCCCAAACAGCGCTGATAGGCAAAAATGGAAAAACGTGGCTGGAAAAATTTAAGTAAAACAGATTTACTTACCAGAACCTGCTTATTTTATTCAAAACTTGGGTTTTTGCTTTATATAAAGAGAGATCACTTGACATTTAATACATAAAAACTAACCAGGAAATTACTTAAAAAATCCTGCAGCAGTGAAGCGACTCTCAGTTACAGCTGATGGTCTTTACCCTGCTCATCTCCTGCATGGGCTATGGCACAGCAGCTCTCTATTGGCTGGTATCCAGCCAATGCTGTAAGAGCTCTCCCTCGGGGTACAGTTCAGCTTCCTGGTCTGCAGCTTTAACCTTCATTGCTACATTGGCAACTGGTCAAGTTCAGGACTTGCACATAGCACAACTGGATAAACCTTTGCAGTCATAAAGACCGCCAGAGTCTGCCACTATTAAAAATTACCATAACTTCTACACCAACCACCTGGACTTTAGAAAACTTGGCCGGATTGCAGACAGCAACGGGAAGCACTTTGACTTCAGTTTTGTGCTTGTACAGCACATGGCATGGCAGCTGTATAGGACTGAATGTTCAGTTATAAAAAAAAAAACATCACAAGTAAGACAATTTAAAACATGTGACCTCATGTCGTGGGGGTAGACTTGTACTGGGATTTTTTGTGATTTTTTGAATTGCTTGAAAATGTTCTTATGGCTACTTAAACCGAAACATGACAGCAAGGGCCTGTATCGTAATGTTGGATTTTTGTGCTAGCTAGACAAGTAGTTAGATTTAAGTTAGTCTGGGATATAAATGAACAATGATAAAGTCAATTTAAACTGGTGTACCTTAAATATGACAGGTTATCTGGCTAAACAGCAAACCTCACCTTGTGATACAGGCCATTGGTCTCTCTGTTTCCCTCCAAATCTAAAACATAAAGGAATCGTTGTTTCTGAGAAAAGTAGCTTCAAGAAAGTGATAATAAATTACAGGCCCTACCTTCTCCTTGTTTGTCTATTTGAGCAGGAGAAGAGTATGGAGGCTTTTCAAAGACTGTAACCTGAGTAGAGATGGGATGGGGGTGGTGATGGTTTATGTACAAAAATGTTGTCATCAAGCTACTGGATGAAAGGAATGTCAAAAGGTGTGTCTGTATTATACATCTGTATTATTTGTATTAAGAGAAGTAAACAGTACATGTCTTTCCATTTCTTACAGAAATATATGTTTCATATGTATATTGTTTTTTTGATCTGTCTCTTGTCGGGTCTCAGTCTTTTTTGCATCGCTACACAGAAATAAATCTACATTCTTGGTTTTTAAACATGCTTCTGTTTTTCACAAAAATATATTCATATAATTTTGTAAGAAAACGTAAGGAATTATTTATAAATTGAAAAGAGATTAACTTAAAAACTGGCATGCCCCACACTCCACACAGGAAATGGATTTCATAAATAAAACCGAAAAAGGTTATTTACTTCTTAATATTTTTCCCTTTCATTATTTTTCCTAAAAGTAATTTGGCTCAAACAATGTTGTAAATGATCATATACATCTAATCGTAACTGGTGCCCAAACATAAATATTTTAAATACTGTGCTTTGTGGCCCTATAAAGAACGTAAGTGCTGCCAACACAAGCACAAATAATGATAGGCAGCTCCCGGGTACGAGGCCGAACCCTGGGATTGGCCAGAGCTTGTGCTCACACTGGAAGCCTCTCGTCCTTACCTGAAAGGGCGACTGTTCACCAGTCTGAACACACACGACAGAGGCCATGAAAGCTAGTCACGTTCAGACAAGCATATCATGCACTGAAAATTCAGGGTAGGTGAAGATGAGGAAATAAGGGCCAAACATTGATTCCTTCTGTGCTTGTTTAGCCACATTTTTAGGTCATACTGGACAAATCTATGGACAGTAATTTGAACACCAGAAACACATATATGAAAATGTGTGCTAAGCCTTTCAAAGTAATGATGCGAGGAGAGTTGGTTCCTAATTTGTTAAAACGTCTTGTCTTATATTCATAGAAATCTGTGAATTCTGCTTTGCAACCTTCCTACACTTTACCAAGTGAACCTTCAGACATGGAGTGAAATATCCCATAGGTTTCACTGTTAATCATGCCTGTCCTGCTCTGGAGGACTTTTGCAGGGGTACACTGTTGTCATTATTATTACTACTACCACTACCATTACTATTTTTATTATTACTACTACCATACCCATTACTATTATTATTATTACTATTACTACTACCATTACTATTATTATTATTATTTTTTTTACTACTACCATTACTATTATTATTATCACTGTTGTGGGTGTTGCCACTGTTGTTTTTGTTATATGCCATAGTTTGCCACTGAACCACCTAAACTCACAGCCTTTGTTTACAAGTTTACATATTCTGGCACTCTTCACTTTGTATAGTACAATCCAGGCCTTTGACTTTTGCTGATATTTTGATTTCTTGTTATATGTATTATCTCATCCTGTTTTAACTGCTGCTGTAACACTGACACTTCCCTTCGTGGAAGTTCATCCACTCTACTCTCATCTAATGTAATGTAATTTAATCCTGTCCCTAAAGTACATTTACATGCTCGGCCCAAGTCATGATATCTGATAGAACTTTTATTTCCATGCATGGACAGGGCCTTGAACTGACTTCATCATCATGTATAGCCTGTGCATTTCTTTGCAGGATCGTGAACGCGCTCACAAGGCCTTCCCTTACCTCGGCCACTTGGAAGGCTAGGCAGACCCAGCACAGGTGGAGAACGCAGCCATGGTGCCATGCTTGTTTTGGCCTTCAGAAGTGCCGAGATATTTTTGGTCTGAAAAGTTCAATGTTAACGTTTTCTTAACGAAATATTAGGGTTCTGGCACCAAACAGAAACCCACAGGGGTACAAACTAAAATAACACTACATAATAAGAAGAGCAGAGCAGTAGTGTGCTATGGTATAAATCACTTTTACAATGGATGCACTCAGCCATCGCCAAGCAGAAGGTGTATATACCTCGATATTTGTTTTCCAGATTTCGTCTTCATATATTTACAGATAGGTGCATTTTACAACACAAATGACACGACTTAGTCATTACTAATAAAATCTTCTTGCATGTAGTTCAACTTCATTTAAAGAGAAACACATGTGTGGCCCTGGGTGTTCTGGTGGCCTAGACCAGATTCTGCTATATTTAAAACATCTCAGCATCTGATATATGGCTGCTAATTAGCTAAATTGCGTCAGCTTCTCAAGAAAAGTAGTGAAATGTAGAATAACTGTAATGTTATGGAATGCAACCAGAGATATTTCTAATCATTTTTTTGCATGTTCAATGGTGGGGTAATTATCTGTGCTGTGATCAGAAGGTTGCCGGTTCAAGCCCGGCCGTGGTACTTCTGTGAGTCCCAGCTCCCTGGTGCCACAACAGCTGGCTAATTATTATTATTATTATTATTTCTACTAATCAAATGGCGCCCTAAGTGATCACCGATGTCGCCTATAGGGCAGGCCGGTCCTGGAGAAGCATAACTGTGGCACCACAAATCCGCATGAAAGTCAATCCAATCATGATAGCTGTAGCCTGGAATGTTTGAGACGGCTGAAACCTGGTCCTTGAGGCCATTTTTATGCCATCTCTGGCGATTTATTTCTTAGGATAACAGACAGCTGTTAATCACTGTCCAGTCACTTTACTACTCTAATAAAACATGTTCAACTTAGATTGTATGTTGATCAAACTTATTTCCTTAGATTTATTACCCCTATATTTCATATACTTTCTCACATGCTTAAATAGGTTAGTATGTAAAACTTCCAGAGCAAGGGCCATCAATACCATTTCTAGTTACAGCTGAAGCACATTAGATGTTGCTTATAAGAATTTAACACAACTTACCATTTATACCTGCTAACTGTATTATACACCAGTTCATTAGGAACACCTGATTGTTAATACATTGTGTATAATGACATCACCATGAAGCAGCGCTGACATTGGTGTATTATACTTCACCACTTCGTATACCATGGTCTGTCAAAATATCGTGTCATGCAGGATAATCGTTAGCCAGCTAAATATGGCAGTGACAGCAGATCTTTGTTCCGTTGCTTCTTTGTCACTTTAGAGATTTCTATACAAGTTTTACAACCATTATTTTAAAGATGCCTCTTGGGATGGAGCGGTGGCCCGGAGGCTAGGGAGCTATGTTAATAATCGGAAGGCTGCTGGTTTAAATCCCATGAATGCCCAGAATGATTCTACTCGGTTGGGACCTCAACCTGTGATTGCTTTGCCCTGGGTATAATGGTAATCATCCAGCCCTATAAGGAGGCCCTCCAACGTACAGGGAATAACTTGGGGGTTGGTGACAGGACTGGTACTCCAGCCACTGGGGGGGAAAAACATCACCTGCCCACATGGCTGCACTCAGGTTCACATCCCTGAGGTGGTTTGTCGTGGTGGGTGTGGCAAGGCACTATAATCAGTGCATGTTCCTTACCTCCTCTCTCTTGATGATTAGCTTATCTCCTTACAACAGGAACAATGTTTTTTTTTTTTTCAAGCCTGGGGGGTGGGAGACGTACTGGAGTACCATGAGGAAAACCCATGTGAACAGGCAACCTCCACACACAAAACCAGTGCAGAGACACTGGTCACAGAGTTGTGAGGCAATGATAATAACCACTGCTCTACCAGTCCTATTCCATTCAAAACAAAACATATTCAGATTTTGATTATCTGCTGGGAACTCTCCACTCCAGACTAAAAGACTAATGCTTGCGTAACAAGAAAGGTGGGAATGCATGTAACAGGCCAGCATATTTTCTTAAAATCAATGTGGACCACAGAATTCTTGAGGACAACAGTGATGTGTGATAATTTGGAAGCACTTCTGCGAGTCTCATGGAATTCAACACAATAATAGGAATATTTACCTATGTCACATGACATTCATTTTGCTGGTTTTGGGTTTTTTTTGCATACTTGGTCTGGGAACTCGTAAGCCTCTGCATTTTCTGCAATCCTGAGCAAACTAAATCAGCTAATGAAGGCCTCCATTATCAGTTTTCCAGTGCAGTCAGTCAGATTTGTTGCTGCTGGCCTAGACAAAAAATGTCTCTGTCCTGTATGTGCCACCGAACGGGAGCTGAAGATAAGCAAGTCAACAAGCCCAACTATGTTCCTGGATCCATGTAAGGTCAAGTCAAAGTATAGGACCAAGCCCCCATAGTGTTTTGTACAATTCTCAGTTAAATGCACTGACAGAAAATGTTTGTGAATTCAAAAGGCGGGTGTTCATCTTAAGGCATCAACAAAATGCATCCATCAATGTAAAAATGATAAAGCAGGTTTGGTGTTATGTCATGTCCAAGGATTAAGCTTAGAGTCTGATAATTATATTTCAGAATATATTTGAATAAGTAAAAATCAGTTTTTTTTTTAAACTGTCAGTTTTCTGTAATCATCATCATCATCTTTGATGAAGGCACAAACAGAGTAGTGGTGTAAGAAGACTTGTAACCTGAAGTACCATGTGGAGAACTTGCTGTTGTACCATTCAGTAAAGCACTTCAGCCTGGATTTCAGCAGCACATCCAGTAACATGAATGGCTTCATGTGCAAAGATTTTTAGCTGAACACCAAGAACCTTGGATACAGAATAAAGCAGCATTAATGTCACACTGCTGACCTCTTGTGGCCGATGTGATGACTGCATCAATGTTGAACAATTCTATTCAAGGGGGTTTCAAATTAAACAGCAAACACACAGCACGGTAATGTCTTGAACAGAGTAAAATATACAAAAGATTTTTAGAATAACAAGAATACATAACTATTGAGAATACACAATTATGTTACTGTCATTTATTGTGAAGCCTTGTTTATAAACCATTATAACTACAATAATAAAAACTCTGACATCACCAGACCATTATCATAATACAACTGCAATAATGACCTGTGCAATAGCCC
>JABFEB020000104.1:1570103-1580590 GCA_019775895.2 Stomatorhinus ivindoensis
TTATTTATACATTCTACTATGCACTATGTATATCTGTATTTTATTATTATTATTATTTTTTGTTTTTTATTATTATTATTATTATTATTATTTTTTTTTCTACTTCTCCCCCCCCCAACCATGTATAATTCTGTAATTGTTATGTGTCTGTGCACTGCTGCTGGAACTTCATTTCCCGGAGGAACCTTCCCGAGGGATTAATAAAGTACCATCTAATCTAATCTAATCTCTAATCTAAAATTAACCCCACCTTCCACATGTAACTGCTGCGAAGACTAGCCACCAAGCAAAAAATATTTGTCGCTTGATACCATATTGTAAATATGTTTGGTTCTGTTACACTGTTACACTGTTTACATAATATAAATATAGCCACTGCGTCTTGCAGAGCTGATTAACATGTCAGTGTTCTGACGATAAAAAACAGACCTTCGAATGTAGACTTAGTGAGCAAAATTAATTTCAATAATTAAATTTTGTCATGGTAAAACTAGTGATTTATATATTTACCCTTTGACTTGTCATGTGATATTACGTTAACATTCATCTTCCATCCCAAAATACAACCCTGATAGAGCACACCATTTTCCCTCCCCTGATTTCTTTGACTTCACATCACAGACATTCAAAAATAGAAAAAAACACTGAAGTACAATAGAGATTCTCTCTAACAGGATAAGACAAAATGAAGGTCACGGGTCAGAACAGAATCTCACCAGTATCACTGTGGACTTCAATACCTGCAAACAGTCACATGCTGGCAAAACCAAAGTTCAAAGCTGGGTCTTGGTGAAAGTGTCACTCTGAAACCATTGCTGGGGCGATCTCCACGCTGCTGTTAGTGACCCGGATCCCATACCACCCCGCCCAGAACTGGGTGTCCTGTCCTCCGTGAGTAAACCTGATGAAGCGGACGCCTGGCCCGTAATCTCGGAACACATGGGTCTTCTGAAAGACAGGTCACAACGGTGGGTCCAACACCGTACAATGTCTAGTGCTCCTACACCACCTCCTCTGCCCACCGTGTCAGCCACGTTCACAGTTAACACTGAACACAGTGACAACATTCACTCTGCATATTATACATACAATAGTTATTTACACGCCACTTTTCAGTTACTTATTTGTAAAAAATGTTTGGAATCATGTATGATTTTCGTTCCACTTCTCAAGTGTACACCACTTCGTATTGGTCTTTCACGTGGAATTCCAATAAAATAGATTCATGTTTGTGGCTGTAATGTGACAAAATGTAGAAAAGTTCAAGGGGGCCGAATACTTTTGCTAGCCACTGTAAATTGTATTCCACAACAGTATATTACCAAAAAATACATTCTGTTATGTACTTTGTAAGACCCTTTCCCACTTCTGACCTTATGTCACTTGTCTTTCATCTCAATATTGCACTATTTGTCTTGCAGTTATATTACTGCATGTTTGATGCCCCTACCTGAAGTTCATCTCAGGTTTTAATAATACTTATACTATGGCACTGCTGAAATCTCGAATCCGATTAGTCAGAAGGGTGTTGATTCATTTTCTATAAAATCGCACATGTAGTACTAGCTAGGCGAATCACAGAAGGAAATGAATGCAGTTCTTTCATAAATAACATTACTTAGAATTCCAGAAGAGGAACACAATTTAAAATTAATGGAAACTAAACACGTGATTAATCATTGATGGAAGAAAGTTCTTAAAGTAATCAGCTCTTAAACATGAAAATAATGTCTTTAGGTATAAACATTTAAGCCAAATTTGTGGTAATGGTAATAATTGGTTAATGCACTCCAAGGCGCAGGATCTGGGACCTTCAAGCATTCAGAGCTGTCGTCAGGAGATGGAGCTTCTAGAAGGAGCTTTCTTGGCAAGACAAGACTCCCAAGATAAGTATCAATAAATACCAGAGTGAAATACCCAAACTGGTTTACCAGGACTCACCTCTGGAGCCAGGTCTGTTCGCCAGGAAGAACCTGGCAATCATACAGCCCACATAAAGAGAACGCGCTCAACCATGTTGGTGAAAGACCCCATGATGGTGTGGGGGTACTTACAAGATTAGCTGAAAATTGCCTCTATGCAACAGCATGTTGCAGGGAATAAAGCTCTGACTTATCAGTGACTTTGCACCAAACAGTTCAGAGTATGCAAATTGCACAGCTCACTCCAATTCTATCTTGCTCCTGCTATGGGTCTGTTATTGGAAGCTTAATCTAGCTGTATGCTTGTATAAGCAAAGCAGATAAAACAGCACGTCTCTTTGGACAAAAACCGTCTGCTAAATGAATAAATCTAAATGTCAATGTAATGGTAGTGACCCTAGGACCTCCCCATTAAAAAGACAGCATAGACCAGCATGATTTCCATACTGGTCCATGCGAGTTAGTGCTGAATTGGTGCTGGTGTAGCTGGTGGACCAGCATAGCTGTGCTGGTTTAGCTGCACATGAAGCTGGTCAACAGCAGCAAAACACAACATATGCTGGTCGTGCTGGTAACCAGCTTTGCTGATCTATACTGGTTTTCTCAGCAGGACCGTTGGCTGAAGAAGCATGTCTTCAGGACAAAGCTTGCGCAGGGGCCTCTTGGGTCACCTGCACGTTACCAACAGCCCACAAGGGCTACAGCAAAGGTTGGCATGGAGGCAAAAGCAAGTGAATAGGAAGAGTTTGGAAAGGCCACAAAGATACTTGCTGCTTTTTTACCGCCACCAAGAACTGAGCCGTACCCAAGCGAAACCGCAAAGAGATGGGTCTTCCATTGTAAATTATGCAAGCCGGACCTGACCTATACCCACGTTGAAATGGCCATGCTTGCCAGCAGTGCCAAAAGCGCAACTGAACCAAGCTGGTTGCATCAACACCATCTGATTGGTTGAAATGTGTGGGGATGCCTGTGTTCTGTGCCAATATGCAGAGATTATCTAAAGGAAAAAGGTTATATTCTCTATATAATTCATTATTAGAAGTATCACGCATTGAAATATAATGATATATTCCTGATAACGCAGAACTTACAACTTTCCAACCACCTACTAAAGATTTTCTACAGAACACCTAAAGGGAATGGATTTGTAATACACATTTACACAAGCTAATGCTAATTCTGCTAATACTTGATGTTAACACGGCGATTCTCACAGATCTGCTAGTGGTAATTAGCACACAGTAAATCATGATCTACACCATAGGAACAGTAAATAAGCATCTCTTCAGTTTTATGTCACTGTTGGTCACCAAACCCACCAATGCTTTACCGAACAGACCTGCTTGGATTGGAAAAAGAAAGCGAGCTGGAAACACACTGTAATTAGTGTCTCTCGGGTACTGCCTCGTTCCTGCATGACAGTGGAAAAGCGCCAGCTGAGTGGCACCAGAGAGATTTTGACAAACCATTTAACACCAAAAAGGAGGAGGAAGGATTTTGCTCAGACTATGCTTAATAAGAGTGAGGAATTAGTGGAATTCTGGGAATTGGGTGGGTGTGAGTCACCTGGCATGCTGTGACTCTCACCAGAAGTACTCTCAAGATGATTAAGTAGTAGCCTAAGATTTTAAGACACCCACCAACTGGATACTGCCAAATTCAATATTTTTGTGCTGTAGTCTGGAGGAATTTCTGAGGCATGCAAAGACTTTATTGCCTTGCTACTATGATTTTTATAACCTACCGTGTTAACCCAAAAATAAGATGGGTTTTTTTTTCCCCTCAAAATATGTCTGAAAAAGTAGCATCGTCTTGTATTCAGGGTCTAGACAAAAAAGGGAACAGATGGCTCCAAATACAATATTTTGCAATGAGTATTTTGCCTTCTTGTAATACAGATTTGCCGTAAGTTTTCTTGCTTGAGCGCGAGTCTGACAGCGTGAGGGTCACGGCAGATGCGTGCGAGTCTGACAGCCCTGCGTGTGTGCGTGTGTTTTAACGTGTATCCCAGAGTGCCATGAAATTGTTGGCTTCCCTGTCTGTACCACTGCTAGTATTAATCTGTTTAATAAAGAGAATAACATTCATTTTAAAAGAGCTGCCATATCATTATATGGGTCTTCTGCATAGAAAGCATTCTGCGTCCTCAAGGGTTATGGAGTTTGTAACGTTCGTTATATAACCCCCACTGAAAACAAAATAATTACATGTATCAAAAGAAATTTGGAGCACTGCAGGATATGGAGCTCGTGGTGGTTTAAACATGGAGCACTGCAGGTACCAAAGGTAAAAACTGCAATTAGCACTGAATGAAAGCTTCAGCTAATCAACTAAACTTAATCCACATAAACTAACCCCAGTAGAAACCACAATTCAAACAGTGTTTACCTGGATTTTAGTTTTGTAAAGCATGCCACTTACCCTTTCCCACTGCATCTCATTCCACTGAGGGAAAGTTACTGGATCTGGACAGAACGTCTCAATCACTCGTTGTTCTTGGTCGAGCAGCTCAACACAAATCTCATACACACTTCCACAGTCCCAGCGGGGAGAAAACCTGTCACACACATACCAAACCAAAAGATTAAAGTTCTCTGAGAAACACAGCAACAGTCACAGAAATACGAGCTGCTCTCACCAGTCAGATATTATGATATCAGGCTGAATTTCATCCAGTAGATATGGTCCATACCCCTCTTTAATCACGTCAATTAGTTGGGATTTCTTGCAAGACCTAAAATCCAACAGAACATTGTGAAAATGTTTAAACGACCCATGTAAACCATGAAATATAATGGGAAACCGAAATCTGTATAAATCTACAGAAATACATGAAGACCGACGTACACATACATCCCATAACATTACTTAAGAGATTCAGTTCAATACTCACCCATAAGAAGTAACAAAGTATTTCTGAACTCCTTCATCTGGAAAATTTAAAACTATGTCCTCAATTTTCCACCCATCACCTCCATTTAACATGACTGTCCATCCTGTTAACATTTCTTAATGATTGGAAGAGAAACAAAATCTGTTTAACAACGAGCAAGCAACATTTTTCATTTATATTGTAATTCACCTCCCCTCCAACCCTTTAACGCACTAATAATCCATCCCCATCTCCATCTATTTCTTACCATCAGCCCTGGGGTTCTTCAGCAGATTTTTTCTATTCTTACTTAAGATGTAAAACTGGCACCAATCTTCAGGACATTTGTTCTGATTACGCAGCTTAAGTCCTTCCCGCCGGCACCTCTCTCTCCAGTAGGAGGCGCTGTCAACTATTTCCTTCCATTGATGACAAACAAGCCGGCAGACACAAACCAAATCATGTGGGGAGATGTTAAAAAACACTTCCTCTAGCGCTGCAGTAGGAAGCAAAGGCAGCATCCTGAAAAAAGGTGAGAAGTTGCTCCTCAGAAAAAGTATGGAATATATATTTCAGTTGTTTTAAGAACTATTTAAAGATTGCCTACATTTCTGCCTAATTCAGTACGTATTCAGCTAAATTAGTTCATAGGTTTATGGTCTACCACCTGGTTTGTGTTAATATTGAGAGGAATCTGTAACGCTTATCTTACAGGAATATTTAAATTTAACTACAGATTTAATTTTTCCTCAAAAATAGTGCTGTTAAAGCTAATTCTTGAACTTCAGTGACAAACCATGAAACTTGATTATAAATACAGAACAATAAATTTTTTATTTAAAAAATACCATTCAGCTAAATTAATGTAACCAATCATTAGTCCCCTAGCATTTTTATTTCTTATGAAATTCCAGGACCATAAGGGGGGGGGGGCAATTCCAATAGATTATACCATTTATGACCCACTTTCAGCACCCATGGGTGCAATAATCTACAAAGGTCTTGGCGAGTTATGAGGTCCAGGACAATTTTAGGCACAATTATGTGTTGTGTGTGGCTCTACAAGTTATTCGAAAGTATGATTCGAAAGTCTCTAGTTCAAATCCTGAAGCTGACGGAGTTATAATAAGATATCACTGCTGGACTCTTCAGCAAGGACTTCAACTCCAAAACCTTGCCCTCACCTGTGTCAGTGTGTGTCATAGGAGAACAAGGTGGCATAGATGAAAATTGAAGAATTTTTTGATACAGGTTAGCAGCTGGTCAAGCGGCGTGAAGCTAGGATGTAAACTAGTCCGCTCACACGAGTGACTGACGCGACTAAGTACAGTAATATTAAACTTAGCAAACATATCCGAAACACTAAACCGAAAGTATTATTGTTCTCGTTAGGAACTCTGACTGAGGTGAAATCAGTTGTAGGTTGGATATTCGACGGATATTCAGATCCACACTCTCCAGATTAGCGGCGGTGTTTCACTCACGCTAGACGGCAAAAGGTGGTCGAAACACGGCCAGAACAATTGCACAGTCTCGGAGACGCTCGCGCACCGCGGAAAGAGTCTGCAGCTGCTCGCGCACCGCGGAAAGGGTCTGGCTGCAGCTGCGCAGAACGTGCACTCCCAGCCACCCGCGAGCTGTCACAACAGGAAGTGCAGGGGAATCAAGCGCTAACTTAGTTCTTGAGGTCAGAACGGTATGTTAAGGTTTATTATTTGTATTACTGAATTATATAGTTACCAGTTTATTTATTTCGTGCCATACATTATTTAAATGTAGTGCGTTAGTAACCTTTTTCTCTGACTGGAGTGAATTATTTCAGTTAAGGCAACTACTAGCCAGTTAGCTCACATCCTTACGGTAAAATAGACACATTTCTACTTTTATAGAACTTTCCATAGAGTTGTCTTGTGAATGTCTTAGTTTCCAGCATATAGTTTTTAGTTTTTCGTGTGGTCTTCAGGAGAACGTTTCTCGGTCTCCTTATGGCGAGGCAACACAAGTTTATTATCATAACATCATTAGGGTGACACAATTTCACAATAAAAATGCATATAAAGTGCTTGAAATGATACAAACAAAAGTTGCTGTGACTAATATGGCTGAGGTAATACCTGGTTTTAGGTCGCAGGCTCCTACGGCCTAGAAGCTATTGAAAAAAGGGCCTAATTTTAGAGAAAAAAACATCAAGTAAACAAACGGTTAAAATTGAATGAAAGTTGCTGTGTCCTATAGGCCTCAGGTAGAACTACAATTGGTACTAGGCTTTGGGTCGCAGGCTCCCACGGCTTAGTACGGAGGTCTCCGACTCCGGTCCTGTTGTCCCATTTGGCTTCTGATGAGCCACGCCTGTGCCTGGTGTTTACCTGAGAACAGGTGTGGCTCATCAGAAGCCAGGTAGGATAGAAAACCTACGGGGCGGTAGCTCTCCAGGACCGGAGTTGTAAAAGGCTAATATTAAAGAAAATATCAAGTAAGCAAATGGTTAAAATCGAATGAAAGTTGCTGTGTCTTGTAGTGCTCAGGTAGTAGTATAATTTGCACCCATTTGGGGGTCATGCGCTCCCACTGCCTAGAAGCTATTGAAGAAAATCTATTTCCCCATTTTTCCTTTTAAAATGATCATATAAAATACAATATGGTGTTAAAAATTAGTAAAATTCACTGTGCCCTGTGTATGTCAGGTGCTTGTAGAATATGCCCCCATTTAGGAGTTACTGGATCCCATTGCATTGAAATTATTACAAGCAATCAGTATTTTATTATTCTGACAGTAATTCGTTGGCGGTCCCTAAATCAGCCTTGCGCGAGCGTCTCCAAGACTGTGGAATTGATCTGGCCGTCTTTCGATCGCCTTATGCAGTCTAGCGTGAGTGAAGCACCGCCGCCAAGTCTGGAGAGTGTGGATGTGAATATCCAACCAAAAACTGATTTCACCTCGGTGCTCCGAGCAAGTTTGGGGATTTGAATGTGCTGCTGTGACAACACATCCAGCAAGTTTCGAAAAACCGACAGATCCAGGATCATGCCAAATCGTCAACAGTTACAGACGGCTAAAAGAGTAATCCACGTACGAAAAACACCCCCCAAATCTGCTAAGATATAAAGCAACAACACACAACATCACGTTCATGGAGGCAGCCATGTTTGTTCCAAGATTGTCGGACGTGATGTCACTCACCTCGGAATTTCTGAGTTCCAAGCGAAAGGAAGCGGGTGACTCGGGTGTTCCGGTTACGTGATTGTCGGGGTTGTATTGGAAGACTTATTAATATTCATGAGAAAAGCTGATTGGCCAGTTAATGTCTTAAACAGAATGGCTGAGAAACCATAAGTCAGAACACTATTAACCAATGACAAGGAAAACAGACTGTATTGTGACTGTGTTCAAAGGCTTAAAGTTTACATTATACAGCAGATGGATTCGTTTTTGAATAATGACGTCTCCATATTTCAATGCACCGAGTCCAATGTACATTTTACTTCCATTACAAACAATGACTTAAGGAAATTCAGTTAAGGACGTCTACGGGTTGAAAAAATAACAATAGTTGTTTTTAAAAGCTTGGGCGTGGGAAAAGGCAGCACGTGTCGATGGGAGCACGTTTGCCGACCAATCAGGTAGCTTCTCTCATGAATGTGAAGTTTTCCCGAACCACCCAGTGCGGTGCGTGATAAGGTGGCCACTTAATCATCACTAAAAAGGACAATTTGGTAAGCTATTATTAGATATTAGTCATTGTTAGTTACTAGTCATAATTTCGATATATTAAGTCGCTATTTCGAAATTCTAAGTCACTATTTTACTTTGTAAAATAAAAACTGCATACCTACTTTTGGCCCATCCTGTTTATGTATGTTTGTCTGTGCACTTGCTGTTGTGTGCACCAGATTTCCTACTGGGATCAAGTTGAATGTTACCACATTTATGTGATAGATTTGTGCCACCACGAAAGTCCCATCAGGTCAATTGCAGGAGTTGTATGACCACTGAACTTGATATCAGATACTGAGTGTTTGTTGTTTTTTTGTTGATGTAATGGTAACTGAACTACTTTTTCAGTGTAATCTTTGTAATCAGTAATAAGATCATTTAAGTATATCATAGTGTGTGAAATTAATTATTTATTCAGCAAGCAGTTGTACATTATCCCTTATGATTTATATCAGTGGTGAAAAGGAAGAAAAATTATCAGAATCAGAAAAAATAAGCGTCCATCCAGAATATATGCCAGACGGAGGCTGTTGAGCTGAAAAACTGGACTGTTCAACCTAAATCCGGACATCTGCCCACCCTAGAGTGTGGTCTCTTATAACTACTGCAAAATAACATTATGTAGAGTATATGCACAAAAATATAGGGACCCCTGGCCATTTACTGGCATACTATTCTAAATCCATAGGCATCAACATGGAGTTAGTCCTCGTCCCCCCCCTTTGCAGCTATAATTTATATAATCTGCCACTTCTGCTTAGGCTTTCCACAAGATTTTGGAGTGTGTCTGTGGGAATTTCTGCCCATTCATCCAAAAGAGCGTTTGTGAGGTCAGGCACTGATGTTGGATGTGAAGACCTGGCTGCCACTTTCCATTCTAGTTCATCCCAAAGGTGATCCATAGGATTGAGTTCAGGGCTCTGTGCAGACCAGTCAAGTTTTTCCAAATCAAACTTACCCAACCATGTCTTTATGGACCTTGCTTTGTGCACTGATGCACAGTCATACAGGAACAGCAAAGGGCCTTCCCCAAACTGTTCCAACAAATCTGGAAGCATAGAATTGTCCAAAATGTCTTGGTATGCTGTCTCCTTTCACTGGAACCAGCCCAACCCCTGAGAAACAACCCCATACCATAATCCTTCCTCCACCACACTTTACAGTTGTCACAATGCAGTCAGCCAAAAAGCCAATGTAACCAAAACACACATCCACTGTATCCTGTAGTAATTATTAATTGTATTGTATCATGACTGTATACTGCTAAACACATTTATATTCGGTTCTGGAACCAAAGAATATGTATAAAACAATAAAATGTCTCTCTTAGCCAAAAGCTTTTCATTAAAAGTTATATGATTTTCATTGAAACAATGTACAGAGAATGCACACAATATTCAATGGATAAATCTACTATGCAACAGACTATGTTTGATTTTAAAATAAAATTACATTTATGATTTCTGAAACACTTTTCTGAAATACATTATACAGTAAAACCTTGGATTGCGAGTAACTTGGTCTGCAAATGTTTCGCAAGACGAGCAAAAATCGAATTCATTTTAACTTGATAAACATGCGAGGTCTTGCAATACAAGTATCATGTATACACTTTGTCTGCCGAGCATCACGTGAGCACAACTGAGCCGATGGTTCTTCTCTCTCTCGCTGTGGGATTGTGGGTAATAGTCTCCCATGCTCGGTCTCAGTCGGCCTGCCTCACTCATATAGTCAATAAGGGCGTAGCAGTACAGTGTTTAACGACAATGCAATGTCACATTTCTGCGAAATAGAAAAGGAGGCACAAGCAGCTGTCATTGGATAGGTTCCTTGTTACCAGGGGAAGATGGTGGCACAGGAGGTAGCACTATCGTTCGGCAACTGTAGGGTTGCAGGTCCGAGCCCTGGTTCCTCCTGACCCCATCAAAGTGTCCTTGAGCAAGACACTGAACCCCCAATTGCTCCCGGTAGGCAG
>JABFEB020000104.1:1588286-1611073 GCA_019775895.2 Stomatorhinus ivindoensis
TACTAATGTGCCACAAACAGGAAGTTAATATCACCAACCATTCCCATTTTATTAAGGTGTATCCATATAAATGGCCCGCCCTGTATATGTACATGGCTCATGTATCCTGGCTTTGAGTACATCCTCCGCTGCAGTTTATCTCGCTGTCACTGTGCCTATTCCTCTGTGTGTTTGTGTCGCAGGATCTCAGGGCCACGGAGCACAGCTATGCTCTCGCCGGCCCCTGTGCAGCCAGGCTCCGTCTCTTCCGCTCCCTCCACACCATTGGCTGGCTGTGCAGAAGGTTAAAGGTCAAGTGTCAAGTGATCCAGAAGATGAGGCTGCAGCTGCGTGCCGCTCGCAGGGAGCTGGTGAGCTTGCGCGGCCAAAGCCACGCCTTGGCGAGACGGGAGCCCAGCCTGTCAGCAGCCACACAGCACAGTAGACTGCAAACCCGGCGAGAGGAGAGACACTGCAGCTCTGGCAGGACTTGGAGGCAGCATTCTTCTCGAAGACTTTGTGTACATTGATTTCAGTTTGCTTGATATGCTTTGAATTACGTACTGAGTTTGCAGAGTATGATGCGTTCCTGTGTCAACAAGGTAAGGGCTTGCGTTTTCCTTCTTTAGCCAAACAAAGTCTTTATCAAATGACGTCACTGCATTCATTAAAACCAGTGTTTTCTGTTAAGTGGCAAGACATACATATTTGTGAAGTACCTGCTTTATTGTGCATGCCTTTAGTTAAGGGACATGATAAAATAACACTGGAGAATCCTTACCTGCGAAGGCTCTACAGGGCAATGACAGGGTGTGTTTTTATTTCTTTGTGATGATGATAATAACAACAACAATAATAATAATAACCAGCCTTGAACCAGCAGCCTGTCAATCACAAGCACTGAGGCTTAGCTTGCGGAGCCACATGCTGCCCCTAGGCTCATAGCTGTATGGCTTTATGCCTAGAGTTTGAAAATGAGGAAAAAATGGACCAATGCAGTGATGTCATACGATGAAGACTGTGATTGGTTAAACAAGTGAAATGCAAGCCCCTCCCTTGTTGACCCAGGGACACGAACTCGGCAAATCAGGATGTCCTGCTTATGAAATGTAGGAGGAGGAGAGGGCATAGAGCACAAACATTCAACATCATCACGAATAGGTGAAGTTAGCTGCAAGACTAACATTGGTTCAGCAAGCTTAGTAGTGTGAAGTTGGTATGTAGGATCATCTCATCTTTTACCGTATATACATTACACATTCACCCAGGTTCTGGGTTTACTCGACATTTTCCATTCCAGTGACCATCAACGCTTCTGAATATGGAAAGAGATTCTTTACAAAGTTGAAACTGTAAAGGGTGAAGAAAGTTTCGGTAACAGTCTGTTTCAGTCACGCATTTCAGAGAGCGAAATCGGTTGAGAAGCAAGAAACATCAGTCATTTATAATTTAAGTATATTTTAGAAAATGTGTATTTCATTATATTTCATAGATCTTGTCTAGATGTCTGTATATCAGCTTTTGTAATTTTAAAGAGGTTATGATGACATTTCATCTTTTAAATGACAAGTGCTGACAGAGATCACACTTGAATGAACACAAATTAAGTCATGCAAGAAAACTGGAACATAATTAGTTGCTTAGTTAATGCTTTTATTCAAAGCAGAATGTCTCCCCCAGTGGACAGTTTACTTAAGGACACAGCAGCTAGATGTTTTGGGACAACCTTCACATCACAGTTCTGTGCCTGCTTCACCTTGCCCCTAGTTGCCCCTCAGAATATTTAGTTTTAATATATTTGAGCTTAATTGCATAAAATGCCTTATCGTCAAACTTTTACAATAGGGACAGAGGGAGAGGATGTAATATTGGTTTGAAAAGCGTTTGGCTCACGTAGACCAGAGCAGCAAATAAATATATCCCTGGTAAAAAGACATCTAATTCCACATCTTCAGGTGAAAGTGTCTGTATATGACTTGCTGATGTTCGTTATGTTGAGAAAGTTTATAAAAAGAAATTCTTCAAACCAGGTTTTATTCCACACACTGCAATGGGAGCGTCAATGTCAAACATGTCTTCTGACAGGGTTCTTTCAACCATCTCATATTTAATCATTTGGGAGAGAGCAGGATGAAGACATCTGCGTGACATCTTTATTTCCTGAAACATTCGAGATTATTGTGACCCCCCCCCCCCCCATTTTATATTTGGTCTGTTTCACCACTATTCTTGAAGCCCATGGAGGCGCAATACTGACAGCAGGTAATCTATTCATTTTTAAACCATGACTCTTTCTTACTAATTAAAGTCCCCATGACAAGTCAAAGGTGACAATTCACACACACACACCTACTTTTATATGATTCTGATGCTAAAAATACAGGAACACATTAAGCAGAACAGCTGTGTTCCCGGAAGCCGCCATCAGGGCTGGTGGCTCAAGGCTCCAGGTGACACATGACCTCAAGCTTGGCACTGCCTGACCACAGATGCTATGGGGAACGACCCCTAACGTGACTCGGAAGTTTATCATAGGTCTAATCTCACAAATCTATATTAATACACACCCACCCATCCAAAAACACATCATCGCTTTCTCAGTTGACCAGATTAAATATACCTGTCCCCAAACACCAGAATTTTGAAACAGTCATGCAACAAACATTCATCACCATTTTGGTTCAGAAAAGAACAAAGGAGGCATGGAGTAGAAGAAACACCAAGTGTGTAACTAAAGTTGCTCATCTATATTTTCAGGAAAAGCAGACAGGTTGACAGTTGATTGTAAACATTGATTATACAAATAATGACCTTTTGCTACCTGTTAACCTAAACCAACAATAGAAAGATTGTTTTACAAAAACAGCTGCTGAACCGAGACTGCAAACTATTCCAGCTAGCTGAAGCAACTTAATGCCACTGTCAAACTGGCACCATATATAACAGAAATGCTTCCCCACACCAACTCTTAAAATGAGCTGCCTTGAGTGTAGACAATCTCCTAGCTCACCAACTGATAGGACTCATTATGCAACTGAGAGTGACTAGAATAGAACAGCCTAAATCATATGGCAATAGGGCATATACAGCTGTACTCACTGTCTCATACCGAACAAGTTCTAGTGAGATCGGGGATAACCCCAAATCTTAAAGACGTATGTATAGAGCATGCATGCATCATAGTACTGTAGATGGTTCTCGTCCATGAGTTTAGGGCACAGGACTAGCAGGCAGATATCAGTAGTGTGGCATTTGGTGGTGGGGGGTCAATGGACACACAGGAGGTTCCACATTTCCAGTGTTATTTAGTCAATCGTTTAATCAGCACAGAAAGGTTCCCATACATTGAGTTGACGTGGCAGCGACCTAGGGGTGAAGTAAGCCCTCACAGCAGGCTCAGACCGCTGCCCGAATGTAGGGTACGCACTGCCATGTGCCGGGGAGTCAACAGGGTGAGGCACCCACAGGGCACACCGATTTCATATTTCAGGTTAAAAACCACAGCGGGAGAGGGGCACACATAGGCGACTGTCAAGGCAAAAGGGGCTTCCAGGTCTCAAACGAGGATCCCTGCCTGTCTTTGATCTGTCTTTCTCCTTCCAGCCCAGAAGACAGTCTAGGTGTCTGCATCAATCCGGTGGGCTGCAGGGGTGAGGCAAGGAACAAAAATGTGTCAATTATAAAACTGAGCAGAAGAGATTTTAGACGGTACAAGGAAGGTGCTCACATTGTTTTGGTATCCTGAGTGCCTCCGTGTCACCGGACAGGACTTGATGCATCACTCCCCGGAACTGGTACAACACCTTCAGGCTCTTCTCCTCCCCAACACAGGGGTCGTAGAAGCCAGGCAGGCCCGACTGAGGAGTCATCATATGTCAGTCAGCACGGGGTGGGGGGGGGGAATACAGTGCTTCACCATTGAGGCAGGTCAGTGTCTATTCATCTCCCATGACTACCACATTACACTGAGATTATACAGACCAACATGGATCTCAACAATGATCCTGATGACCAACTTGATGATGTAGTGAGTGGCATTATTTAGACCATCCACGATATGCCCACCTTTGTAGCCTCAGTGAGAATGAGTTTGGAGTCCTTCACCAAACATTGCAGGGGGACAGTCACATCGATGACCTTTGCTCTCTCATGCTTTCTACTGTTGTCAGTCACGAACTTTCCATACCAGGCATTAAGGATTATAAGGCCTTATGAGAGAGAGAGAGAGAGAGAACAAATTACCACTTCCAGCATCATCTTTCTCGCCATCGATCAGACTTTAAAACCAGTTTCCCAACCCGGTCTTTGGGACATACTGATGGTCTGCATTTTTGCTGACTCCCACCTCCCTGTCAGACAGTCCACACTTTTGCTCCCTAAAACATGGCAAAAATGTTGACCGCCTGTTGGCCCCCAAGGACCAGACTGAGAAACACTGCTTTGGACAGACAACCTGCTAATGCTTACTCACCCATCCTCGACTCCTCGGCCTCGATGATCCGCCGCACCGACTCCTGCATTAGTAAAACCTGCAAAACGAGGGACAAAGTCTGCCTCCTATTTTTTCTGTTCTCCAAAAACACATCTGCTAACCCACTGGGGCTCCACTACTATGCTGCCGCTGGAATACATGGGTGGGGAATTCTGCAGGGAACCCCTAGTCGATCAAGGGCCACTATGTGGGAAGGTCATATTATATCTGACGCGCGAACTTTTTCACATAATTACATCATTTTCTCAGCTACAGTCTCAAGTGGTCATTTCAAAAGTGCTGGCCATCTCCAGTTACGTACGGCAGCCTCAGCTTCCTGCTTTTTCTGGGCGACGCCAGAGGCCAGCGTCTCCTGCTGCTTCTCCAGGTCTCTGCGTGGAAGGAAGGGGAACTGGCTGTCAGATATCAAGTTGTTAGGCAGAACTTTGACCTTGATTATCACCAGTGGCTAGGTCGTTCCCTAGCTGCATTACTGCGATAGCCGAGACTTCAAAACCCGAGGTGGAGAGGATTATCCATAGATGACAAAGCCCTGTTTCCCCCCGGCTGATTTATATTGGTTTTCACTGACTGATGTCAACAGCCAGTGAGGGTGGTGAAACCTTTTTCCTTCTATCAATATATTTTATTGAGAGCCATGTAGGACGGGGAGAATTAATGTGGCGTGAAGTAGTGGTGTAAAGGGTGATCTTACTGTTCCTTCTGGGCTCGCAAATAAGGCTTGATGACAAGCCTCTGGATGGCTAAGTAGAACACCAGTGGTCCGGCTGTAGCGTAGAAGATCGCACTGGGTAGGATCTGGTCTGTCAGGTGAATCGGGAAAAAGTACGTCTGGCTTGCCCTGTTCAGTCTGGATAGAATATATTCAAAACATATAGAGCAACATAAATAACTATGATACGATATTAGTTGCCCTGCTAAGAACTGTGTGCATGCTAATGCTAACATACTTGATTTTGAGGGAGACTCCTTGGGGAACACCGATACTGACTGTAGCGCCCAGCACACTGTGCCGACTGATCTTCCGCTCCGCCCCGTACTCTACCACTGTGCCGAAAAACCCTGACCTGCAGAATGAGGATAGGAGCACACGGACCTCAACTTTGCATTTCAGTCAAATGCATCTGAATTTAATCAACAGGGTGGCATGAGCGCAAAGAGATACGGGATACCTACTTCACAGAGCCCTTGATCTTGGTCTGGTCGTCATCCTGGAATTTGTACTGGTAGCTCATCATCACGAAGGAATGAGGAATGCCCAGCTGTGAACAGGATTCAGAGCAGAGTGAATGGAGCCAGGTGTTCGGAGATGACCAGTCACACACACAAGTTTTCCCCAGTCAATAAGGTCTCCTTGGATTCACCTACACATGACGCTACCAATGACGTAGCTGCGGCACTATAAAACCCATTACCGTCAGTGGCGCTGGATAGCAGGTAACTGTGAACCGGTGTTTTGACAGGCATTGCAGACTCCTCCGGGTATGCCTCATTAACTTAATTGCTGTGGTGTTTTAATGAGAACAAGCAGGGCTTGTTAAACCAAGTTTCAGTTCTGAAGAATCACCACAGCTTAATGGACTGTGAACACTTCAAGCAGGCCTCAAGCTGCGATTAAACCCCTTGCCAGTTTGTTGCAGGTTGGGTACAGTTTATTGGGCATGGGGTGGAGTGTCTGTCCCCCCCCCCCAGGCGCTAACCTGCAGGGCGAATGTGAAGTGGCTGCTCTTCGTGTCCCTGACGATGCTGGTGTTCATGGAAGACTGGGTGCCCCATCTCCACTGCAGGTAACCCATGGTGTTCTTGTCCAGGTGCCGGGCCAGCACAGTGTTCATGGCGGGCCGCACGCCACGGGACGAGAACTGCATCCCACACTGCGCCGTCATGAAGCTGCCAATGAACACAAGTTGGGGTGGGGGGGGACACACAAAGCATGAAGTGAAGCAGGAAACTACTGCAGATCTATAACGGGATATAATGTACCAGTGTTTCCCAATCCGATCTTCGTGAACCTGCAGCCAGTCCATGTTTTTGCTCCTTTCTGGCTCCCTATCGGGGAGCAAAAATCCCTCTGGGATCAATATAGTTTTTAGTGCAGTATATGTCGTATAAGATGACATATACCTTGTTTTCTTGTTATCCACAACCCCCCACGCGTTCCAACTCAGAACTTGAAAATTTCAAACCACCTGTGTAAATAAGTACTATAGAGCAGCTGAACAGAAAGGATTTGTAACGCACATTTAAGCAAGCAAATGCTAATTCTCCTAGCATTTAATGCTAACATCAGTGATTCTCACAGATGTGCTACCAGAAATTATGCACGCCTTATGAACGGTAAATAAGCACCTCTTCGGGTTTATGTCACTCTCACTCTCCAAACCTGCCAATGCTTTACCAAGCCAATCCTTCTGCAGTGGGAAAACTGCAGTGAGCTGGAACCGCACTGTGACTAGTCCCTCTTCGCTGTACGGCTCGGGTACAGGTCGATTACTGTACGTCAGGGGGGAAGTGCCAAACGAAAGCAAAGATGTCGGGGGTGGACCCCCCTCTGCCATCCCTAATCGTGCACATCTGCTGCCTCCATGAAGATTGTGTGCATCGTACAGGGAGACTGGAAGCAGAATGACAGATTGCAGTGGTAGGACAGCAGTCTGGTTAGCCTTTTCACTAAAAATAGGATGCAAGTTGGCTGTTGGGACAGACATGAATCTCAGTGCAGAAGATGCACTCAAAAGAAGATAAAAACATCATGAAACATTGATAATACTGCAAAGGGGGGGGGGGCGGTTCAGCCCATATTCTCAATATTTAACATGTGACTCATAAAAATTTGATCTCCTGCCGACTTCTGTTGGACTGAGTCTTCGCGGCAGCCCCCCTCCCAAAGCATGTCGATTGGAACTGCATTTATCCCCGCGCTGTGGGCTGTTACACTGCGTTCCCTTTACCTTGCAGGTCGGATCTCGGAGCTGGGAATGTCGGCCCTCACCGAGTTGCTCGCGTTCCAGTACAACGAGTCAGACATTTAGCAATTCCAGGGACCTGCTTCAAAAAGTAGGATTTTTGCTCAGCTGGGTGGCTTATCAGATTTAAGGTACCCCAGTTTAAATGGCCAGTTTATCTTCAATTACATTTAGCCCAGACTACCTTAAATCCAGCAAGGTATCCAGCCCAGCAAGAAATTCTGCTTTCCAAAACAAGCCCCATCAGGGACAGCATTGTCAGCCAGAGCTCACTGTTGTTCATTGTTAGCAATACCAGTTGACAACAAGGCATTGCACAAGTCCACAGATAGCAGTTGAATAGTACTGTGTGATTGACAGATTTAATGAGACACAAATAATTCACAAGTGTTAATAAACAGTTTATAACTACAGCGTTCACTTCTGTTTATGAAGGGTGCAGCCATCTTAAATTCCGAAGTCAGGGTTGCAAGAGGTTCCTCCGACTTCCTATGTCGGAATTCTGACTTCAAGGGACGTTCCAGTCTAAATTTCCCACGGGGAACGCAGAAATTCCGACCTCTCGGTTCAAATGTAATGTAGCATTAGACTCGATGGGGGGGCGACGTGAGGACAGTCACGCGACTCATGGAGAGGTGGAAGGGGCGTTTCATTGAGGATGGTAGGAGAGACAGGTGTAGCAGAAGCAGTGGAGGGAGAGGAAAGCAAGTGACATTTCAGCTACACCAACAACCCCAGCTAGCTGTGAAGGAGCTGTCTGTGGACCACCAAGGTGGAGGACTACATGTGTTTGGGTCAGGCACTGACCAGAGTCCAAGTATGTTTACTGGGCTAAGGGTAAACTAAAGGGAGGCAAGGAATAGCTGAAATGACCTTGTCCACCCCATGCTATGAAGGGGGCGCCGGGGGGGTTAAAAACCTGCAGCAAAGCAGAACCAGATGAACCCAAGAGTGAACCCAGATGAACCCCACTGTTAAATAATGCACAGGGAAGCACTCACCAGCGTTGCGTCAGATTACGGAAGATCTTTAGTCCAAAAAGGGGTCCGTGTGTGTCCCCCGCACCGAACTCCACCTGCAGAGACCAGCGACAGACCCACATGAGACCGGGAATGGAAGCATGCCCTCTAGTGGGCAGCTCTGGAGGTGCCCAGATTGTGCTTTGGATAGATGGGGACTATCAAATGTTTTAACCATTGCTTCCCTTCCGGCTAGGCCCTTAGTTCTCCTAAAGGCAAGGAAAGGTAAGGTAAGATGAGATAAGATAAGAATAGATAAGACGATAAATCTTTATTGTCATTGTCACTTGAACAACGAAATTGAAACCTGGAAAAGATGCAGCCCAAACATTTAGTCATGGGATCTGCGACCTAAGCAAAAAAATAGAGAATAATAAAATTGACAATGTGTGAGGCTGGTAGTATTCACCTCAGTTTTATAGTCTAACTTATTTTTCGGTAATGATTACTGTATGTTCTTTTCCTACAGTGGTACTATGGATGTCTGATCAACCTGCGCTCTTTCTTTCAAAATAACAGACACAGTGCACATGTAACCAAGAAGACAGAGCCACCTCCTACCCATGTGGGCCTGTCTGGTGATGCACTCTACACTCCACTCTGTGCCAGCCCACCCCCCTCCTGGCCGGCCCCATATGCATGGCAGTTTATGGCACCTGACCTCTCCCCAGCCCCTGGCAGAGGTAACCCGCCGCAGGACCAAGCTGATGTTCCCCCCTCCATTGCCGTTCTGCGTGGAGAGGGACCCGGACAGGATGGCCGTGTTACTAGAGGTCAGAGGAGCCTGAAATGAGATAAAGGCACAAGCTGTTAGGACCACGCTGTATACTGCTGCATACTGTCCATACTACGAAGGTTAGAGCGCCCCCTACAGACCACATACATCATGCAGACACCATCCCTGACTGTTTACATTTAAAAAAAATACAAATCACAAGATGACCTAGCAGCCAATCAGTAATGGCCTATAGCCATCTATCACATTCATTATCCAATAGGAGTAAGTGGTTGCCACTTGTACAGCTCCTTTATTCTGAATTGACTGACGCATTCAGGGGCTCTCCAAGGTCTTGTGTGCCCATGACACAATGAATGTAATGTTTAATATAATACGGCTATCTAAAATAGTCAGCAGTATTCACTTTGTTGTAAACAAATTGTAACATTGTAACATTAGTGGCATGCTAATTAGAAACACATGTGAGTCTGTGTATAAATAAACTGCAGCTTCGGACATCCTCATCACCGCATTCAATACCCCCACAATAGTCAAATTCATATCGCATGGTGGGTCGTCTAGCGCTTAGGCAAAAAGAATTTTTTACAGGATGTAAATTAGTAACATCCATCGTAAATATTTCTCAGGATGGACAGCACACATTCCGAATGTGAGGCCACAAGCCTGACATCACAATGCCCTCGTCGCAACGTGTGCGACAATAAGGTGGCCCCTACCTCTATAGACTGCGATATGTGCATCTTGTTGATTTCAATGCGTGGGAATCCCCCTCCAGGCATGTCTTCGTAGTCTTCTTCATAGCGGTCGAAGAGATCTGTGGCATCCACACCTACACTAATCACCCCCTGAGTAAGATACGAGACTGTCAGTAAAGGCCAATTCATACTCCACTTTTGTGCTTTTGGTTGCGGAGGAGGGAACATCACATTAATTTCATTATCAGGGGTTGGCTGCGGACAACTGCGGTCAGAGCATGTGTAGCTCAGATTTTTATGTCTAGCGGAAATCATGTGCATTGATCATGCACGTGCAAGATAATTGATTAGGTATTTCCAGTAGGTGGCAGCACAGACTATCACAGATCAGTGGTCAACAATGAAAGAGCAGAGGAAGAATAGTTGTTGTTGTGGTAGTTATGGCGAGCAACTGTATGAGGAGGGTCGGAGGTGCACAAATATCTCATTTTACCATACTGCCCAGACATTATACTGAGCTTCATTATGCTGCACACTTGCACATTTCACACATATAACAATATCAAATGTAATCTGCCATTGTTGCACTGCAAGGACAGGTGTATGTACTGTATCGTCTGTATGCACTGTACGCATCACTGCTTGCACTGAACCACAACCAGTTCTGGTCTGTTCACTTACTGGCAATAAAGTGTTCTGAGGTGTATGCTACTTTAAGAAGCAGCACTATTCCAGCATTTTTAAATCTTTGCGATAAAATTTGCCTGCCCCGGGGGAGAGGATCCTGTCAAACTTTGTCATAAGGATTTTAATACACCGCGGTATGCCATATTACCGCAGTACCGCCCAAGCCTAGACTAATAACTTAGAACTGTTCATCAAAGTTTACCCATTTCTAGACACAGCTGGTATGTGTGTTTGTTACAATACATCTGCCCTCTCCATGTCTGGTGGAATATCACCGCTTTATGCATGCATTGACCCCAACCATCCACATCCGCAGTCAATTGCAGTATGAACACAAGCTGCCAAAAGCGAAAACTTAAGTATAAACTGGCCTTAACTGCATGAGGAAGCGGGGAAAAAAAACACGGACAACTCTGAAAATTCGGTGGCGTCGACATGGGGTCACCATGGCAACACAAACTCCCGAACCCTAACCTTGGGGTTGGTCCTCTGCTGCAGCCTCCTCTCGTCCCTCTCTCTCTGCAGGCGCTCGTACTCCTCCCGGATCTCAGCGGGGGTCCTCCGTCTCTCCACCACCTGGAAACCCAGGAGGCCTTAACCATGAACTATTCCAGAAACTCCTGGTCGACAGGACATGTGTGTTCATGTCTCTAAGCCCTGCTGCGCAATTTCGACAGCTCTGTCGCCATTACATCTGACATTTACTGAATGATTTGGGAGACACAGAAATGACCAATGAACTCAGAAAAGGGATTAGACATGTAACCATGTAAATATGCAGGTCAATGATAAATAAAACAGGCCCTTGATCTATCTGAAAATCCAACATCTGTGTGAGGTGAGTATATATAGTATGCACTGTTTGTTTAACACGAGGAATACAGCAGGTCGATGTTTGCTTAACATGAAGCTCTGATGTCAAAGAATCTCGAAGATGTTAAACTCACTTCCCATCCTTCGACTTCCAGTCCCCTCTTGCCATAGATGTCGTAAATGGCCCTGGACTGTGGATCGCTAAGAACTGCAGTGAAAGGGAGCCAAGAAGAGCACATTTATAACATGTGCTGAAGTGGGAGCCACTGTCTTTGATGGCAGCCTGCGCTCCAATCTCTCATATACACTTAAAGAGAAAACAGGGGGACGGCAGGTGAACCGGCTGCGCAAGAATGAAGTACGACTTCAAAGTAACACACGGTCTATTCCCATGAAAGAAAACAAGCACTAATTACTGTAACAGACGGGGGAATACCATCACAACGGAGTTTCTTTTTTAAAAAACATGACATCTTTCTTGTGTTCTCTGGCATTGTCTTTGCCAGTACGGACCAAACTGGCCAATCAGGGTTAGCACACTTAAAGGAAATACTTTTTTATTTTACCTACAACGTCAGCCTGTAACACCACACAGAATGAACATCCAAAAGACTCATACTCTCAGACATAGGGGTTAAAGGATTAAGGGCACATCCCACCTTCATAGGCCTGGTGCACAAGGTTAAAAAGCTGTTCTGCCTGCCGCTTCAGCTCTGGGTCCCTGTGCTTATCAGGGTGGTACAGCATGCAAAGCCGTCGATAGGAAGCCTTCAGCTCCTCCTGCGTCGCCTGAGCTCACAATCACGAAGACAAGAGCAGAGGTGTGTAAGCAAAAGTGTAAAGAGAAATCGAATGTGACATTTTCAAAGTGTGATTAAAATGGTTCAAGAGGACTGAATCATTGCAAGAGGAAAAGTATTGGCAGATGCAAAATAAAACTGTCAAATAAAACACATTTCTAATAAGTTTGATTCAGAACTTTTCAAACAAATTTCTTCTGAAAATTAAATATCATTACAGTTAGGAAAATGCCACGAATGTTACGAGAAGATTTCTTCCCAGGTTGCTTAAAAATAGTTAGTTTCAGCATATGGTCTCAATCAGCGGGTCGTTTTAGGCAACTGGCAAACAAACTGAGAATCAATGAACGAAGTTGACATACTGTAAGTCTGTCCTCCCATAGCCCAAAATAAAAAGCTATTGACAGCTAGCTAGCTTGACTTCTGTCCACTGTGCTGTATGTGTATGATAATGCCGGTGTCAGCAGACAGCGAGCCGCCGTCACATTGCGCCGGTAGGAACTGAGCATCAGCAAGGATATACATGACTAATGAAACAAATCTCTTATGCTACCATATGGAACTATTTACATGCACCCCTCGCTAAAAGCAGATGTGACAGTTACGTTAAAATACAGCGAGGTGTGTCAAAGTTGTCTTAGTAGGAAAACCCTTCACCGTAAAATCAATGTTAAGCAAGGGTCACCCGTTCATTCGGCGGAGGCATTTTCTAACGAAAATTTTTCTGAGATGGACGAAAAAAAATCGCATCGCACTAATTCTATGTCAACCGATGTCACGTGGTTTCTGATCACTAACCTCACGCCTAACATTGAGTAAAGAGTAGTAATCATCGTTATCCACTTCATCCTCTTCCAAGGCAGCCGCCATGTTTGCAACCTTTAGTCCCGCCTCACAGGTTTCTGTGCAGCATTGTAATGACCGGCGCCTCTTGTAACTGCTAGCGCCACCTGCTGGGTAGGATGTCTCCTTCCGTTCTAGTGTTGTGACAAGAGCATGAATATATACTGTAGTAGTGGTTGGGGATTCTCACGGGACACTTCAGTTGCATTTATTTGAAAGTGCTTAATTTGTGTGTGCCTCAAATCCACCAACATATACTAGGTCTACCTACAAACACTCAACTACTACTGCCTGTGGACTATTTTTCAGTTTGTTACGCTCTGGTAAAAAATAAAAAACATGCAGTATGTTGTCAATAGCCGCATGAAGCACATGGGTTTAATTTTTTATTTATTTAAATTCACATGAAACATCAGTTTGCAGTCACTGACGCTGCATTCAGTCTTTTCCTTGCCCGATATTAGGTGCATACTAAGGGTAATTTTTGACTGCAAAAATTAATTTATTCATTTCAACATTCTCGAAGTAAGCTGTTAAGGATATCCTCATTCTTGACATTTTAAGTATTAATAATCATTTTGTATTATGTGTGACAGCTTTTCATTATTTGAAATTAATGAGAAAATATTATATTTAACTTTATGTCAAACAACATAACCGAAGATCGCATCACCTTGCCTTAGTTTTCAGTTTTATGTTTTGTGTAAATAAACATTTTCTCAAATGCACAGACGGCGTAACCTAGCAGAGAATAACTTCGTAAGAATGACTTGGGCCTATTTAATTAGACTCAGCGTGACATTGAGAGACAGCACGAAAGTTTTTGACACAGCCAAGCACGTTTCTCGGAGAATCATATGAATTGTATGAAATATTTATTTCAATTAGCTCAGTGATGATTTTGGATTCCACTCTTCCACTAGCCTAGCTTCACATAATAAAAGTTGAGAAACAATACTTTAACATATGGCATTTATGAAGTAGGCCTATTTAATTTAATGATGCAGCCTCAGACCCACGAGCTTCCGTTCTGCATGTGTTCCAGTTCGGTCCCAGAAGCAGACTTCAAATTACCCATAGTGTGTGATAGAAGATTTAACGGTTATTGGAAATGGATATTGTAACAGCACCATAAACCCATACTTATAACTATATAGAAACTTTTGCGAAATTTACGTTTTCCGTACTTTATAAAATGTCCTTAAAATACCAGTTTAACATGCACAGGACCGTATCGTGAAACTATTTTCAATCAGAACTGACTTTACAATTAAATCCTCAATGATATTTCTGGATTAATATCTAAATGTGTAGTGTGGCGCTTTAAAATATGCCCCGTCAGTATTATTTTCCTAAGGATGTGGTGAATGGTGTGCCTTTTCAGCTTGCAACTCTTTTTTAAGTATTACTAAGAACATAATACGAGATCATTGCACTTGCGAATGTAATTTGAAAGTATGTAAACTTTTATCTGAAACCATTTTACGTACAGGCTATATATTAACCAGTTTCGTCATAGCCTTTCACGGTGTTTTCTGGAAGCTGACTTGTACTGCTTGGAAGACTCTCTCCATAGTGACGTAAACGGCCATTTCAGAAGCTGCTGTTCTGTGCCGATCAAAGTAACCTTGAGCTATACCTAGGAGGTAAATTGGTGGTAAATTGCTTGGTAATTTTTATTTTACGGTACATCAAAAGTTAATTTGGTTGACCTTGCTATGTAGGCTATATAGGTCTGATTTTAAGAAACCGAAAACATTTAACTGTTCTCAGTTAAACAGTGAAGGGAGTACCAATATCTTGTGGCTAAACTAAAAGTTTTAATGCATTTTTGAGACCTCGCAAGGACAGTGAGCTGTTCAGACTGAAATTAATTTTCTTTCCCGGCAGACGTAGCCTACATGCGCAGGAACTCTTTTAAAAGGAGTGCTTGCATCTTTTCATGAAATACACGTCGTCAATGGTATGTTGAATACAATTATTTAGTCTGAATTTAAAAAATATAAATGCGATGTCACGATAATGTGAACCAGATGTAAATAACAGGGGAAATATCGATTAGATCGACTTAATAGCCTATTTGCTTTTTTAAGTTTGAGATTAAAAATTGGCTATTAACTGGGGTAGATTTTGGTCACGCATGAAAACGTTAGAAAGTATTAAGTGAATTTTTAAAATAATAGCTATATATACATATGGTATAACTGGCCACGTGTCTTACAGAAATGCAGCACGTTTATTTCCGAACTGCTTTCTTTACTTGGTCTTGTTGAAATATATGTTTTGTAAATATTTTGGAATACATGTAATATAATATAATGGAATCAGCTCCCCACTTTTGCTCTGGTTTAACTTTAAAAGGTATGGGTCTATTCACTGTACAACTGAATTTCACTACACAAGTACAGTGTATGTTTGCGTATGAGACAAAACTTGAGTTATTAACTCAAAGCATTGGGTTAAATATCATTTTGTACTCATAAACACCTTTAGACAATCGTTTCTGGGTCTTAAACTGAATTGAAAAACTCTTGTCATGTTACTGTGTCCCTACATATTCAAGGTGACTATACGCCTTTGTACTGACTGTGGAAACTATGAGCTGCCATCAAGTGTTGGATTTTGATGTTGCCATGCAAGTTATCATTCATTTTTAGGGAATTGAAATATCCGAAACGTAGACATAATCTAACGTTATATGTCGAAAACGATAATAAAACATTGTTTACCGCACCAGTACTTTTACTTTTGTTAAAATGTAGCTATGTACGTCATGACTCTTCGCGAAGGTTATGCTATTTATTTGAATTATTAGCAATCATTACTATCCCGTCAAGTAAACAATATATGGACTATCAGTACATGTAATTTCCGATTGTTCCACGTACTTAGGAACTGGTCGCAGTATTCGGGTATGTAAACTGGGCCGGGGCTCAGTTGCACGGAGCTGTCTTTTCAGCACCACTGGCGCGTGACAGCGCTCAGTAAAGAACAGCGTGACCTCGTGCACGAGCGTTTAGAACAGCTTGTGCTCCTGTTTATAAAACTTCCAACAAGTTTTAAAAATCAGTTTACACGTGTCATTTATATAACAATCGCATTCTCTTTTATGCACGTACTGTAATCCCGATTTATTAACATTTTATAATAGCACAAAAACGAAAATTCTTTGGATGTTTCAGTCAGTATAGAATAAAAAAATTAAAATGTAAAGCTGAAGCGGGATTTATTTTGTTAAATTTAACATGGCGTGGTCCTTAACATCAAAACTAACCGAATACAAATAACAGTGAAAAATAATGTTTATCCAGCGCACTTTAAAATGTTGTTGGTGGGTCGACTCATTCGCCACAGTTGTGTAACACCCATTAGGTGACGCAGCACAACCTTCGCCTAAGAAGTAACGGCTAAAGAGTTGAAAACGCATACTCTTATAAACCAGTAAACTGGCATGGGAATACTGGAAATTACAAACGTTTCTTTTACATCTGGGTAGCGTTACATATATTTCTAATAAACGAGGCATAAGATCGTTTAATAATGACAGTTTGTCTTTTTAATTCCCCCCCCCCCCCCCTATTTTATCTGGTATACGTCACTTTCAGCATCATAGCATCCGTGCTATGTACCTTGCCCAAGCGAGAACATTGCCCCTACCGGGCTGCTTCAACGCAGTCTGATTGGTTTAGGTAACAGAATTGAGAAGCCAGGATTTCACTAAGACAAATACATGCAAGGGCATCCCAACTGACTTTCAATGATAAAACAGCTACAGCAACAGTACTGAATAAAGAATCCGGGTATCTCACAGAAACATGCGCTGCACAACAATGCATTGTAGATTAATGTGGTTGCTCAACGTATTTATTTCATGTATAGCAATGGCGCTTTTCTAAAATCGACAACAACATTTATCATGGGGTAATCGTGACACCTACTTTCACTTGTCATGCTATTTGCGTTGCCACTGGCTTTTACATGTAATGTAATGGCAAATATTAATAGCAGAGACCACATGAAAGAGCCACCATTTCAATTATTCTCCCCCAAAATCATAGCCACTAAGCATCTCTGATTTCGAGTGGGCAAGACGCGTATTCTACAACGCTTATTGGTTTATATCACGCTTAGCTGTCTCTAAATATAAACTTTGGCCAATTGTGAGTGAGGGAGGCTTTGAAGGCGGGATGTTTTTTCATCTACGCAAACTGCATTTCATAGTTTGATTGCCAGTCATTCCATTTTGACCAATGCGTGCTGATCATCCGTCGGACTTTCCTGCTGGTCCCGCCCTCTCCTCGGCTGTCCTCGCCGTGCACGCGCGTGGTCCCCCGGTCGCGAAGAGGAGGAGGATGTGGCGCGCGGAGGGGAAATGGCTGCCGAAAACAAGCCGGAAGGTAAGAGAGAAATAACGGATTTCATTTACGCCATTTAAAAATTCTTACCTATATATAATGTAAAGGTCTTAATTAAAAAAAAAGGGGAAGGGTGGGCGGGCGAAGTCGAGGTGCCTTTGAAAGTCATACGGCTCCTATATCAATCCTGAAACGGTTAACAAGCGAGATAACGTTATGGGCTAGCACGCTAAGGATGCTAGCTATGTCCATGTAAAAACAGAGGGACCGAATTACCAACCGGATCCGAATAACAAATCCTTCCAATTTCAGCGTTTGATATTCGTCGTAGAGCGCTAACTAACCAACTGACAGGCAAGCTGACTTGGCGTAAGCATGGCTCTGCCAACCACCAACTTCTCCCGCATGTAGCCTGCTAGCTATATTTTTGTAGCCTAGATGCCCACTTCACTATCGCTAGGTAGCGACATGCTGTCTAACGTATTAAACTTCGTGCGATGCCGCCAGCCACAACGCCAGCTCACTGCTGTCACACCGTCATTTCAAAAGTAGAAACCGACCTCTTCGTTTTCCCCCCCGTTCTCAATTGCAGTAGCCGTGCCTATAATAGAAATTGAAAGCGTTTGAAGGGAAAGTACAGTAACCTTGATGTCCACACGCTCGGTTTTGTGCTCGGCGGAGCGGCACAAGGCGGTGGAGAGTATCCGGAGGAGTGATTTAAAGTGTCGGCTCTGCAAACGTGATTTTCTCCCCTCCCTCCACGCCTGTGACTCGTGTTGTCCTTTTACAACCGGACAATGGAGTGCCTTGTAAGCAGCGAAATTACAATAAAACCAAGCGTGACATTTATACTGCTTAAGAGTCGGCGAGTACTCCGCATCTCCGGCTTCATGGACACGCGTCGTTTTTCAGTGTTTGTTTTCGCCGTCCTTCGCAGAATTGTGTGTTTTTAAACAACTCGAATTTAAGGGTAATTACGACGTTATGGTTAGGAGAGACACGCGTGATAGACGGAATATTTCCAAAGCGGGGAGACGTTTGGAAATAGGCGAGCGCCGACAATGTGACCTCTTGAGCAGTCGATGAAACTGAACTGAGGTTAATTTCACTCACCTTGTTCAACGTTTGCATGGCATATGTAGAAAATGGCAACGATTGCAAAATGCTGTTAAAAGGAAGACGCTACCGGGCGAGATCGACGTGAAATAACGACTGATATAAATAAAGCGGTTTACAATATTTCGAGGCATCCTGCCTTCCGTCGCTAGTTTCACCGCGAAGAGTGAAATAAACGCGCATATCGCATTTGCACATTGAAATGTTAATAGTAAACTAAAGTATAATGGACGCCACAAGGTTAGTGTACCATTCGGGTCACTGTGTTTGTATGTGATTGAATGTGGTTTACGGGTATGCACCGTCGTCAGTTTCGGACTTGTGGTCTCGTTTTTTTGCGGGCGCTTTAAGATGCTGGTGAAAATTAATGCAAGGGCCGATCACTAAAAACGTCGACTGATATAGGCAATCCTTTTCAATTTTCGCCTAGGAATTCTAAATTCTAAATATGTTCCTCCATCGGATATGTGGACGACCACCAGGTGGCGAAAGTAGGACATTAACTTGTAAAAATCGTCGGCAAAGTCATTCGTTGTAATTAACCAGAATCCACGGTCGTGGTCAAAGCATGATAAAAAGTAAAATTAAAAATGTATCGGGGGTTGGTAGATGTATGTTGGGAACAGATGCTGAAGTATGGAGCAGCGGGAAAAAACCTAATTTAAAATGCCTCATTCTGTGATCATTAAGCTGACTTGATTCCCCGCGTGCATTAATATTTGATTTATTCAGAAAGTGCGAATTTAAAATAAACATACCTGAATCACAGTCTATTTCTATTTATCATTAGGCATTGCGTGTACTTTAACGTTTATTCCATGTAAAAACGTCTATGCAAAAACGTAGCAATAAAAAATTAACGAAACAACTGGAAGCCAATATAACATCTTTAGAAATGTTCTATTACCAAAGTTCCACAGGAGGGCGGTGTTGAGCTTTAAAAGTGAGCATTAACTTAGCATATACTACTGACAAACATGTCTACTTCTGGAATTTAAAAGAGACATAACCCTTTATTTAAATGACAGTTTTAATGTCATGCATACAGACAGTTTGGTCACTTGGTCCCCCCTTCTCTTCCCTTGGGACACTTGATTCTCAAAGACCTGTACCTGTATGAGAGATAGTCTAATGTAGTGTTCAGCAGCGAATTGAGCCTCTCATTGCAAGGAGGGTGGAGTTATTTCGGGCATTAGAGCTCTATCAATAGTGGAGGCAGGTGATCCATTATACTAGAAAAGTGACTTCCCCACTGCTTATCACCAGCTAGGAAATGGCCTGTCCCATGTGCAGGAGGTACCCCCAAAATTCAGCATCCACAAAATACCCATTAGGGTGATCTTCCACTTTCGAGAGTGGAACAGCGTATCTGTGGGTAAACAGCCCCTGGACAGTCAGCTGCTGTATGCATTTACTTATTTGTATAAGATGCTGGATTGTGAAAACCACCATTCCTCATCCGTGACCCCCGTGTCCTTGAAGCACTTGGAGAACCTTAGAGAAGGTTTCGCTGAGGTGCAGTGGGGTGTCTGTATCTAGCAGCTAATGTTGCAGATTAGAACAAATAGTTTCCTAGTAGCAGGCTGTTGCCAGCACATGCTAATCATACCTGAAGAATTAGAGTCTGGTACTCTTGACCTGCACAATGGGATTTTTGTTAGGTGATGGGTTAGGTTAAAAGCATGCATGTGTCACCTATCATGTTTCGCAAGAAGATGAAGGTAGATCCGTATTGTTCTATACATTAATTCAATGCGCAAGATTTATGGAATCACAATCCCTGTTTGGGCCATATAAATAGATAAGTACTTGAGCCTGCCTTTAACAAGATTAACTTGCCTCAGAAGGTGTTTAGTATTGATCCAATTGATTAATCCAGCTTACTGGTGATGAATGATGCATTGTCCCAAATCAAACTACAGCAGCACTTTGATGAAACTGATCATTGACCCTTTTGGCCCAGCTCCTATAAGGTGTGTGGCAACAGGCTGTCGTCCCTCTCGCCGTTTCCCTCTTGTCGTGTATTGTGTTGGCTCATAAGCCATTCCCTTCGTGACCATACTGTCTCCAGTACTTGGCTAAACAAGATTCGCTGTAGTCACTGCTCTTCTTTCGCTCAGCTCCACTGAGACTCACAAAAGCAAGCTGAGTCACTCAACACTTTAATACTGAGTTTAATACTTAATACTTTATTACTCAGGCATTTAACAGGCAGACCGTGGTTGATGAACGGCAAGTCTCAAATAGCCCTCCTCCCCTACACACTGCACACACCAACCTTTGTATGACCTTGGGGGTCTTCCTTCATATGGCTTTCAAACAGCTGTAGTTATCCTTGCTGACAGAATGCATATAAGCCATTGACGGTACTGGAGATACATGGAGGGTGTTCTCCAAGCCGGCCAATGGGAACACGTTGGGGTGCATGACGACGCTCATGGGAGGGAGGAGCGTACACTGCTAATGCTCGTGCCGGGGAACTTTGAGAAAATCCTATTCTGTGCATGTGGGAATTGTGGAGCTGGAAAAAGTGCTGCTTCTCCTAGATGTTCTTTTTGTTCTGCTCTCTTTTTTGCTTCCTGAAGGACTGAAGAAAATACGTAATCCGGATCGAATGTACAGATCTGCTGTCTGTTATGCCGGCCATGTCCCCCCTAAGGGTGTCGGTGATGACAAAGAGATGAACAGTAAGAGTTTGTTATTAATACTGCATCTGTGGTATTGCTCGAAGGGAACGCTAGCTGGGTGATCTATTATTCATTCATCAATTCATTTATTTTCTTCTTGAATTCACCTCTTCCCCCCTCCTCTGCCTGCACCCCCCCCCCTTCCTCTGGAAGGGGTTCCTGAAGCATGCTCTGTTGATTGAAGTGTCTGCTTTACAGAGGCATGCCGTCAATATCACAAGCGTTGTCATTAACTAAGAGGGGCTGTGAAAAGGTGGAAGCCAAGAGATAAGGAACAGGCCAGACCTGGTGGAAATGGTTTGTCAGTCTGATTTAGCCCTGACCATTATCCATTGTGTTCAACTGTAATTTGTCAGATGGAGGGAAAAAAGAAAACATAATTGGCTTGTGTATTGCTGTATTCTAATAAAATGATTTTAGTACATGTTATGAGTGCAAAAAATGAATGGGTATTATTTTAATAAAGTGGTTAATCAAAAACAGAAAAGGCCTTGATTGGTCCATTACAAATCATGTTTATTCATGAGGTGGGATTCTTCTGTAATGCTATTTGGAAGCTGTGGTATGTTGTCATGCCTAATCAACACACTATGTACTTTAACAATTACCAAAGAATTGGTTGATCTGGATAATTAAGTGAATTCCTGATAGGTGTAATTCTGTAAAGAAGTAAAATCAGATCCATTCCACTAACGTAACACTCAGCCGTTATGCTTCTTAATTAGTAATCTATGCTGCTTCAAAGTAGAGTGTTTTAATGAACGTGCTTTTAGATGTAAAATAAGAGGCAGCCGTGTGCTTATCTAAGACTATGAGGCTGACAGTACTGGGTGGAAGGCTTTCCTAACTGTAATCATGTTAGTATGTGTTGGGAATTTATTGGGAATATTGCTCTTCCCCCCCCCAATTTCAGCTTTCATGCCTGATCCCATATTATGTCCGCTGTCCTCATATTTGATTACACTTGAGGTTCCACACTAGCTACTTCCAAAAACCTGCCCATTCATGTCCTTGGGCCACTTCTTCTGTAACCTTGAGCAAAGGAATTAAGTTGAACTGTTCCAAAAGATATATCCCATAAAATTTGTTCTTATGGACAAGTGCTCATCATCATCTCCAGATAGTAATCGGCTGCTGAGCTTCTATGTTGAAGCCTCACTTAAAAAAACTCCAAAAACACTTATTTTACTGCTCCCGTAGTTTCTTCCTGAAAAACGATAACACTGGTGCTTTTCACATGTGGTTTAGGTGTTGCACTCTAGGTTTCTCATCTAATGTAAACACTGCTGTTTGGTTTTGTTGAAGACTTCCACTCAAAAGTGGTTTTGATATAATTTTGTTCAGAAGATGATGCCATTTGTATTCAAAGTAAAGTGCTAGATACAAGGATAACTCCTGTTTTGTTTCCTCAAATTGCTCGCAATCTGACATCCCATGGAAATATTTTCTAAATTCCCTCTGTACTGTGTAAAATGTAGGCACCCTGCCACTCATATTTTTTATCGCATCATCCATACCTGCAGCAGGAATTTGTAATTGTAGTTAGCTGGTCTGCCTTGAAAAACTGTAGTTCTTCTGATATTTACATTAAAAGTC
>JABFEB020000104.1:1618748-1632096 GCA_019775895.2 Stomatorhinus ivindoensis
TTGTAGGCACCCCCCCCCCCCCCCCACAACCCATTCCTGCTGCTTCACATTTTTATGATCTGTCCTCTACAGCCCTTCAGTGCATCTCGCTGACATTCCGGTGACCTCTCCAAGCTTTGCATAATCACGGTTGCCACCGTTCCCCGGTACATCCTTTCCCAAACTTCCATACATCCGCTCCATTCGATCTCGTTTATCTCTCCTGGCTGTAGTTTCTCCCTTCACACTGGCCTGCCAGTTACCTGTCTCGTTTAATAGCCGGCGATGACGGCGTGCGAGTCGGCGCATGTATAGCACTCGACGGAGGCTCCAGCTGGCATTTGCGGAGAAGCCGTTTTGCGTATCGATTTGGAGCGTAGCCTTTATGAAGTCCACCAAGAGCTCTTACGGAAACAATTAAAATGATGCAAAAATATAAAATGAAGATCGATGCCAAATGCCAGTCGGCATGAACAAAGTCTATCTGTTGAATCAGTCTGCTGAACGACACGCTGATTGTGGAGTATCATGGAGGGAGGGAGGTGGTCTCGTCAAAACCACCCTGCTTAACTTGTAGGGCTCCCATAGGGCATCACATTAATTATTATAACAAATAATTGAAGATATTAATAATTTATCAAACCAAGAACACCAGTGTGGGGAGGGGATTATTTCATTCTTGGTGTCTATTTTTTAGCATTCATTTTTTTTGCTGGCTAACAGAATGAGATATTGAGATACTATTTTAATGAGATGTTATTTGAAAAATAGGATTTAGAAAGGATTTAGATTTGAAATGAATAATAACAAATTAAACCTTCATCAGTTGCTTGAGTGCACTGTGTCTGTAATTTAGCACGTTTCATTCAGTTGATGTATTCACCGGGATGCTGAGTGATCGATACCTGGGTAGAGTTGCTTTTATTTTTATTTGGAGAATGAGTCTTTTGCAGACGTGATGGAACTATGCAAATCTCCATGACACTGCATTGCAGCAGGTGTTCCTGCTTGCACACTGATTTGAGAAGTTTCTTTCTGTTTACTCAGAAAAGCAACAGCCAAGTAGTAGCTCCTAGTCACAACGCGCAGAGCCGTCGGCCGGCGTGCCCCCGACATGAGGCGCCTCTCTGCAGCGAGCGTTTGAGAGGCAGACAGTGGCGTGGGGTGGTAGGTGACACTGCACCTGCCCCGGGGTAATGCGCTTGCCACCCTCGTCCGCAGGGCGTGCTGCGGGTCAGCTTCCGCCTCTTTACAGGGGAATGGAGGAGAGAAGTGCCGTCTCCCCAGGGCTGATTATCGAGCGGCTTTGAGGTGCGGGAGGCGCGGGCGCCGACAGCTGTCAGTCACCACGGGTCGGCTTTATCCGTCTTTGTGTCCATGTTGGTATTCAGGGTTTGGCCACGCGGTCAGACAGAAATAGTGGGAAAGACATGTGACCAGACAGGAAAAAAAGTGCAACTGGTTCTGTGTGCTGTGAAATGGAGACTGACTGGGGGATTGAAACTGGAACCACAGCTGAGTGCATTTGTTTCCCTCTTAGTTTGCCTGTCAGTTTGGCCAAAAAAAAATCAGGTTCAGGTGATTCAGTATATTTACTGTAGCAGCTCTCATAAGAGGTATTATAGGGTACTAATTCAGAGCAAGACTGCGGGCTGTTTATACTCGGCTATCCCCTTTAACGTCTGTCTACAGAGGGTGCTGATTCTCTCGAAGCATAATCAACGCCTGCCCAATCCCAGTAGCCTATATTACATTGTGAAAGTACAAGAACTTTTAAACCTTGTGGAGTCTCTTGATGAAACTTCTTCATTTTATGGGCACAGAGATAAGAGGACCAAGCAGGTGACCACCTCACACAGTGACACTGACACAGAGATCAAAGTCTGCGGCTAGAACCTGGAATTAGTCAAAGCTGAGAAATAGCTGGGGTCAGTTGTCAGAGATGAAGGCTCCAAGCCAGAGATCCTTTCAAGAACCTCACAAACGATAACGGTGCTGTCAAGACTGAAACCAATTTGGAATGACAAAGAAAAAAACATTTCTGTCAGGTCTCAAGTCAGGTTGAAGTGCATCCTGGTCATCTCCATATTTCTATATGTATGCAAAGTCTGGGCTCTGACAGGGCTCACAAAAAGGGCTCTGAAAATGAGATGTTTTGGGAGAATGTTCCACATCTCTTACCAAAATCATATTACCAATGAGGAGGTGCACAGAAGAGAGGACTGTATAAAGAGCACCTGTCAGCCATTAAAAGGCATAAACTAATGTGCCCGCATCTCGCGGTCGTCAGCAAAACCCGCTTGCGGGGGACTGCGAGAGGGGAAAAGAAGCGATCAGGAAGACGGCATAAAAAGTGGGCAAGACTGGATTTCATTTACGGCCGAGGATACAGCCAGGCGGTGCTCGCTGGCGAGATCATCAGGGACGCCCCAGTGACACCGGCAGTTTATGGAATGAGGATGAACTGACACGGGCACTCTAGGTGCAGGTTAGCCTGATAAGTTCTGCATTTTCACCGTAGGAAAAGATAAACGAGAGAACATGGATTGAAAAGTCCAAGCGTGCCAAAGTGTTGGGGAATGGTGTGTCAGAGCTGGGGCTGCAGATGCTTCCAGTCAGCTCTACATGAAGAGTTACTAGGAATCACTAGATGTGTGAACGGTTGTTTTTTTATGCATTTATGTTTACTTGATTTTTATTTTCCTTTCATTAAGTCTCAGGCAGACTGGGTGAAAGGTTTGACCCTGAGGTTTGTGGTATTGAGGTTAGTCTATCACTATTAATTCCTGTATGTTTTCAGTAAAAAGCGATGGAGGACTGACTGTCTGTTTCCTATCTGGCTCATTGTTGGGTGAGCTTGTGTGTGCGCGTGTGTGTGGGCATGCCCGTGGCGGTGTGCGTGTGGGGTGTTAAGCTTACCAATATATATACGCTAGTAGTTATAAAGCGAAGGAATGCATTCAGTACATGGCGTCCCTTGAGAAAATCCACTCCATCAACAGCTGCCTTGTCGACTTTCGCCGGCTCTGCCATCAGTGTTTCATTCCGTCTCTCCCGTTTCAGATGAACACGGACATTTGAAAATATACCTGCCCAAGAAGCTGCTGGAATGTCTGCCGAAATGTTCCTCGCTGCCAAAGGAGCGTCACCGGTGGAACACCAATGAGGTAGGGGGCGCTTTTCGTGCGCTGCGTGGTCGGGGCCACCAGTGGGCGCTGTCAGCCGAGCCGCAAAGGCAGGCCTCCCACGTGACGCCTCCTCTGAGGTCAGGGGAAGGTGGTGGGAGCCCCATACGAGTCCCGCTCTGCCAACATGGTTCATCCCCAGCACACGTGCCTGTTTCTTCCGCAAGAGTCCTGGGTTCGTTGCGGATTCCCCCAGTGGGGTGGAGGACACTTCCATGCTCCTAAATCCGAAAGAAAGCCACAGAGATCCAGTATACAGTTAAAACCTCATCTATCCAGATCTATCCATTTCCAGCAGAATGCTGACAAAGAATTCATTACGCGGTGGAAATACCACGATCAAATATCCTTTATCCTTTATTCCCTTAAGGTCGATTTGGGAGATATTTCAGTTTTTGTTTGTTAGTGAGTGCGAGTAATAAATCATTTTGTGGTCCCAGGAGGTGACTGGTTAACCTGCCATTTCATAACTCAAGCGAATGTTCCCTTCAGAAAAAATATACATGTATCAAGGCCGCACAGCGGAATTAGGAGCTAACCACCAAAGAGGGATTTTAGCCGTTAAATAAAATGGTACAGCAGTGGCTTGCATCTGTGGAAGAAGATTTCTCACAGTGCCTCAGCAAGGGATAAATGTGGAAATGGGTTTATTGGTGATTTAAGGGTAACTTACCTATTTATAAAGTCTGCGGTTAGCTCTTGGGCATCTATTACATTGTATGAGCAGTGTAAACAGGGCATTACACCTAAGTATAAGCCAATAGATTCCAACAGCTCTAGCATCTTGCATAAATAGCTTTTTTGTAGCTTTTTTCCCTGTATGTGTCATTTTAAACAAAGAAGAAGCTTTGTTTCAGCCGTCCTTGACCTGTAGGCCGACACTTTAGAATGAGTCCATTTCTTTGTTTCATTTCACCCACTTTATCATTTAATGGAAATGAGACGATGGCCCTTGATCCCCACATTTTATTTGTCGTTCACGTTCGGTCTGTTATACGGTGTAGCACATTCCACGTGGGAGCGGCAAGCGATTGGAACTAAATATTATTTAGCTGCTTAAAGCTGCAGGGATTTTAAATGATTGCTATTGCGGGGTTTCTCAAAGGAAATTCATGAGCCTCTAGAAAAAGGCACTGCATTTTTAATAGGAGCATTCGCAATAAAGCACACACAGTCTCAGCACATTAACTGGCAGGCAACAGTATCATCAGAGGACAGGAAACAAAGTAAGCGCTGGCCCTCTTTGTAATTCCTAACTTCTTAGCGGCGTTCCTTCCGCTTTTAATTAATAACAGCCTCCTCTGAAACTTATTAAAGGGGAGGAACTTTAAAGCCGGAGGACTGTCACAAATCCCTTTAAGAGGGCCGGGGGGAAATAAAAAATAGCGGGTGCATCCCACATCATAAGTCACTTGTCACACTTGTGTTGGTTGCCCCCTGCTGAAACCGAGAAATGACAAATTCGGAATGTCCCGCTTCAGTGGTACGTCTATGGTTTGTTGTTCATTCCCCCTCTTTGATCTCAGCGTCAAAGTTTGTATGTAGTGACCAGCTTTCTGTGGAGAAATGCCACATATGGATTTGAACATAGTTCAAACAGGTTTTTGCTGATAGTTTCTTCCACTTGTTATATAGAAGCTGTTTTTTTTAATGGGTGTTTCATGTATTTTCCTTTTTACTGGTTTTGAACATAGATGTGCGTAGATGGCGGGTCACATTGGCGGTGGGATTATGAGGGAAGCAGACATTTTCAGCAGCCAATAAAGGGGGCGTTTAACCAGGCGGCACCTTTGTTCACAGATTAACCTTCAAGCAGCAGTTGCCGGGATGCGCGTCCCTGGGGGCGGATGGGGGAATGTGGCCTCGCCCCTGACACTTGGGCCGTTTTCTGTTTGCCACAACATCTCCGTGACTCACGGGGAACGGATGAGAAGGACAGCGGGCAGCTTGCTCTGTTGCAGCATGCTGGAGCGTTTGAGCATTTGCCATCTATTCATTTTCACTGACTCAAATGATAAAGCGCATACCATACTGAATTCTTGTATCGTAGTGTTGACTTAGGGTCGACTCGGATCTGTGGTGGCTTAAAGTCAAGGGAGATAATAGGGGATGTGTAGTCAGGAAGTGTTCGGATGCGGGAACACATTTTTATTCTTTTTTTAAAAAATGAAACATTATAGTTCATTTGTTCATTTTGTCTGGAATCTAAATGGTAATTGTCAGATGACTTTCTGCAGCGCAGTCAAATATGTGATACCTTTGCGGAATTCCAAATAGATTTCGGAATTCATACTCGCATGAGATTTAAGCATAACATAAGGATGAAGCCTGCTGTCGTGCATGTGCATAAAGTAGCCTATTTACGCTGATTCTGAAAGTTCCCGATCTCGCATTTTAATAACCGCATCAGCGACGGAAACGTGTTTCCAACCAAGTCATGCCTGATGGCAAAATGAGAGAGGGGTCGCCGGAAGGCCACAGGTTTGCACAAAGGCAAAGAAAGCATGGCCAAGCAGGACCATTCAGTGGAGTATGTCGACGGGCGGATGGTGGCATGGGTGGTAGCGAAGGCGGTCCCTGCTCACGTGGCTGGGATTCTGACGCTCCCGAGTCACTCGAGATGAGCGGCAGAGGGCGAGTACCGCTGACGGCAACCTTTTAATGTGTTCCTCATTCTCCCAGTGCCCTTGTGTGCATTCATAGGCAGGAGTGTGCACAGGAATACATCTCGAGCATCTGCTGGAAAATGACACGAGCCGATGTGACGAAAATGCACGTGCTGGTGGGGGCAGGAGGCAGCATGACTGCAGCTCAGAGCTGCTCCGACGCATGCCGGCCGCTCTGTCGCATGCCGGCCGCTCTGTCGCATGCAAGCTCAGGCGCATAGATTTTAGATGATCTAAGGCAGATTAGAATGAAATTGTCGTCTTGAGCTGATCACTTATTCAGTAGACACCACTGGAACTATTCAGGTTTGAGTTCTCAACACTGAAGAAATGACAGTATCTTAAAAAAAGCATTATTAAAAGAGATTTTCTTTGAAAATCATTTTTAACACATCCACAGCATGGTCGTGGCTTCTTTGATTAATTTGAAGTGTTTGGGTGGCTGTGTGCAACGTTACCTTTGAGATTAGATGAAAACAAGAGCAGATATGTGCCTGTCTGTTTCCTCGTAGTTGACATAGGTGGTAGACAGGCTTACGGCGCTACCTTTGTTCCGCGTCCGTGAGCGTGAGGTGTGTGTACGATAAACCAAGGCACAGATCCCTTTAGGAGGCCGCTGCCCCAGATTCTTCTCAGGTCAAAAGCAGCGGGGTCTATCTCTTCAACGTGCTTTGGCTAAGGTGACCTTTGCAATTTGCTGAGCATTTACTTTGAGATTTAACTCTCTTTTTTTTTCCAGGAAGCATACAACATGGGGGTAACTTTAATCTGGGGGGGGTGGTCAAAGCTTCAGAGCTAAAGGCAACCACCTCCAGCCAAACCCCAACTTCACCGTTCGCCTTTTCTTTTCCAGATGGTTACATATTTTTTTGCAAGGTCTCTCTCACACTATATTTTCATTTCAACACGGAAAAGCAAAAAAGTTGGCGAGAAATAAAACGCAAAAAAAAAAAAGAAAAAAAATGCAATAAATTTCTGCCTAGACTAGAAAGCGGCGATTAGAGACTTTCTGGTGTTTTGAAGCGCCCGTCGGGGCCGTGCTGATTGTACTGGTCCTTCCACCTCAGTAGTTTGGGCCAACCGGGCATTTGCAGTCTCCTCTGCTCTGCCTGCACACTGTGTGCTCATACCGGGCTCCGCTCCATCCTCCCCGCGGCTGCTGGAGCTCACGGCCCCCACTGACGCACTCCTCTTCCGTCATTCACTTCAGAGCCTAATAAGTAATCATTTATAATTACTTTTCTTTTGCTTCCCTAGAATGTATTGAATTCATGGGATTTGGCACCTCCCTTAAAGGAGCGGCTGTCCCGTAATACCATGGGGCCAGGCCCTCTGCCGTTTGCAGCGTTCCCATAATATGAGGCGTTTTTCTCTGAGATTTGGTCTCAGATTAAAAATCCAATGGAATCATTGAAATAAAGAGCATGGTAATGGTTGACATTCAATTCCTAATCAATAGGAGGCCATACGTTTGCCCTGGCTGCATGAGGGTGTCTGAGTTAATGTAATGACCTAATGTGATGTCGCTATCGCTGCTCACTAGCCGCTCGGTAGCAATGTGCCACATTGGTAACAGGCCAGCCGCATCAGGGCCTGGTTGTTCCATCGTCCAGTGAAGAGCAGCCGAATAAGATGAAAGCCCGCAGACGTGAACACACCTTGCTCACAGGACTAGCCCACTAGTGAAAGACTGCAAGTTTCATGAGCCTTGGCCTTTACAACGCTTGCCCTGACCTCTGACACAGGTCAGGGAGGTCAGAGGTCAGGACAGAGAGCTAGCTTCCTGTCTGGGCACTATCAATGAGAGTATTGACAATTAGCTGAACGTCAAACACAGGGGACAGATGCCAGCCGCAGCAGTCATGCGCTGGTCATGTGTTGATGTGGGTTAGTTTACTGGCCCATCATGCCTTGCGGTTCATGGCCAGGTCATGGGGTAGAGCAGGTAGTACCTTCTACAATATTTTGACATTATATTATGAAACCAGTAACTTTGAAATAACTAATTACTAAAATTGTATTGCCGTTTAAAATATATTTTCTGTCTTCATTGGAAAAAATCACTCTTGTAATATTGTACAATGTATTATATTCTTACTCCCTTTTTTGGCCACTAACCACCACTGAGTTAGATTGGTAATGTAAAACTAGTGAAGTGATTCCAAGAATTAAATGTGTGGAATATTAATTAACATGTCATATCTCTAGTTATTTTATTCTTTAAGGTAACAGTAGTCATTCTCTCTTACTGCGTGTGTGTGTGTGTGTGTGGGGGGGCTGTTGTAATAGAATTCCTTCCCGTGTCTCGTTTGTATAATTTGCACGTCCTGCAGTGCTGTGCGATTGTGTGTTTCCTCCTCCTGTAATCGTCAGGACATGAAAAGCTCTGTGCCGCCTTATCGGAATGCCGCGGTGCCCAGCATGTGATCCTCCCATAGCCGCGCAGGCCAGCCGGCCTCCACCAGAGCCCCTCGCCGGAGGAGGTCCAGCCCGCACCTCCCATCGAGCGTTACGAGGGGGCTCGTTGTTTTGCTTCTGACCTTTTGCTTCTCAGTGGCGACGTCGCCGTCCTTCCCGGACAGCGAGGAGCCGCAGCAGCCGTAAAGCACGTCCCTCATACCGCCGCAGCAAGGCTAGCACTGCGACAGCTATTACCCTGGGAAAACGCCGCCTGAATATTTACGCAGAGTAAACAAAACAGAGTTTAATAGTGGTGAATGCCATTATAATCATCAAACGGACTCTTGGGGGACAAGATTGACTTTCTTTGTTTTTCTGTCTTTTTTTATTCTCGTTTTATGTCTCCTATGATTATTTGGAGGAGAATTGTATTCTGTGATTTGTAACGTGTACCCAAATTTACCCCCACAATTCTAAGAAGCCTTGAATAAAATAACATGTGAGGGAGAGAGCGAGTGAGAGCGAGAGAGCCAGTGAGAGAGAGGCCTTTTCATAGAAAAACTACCCTGTTGCAATTTTTGGAACCAGTCTTGAAAATCAGAATAGATGTTTTTTTTTGTGCCAGAGCTGGCACAGTTATTTTTTGAATTTTTGCTGTGTGATGTTGAGAGGATATTTTGGGAGGCTGCATTCTGTGGAAAGCCGTGTCCTTTTGAGTTTTTTGTTTTATTTATATGACAGCTAAATGTTTGCTAAACTTAAAACAACTCATTGGCTGCACTTCAGGCGACTAAAAGAAATCAGAAAATTTGAAATTCATTTAAGAGCTTTAGTTAAGTGGTGTCTTTGGAGAGCCGGAGACGCCGTCTGGACTACGAAGCCCCAGCCAAGCACCTTCATTTCTATTGACAAAACATGCACATATCCAGAGTCAAGTTGACAGCCGTCAGAATGTGTAGGTCTTCGGTGTAACTGGGCCCGATCACGTGTCCGGGCTTAAACTTTCAATTTCTCCATGTTCGTACCTCTCAGTGTGAGTAGAGAGTGCGCTTTACCTGTAATGGCATTCAGGAGAGCACCGCACTTAATCGCATCTGAATGTGGACGCTGTCATTGATAAATGCGCCCAGTAAGTGGATGTTTTCATCACTTACTGACAAATCATCGTTCCAAACCGTCCACTTAGGGGAAGGCGCACCCATAGCCTGTGTTATGTTATTGCTTCCCTGGCTATTCTGTTTTGTTTATATTTTGGCATTTTGGCGCTGCCGACTTCCAGGAATGCTGTGTTTGTTTATATCGTGTAATCAAAGCTACATCAACCCCCCCATTCCACACAATTGGGCCCTGGTGAGTCTGTTCGTTAGTCTGAGAGCTTCAGTTTTTTCATTGTAACTTCTGACTCTCGGTGCCGGCGATCCCCGCCCACTTTACCTAAGCTGCTAAATCTAAAAGCTGGGGCCTTTGGATCATCCCCCGGTTTAACTTTTATTTTTTTTGTTTCTTTTTTTACGGATTTGATTAATGCTGATTAGATTGATTGAATTATTCAAACTAAAGAACCTAGTGTATCATGTCATACCATTTTGAAACGAATGTCATTTTTAAAACAAATGTGAAAAGCGTTTTATGTTGTTTTTTGTGGAAGTACTTAGTTCTGTTTGCAGTTTGGACTTTTTACCTAATTGAACTTATTTCTGTTTTGGTGAAACGTTGATGTTCATTTGAGCACCTGTCTTAGAAGATTTGAACTTCAGATGACTTGTTAATTAAGATAGCTCCGTCTAAATGGAAAGTGCTCCTGGTGTTCGTTAACTACTTCTGGGCATTCAGCAAAACCAAAAGGCAATTAATTAATTAATTACCGTTCTCGGGGTGTGAAACTCTGTGCCATCCTCATGCTAGGGTAATGTCAAAACCTTCCCAGATGCCCGTAGTTCCCCTACCAATCTTTTTTAACCTTCTTACAAAAGTTTACTGGCTTATTTTTTTTTGTCAGTGATGGTTAATTAATAGATTACATCACAGTTGATTTCTGCAAGTTAAAATGTCAACCAGGAATGTCATTTCGAGTGGAAATAATGCTGGCTTTTAGTTGAAGCTGATTTTATTATTTTTCAGAAACAGTGTCTTGTATTTACTTTTTTATTTTATCTATTATGCTTAGTTGGCAGATGTTGTTTGTCATTTAGAAAAAATGCCTCAGATAGAAATCAGTATTCCAAAGGGATGACAGTCTCTGACAAATACCCAAACATGACTTTTAATGCACTTAAAAAATCAGCAGGGAAGGCCCAAATCATCCTAAATGTTTTAATTTGGATCCGCCTTTCGGGAAGTTAATTCCAGCCGACGAAGGAGAAATCGTTTGATGGCAGCAGACGGCCACTGACGGTGACACGGGCTGGGACACGGCAGCGTGATGGACAGTGGAGCGCTTCTGTTTTCATAAGCAATTTGTTACATAAATCAGCAGCCAAGAATATATGTTTTGCATAAGCGGGCAGCTGATTAATCTGAATTGAATGACCTTGATGGATTGTTCCGGAGAGGAAAAACTGGTGCGCTATAAAAGGGGGTGGGGGGGGGGCTTTTGGTCTGAAATAAACCCTTTACCTAATGTTTTGAGGCTGCTGTGAAGATCCTGTCACATACCTGCCAGAATGAGCCCATAGGAGTCCAGTGGCAGATGAGGAACTCTCAGTCCTCCTCCCCTGGATATACAGCACCTAGACAACAGTTGTCGTCCCCCCGCCACCCCACTAAATTCTTATGACAGGAGTGCCTGTTCAAATATGACCTCTGTTGTAGCAGATACAGGTCACCTTACCTCCTGTGGGAACTTCTAAATTGAACTCAGTTTGTGTGCCTTCGACTTTATTTCCTACACATCCCCCCCCCCCCCCTTTTTTTTTTACCTTTGTGTCTTTTTTCCTTTTTTATCCCCTGACACGTTCACTGGAGTGCAAAGTTATTCAGGATGGAGAAATGGATTTCTCCCTTTCTGCAGCTGGGTCAGCCTCTTGCGCGAGTACATTGTAATAGACTTTTGGTTTATTTGCTAGATAAGAGGAATGAGCACCTGATTGCGGCTCTTTATGCATATGCATGCCTTGGCAGACGCCTTCGTCTTGCTGCTCTCACTGCTTTGCAGAAATAATAAAGACAAGGTTGGCCTGGGGGGGGGGCAGTGGCAGGAAGGGAGGGGTGTGGAGGGTCCATGGTCAGTGGCCATGTCTCCTCAAGACTCAGGGACTGGTGATGGACGTTGGGGCTGCTTAATTATTTAATCGCATCGATTTCTATCAGAGCCTTTGCAGAATATGCCCTGTGCCACTGGACATTCCTGTAAAGTAAAAGGAAAAAAGAGAAAACCACTATAGCGGGAGAATTGCTGAAAGAGGCAATTCCCTGTCTCAGTGTTTCAATTCTGTGTTCAGAGAGCGGGCTGCTTTGAGCGCCGTGATGAGATGAGGCCAGGTGATTTCACAGCGCCTTTTTAATGGCTCCTGTGAGTTTGATGTGTTGCCTAGATTATTTTCTTAAAATAAAAACAATCCTCTCAGTGTCTCTCATATTATCAGTAGCATTCTTCACTCAGTGTCATCCTATCTCCTCTTAATAACGATTATGTTATTTAAAAAATTCCTAATCAAATATATTATCATGCTTATCCACCTTTATTAGCTGGATCCTTTTCCTTGGCCATTTTAAGCTTATTTCGTGTTTTGTTTTGAGTCCCATACCCCGAGCCAGCAGCCATTCAGGACGGCAGACCGGCTTCAGCCACCTGCCGGTCGCTTGGCTCAACCACTCACCAGGAGCAGGGACTTTCCTGGGGCCCCTGAGGAGGTGGGCCAGGCCCCGAAGCGTTTCCTCAAATTGAGCTGCAGATCTTGTCTCCTCAGACTTTAAAGGAAGCCCGATCTCGCACACCGGACCCGGTGCTCCTTCTATTCCTGGTGGACATCTCCTTAAGTGTGCCAGGGGAACGGCGTGGTGGAGTAACTTTAAAAGGGACCGTGGAATTGAACTTAAAGAGGTGACATGCTGAATGTCACCCTCTTCCATAAGGTGCACTTCTTGGGCATCAACCCCCTACTGGCTAAGCAGGGGAAGTGCATCCAAACTAGCCTGCTCTGCAGATTTGCCATTTTCTCTGTTTTTCTGAGTGCGGCTAGAACATTTGGAACGGAGTCCAATCAGAATAATGATCCATTGGGTCTGGATTCCAGCGGCATCTGCTTGGATCCCAGCCTGTGAAACGACTCCCTCCATGATCGACAACTCGGGGCATCATAATGCAGATTTGTTTGGGCTCGCTCTAGTAACACCTCATTTAATTGTCAGCCTTGGAAAACTGCAGTTGAAACCTATAATGATGCATATTTGTTGTCTGTTACGTACCTCATTCATCCTCACTGCCATGGCGCCTTTATGCTCGTGAAAAAGCCGCCATTGTTTAAGCCCTCAAAGCTACGATCTACTAGCTTAATGGATAGATCTCTCTCTCTGTCTGTGTGTCTCTCTCTCTGTCATCATCTTCATCACTGCCGCCAGCCGCCCTGTCTGTGCTGAGCCCCGCTAGCTGCTTAGCATTTCCAGAGCTGGCCCAGATTTTACAGGATGAGCAGATTGCTCTGAGGCACGGAACGGTGGAACAGTGGAGCAGTGCTGGTGCCGGACCGTTACGGGGGGGGGGAGGGCGCCCAACTCGGTGGGCTTCTGATTTCGCAGGGGGGGCTTTTCCTGTGTTGTAGGATAGCTGTAACAAAGGGTGACAGTGTTGAACAGCATTACAATCTGTCCAAGACTTAGATGATTGATGCGACAGTGGCTGTACCGCTCTCCTGATATGTTTTAAATGGGTCTTCCTTTAATGCGCCTCATTATGGGAAACCTGGCTGCTCGTCCTGTCTGTCCTCCCTCCGTGTGTCAGACTGCATGTGAATCCTGTAGCCCTGTGCTTGATTTCCGCTCCGCCTGGGACTGTCTGCGGCTCCCTGTGCCACACGCACACAGACACTGGGAGGTACCCTAACCCTGTGCCACACGCACACAGACACTGGGAGGTACCCTAACCCTGTGCCACACGCACACAGACACTGGGAGGTACCC
>JABFEB020000104.1:1632391-1675051 GCA_019775895.2 Stomatorhinus ivindoensis
GATCCCCGCCCCCCCCCCCCCCCAATCAGCTTGTCCTTTAGCGGGAACATTGGTGCTCCATTAAAATTCCGCTGCACTTCCTTTCTGGTGAATTTATATGTTTGTGGGGTAATTTGCAGCCCCGGTAGCTCGGCTGCCATGTGCCTCTGGACATTTCTCAAAGTCGAGTTTATATAATTAGCAAGCGCTCCAAGCAGCTCGTCAGCTTCTAACAATGCAAAGGTTAGCGCTCCTGCATCTGGGCCCTGGCTCCTGCGTCTGGGCCCTGGCTCCTGCTGCCTGCGTGGGGACATTCTGTTGCTCATGGGTATCAGCAAACCCCTGTGCACCCTTTCAAGGCTTTGTAATGGAAAGAAGAATGATCCAGGACCCAACAGGATAATCATGACCTTCTTTGACCTTGTCTGCCATTGCGGTGGCTATTGTTTCAGGGTTTATGTGCAGGCTAACTGCTGATCCTTGACCGTCAAATGTAGCCTGGATTAGTAACAAGCTCCTTGTTATTTTGGGAATAGAAAGGTAACTGTCTGTGTCTGTCCACGGACGTCTGTTTTTGAGCGTCAAAAGAAACCGTTCATTTCTGCTCAATTAAAAAGCAAGGGAAAATATGGATGCGGGTTTTTTTCCCCCGTCATATTCTTAATCAAAGTATCAGTGCTTGGACTTATTCAATCTGGAGTAACAGCACTGCTTCAGGATGGAGATGATACATGGATGAACGCAGGTTTTAATAATTTCCTCTCCCCGACACGTCATGCATTGAGAGATGAGTCATGCAGGCGGCACTTTTCTAATCACCTTCGTTTTTGTGTATGAAGGGAATTTGTGTGCATTATACAACACGCTCCGATCTATGAGCTGTGCTACCATGTAGAAGCGTGCAGATTCTCCCCTGCTCTTGGCCTTTCAATGATCCTTATGCTGCCATAATTAGATATTGCATGTCTAAGTATATCTCTGTGTGGGCGTAAAGCGGATTTCATCATCTCACATGAAAATTTAGTTTTATGGGCAACGAAGAAAACAACAAATGCAGGCTGTAAAAATAAGGGCTGGATTTGTAACAGAACTATCAAAATTTAGGAAGGTGGTTCAACTGATGAATGGGAGGGTGGTGGTAGTCATTCTTTATTTTCATAAAAGGATTTTCATTAAAAACCATGCCTTTCCCCCTTCACTCGTCTCTGCCGTCCTGTGAGGTGCCTTCATGTTACATCAGACGCAGACAGACACGTCTTTATTAGGTGTATTTGTGAGTCATTAATCTGGTCACATGATCATCGGGAGAAGCTTACTTCTCACAGACTGCATACAGACTGTAAATTTAAATTCCTGTGGCATTTCACTCTGGCATATGCTTTTGCCTTGGATGGCATTGGGTTGAATTGGGAGGAAACCAGTTGCTGTGTATTCGACATACTGTAAATTCCTCTGTGGTCTCCCACTTTCCGTGTTCAGGCAAACACTCCGATTTATGCTCAAAAGTGACATTCTCTCACGGGAGCACAAGTCTATTTCATCTGTACGTCACTAATGATCAGTAGAGGTGCCATGTGCATTTACGATTTACACTGAGTCCTCGTGGGAGGGGAGATGGTACTGTATACCAGACTTTAAGCAGGGAATACCTTTATTAAGGAGAAATAAGAAATGTCAAATGAGGTTGAGGTCCCTTTTAAACAAGCAAATAAATAAATATTACTGAAAAGTTCCCAGTACAGCAAGGAAACCCAAAAATAGCCAGATGGTAAAACTGTACTGTATTACAGAGAGGGCACACACTTAGCTCTCAATCCCCTCGCCCTTCGAATCTACCCAGTTGGCTCCATTTGTCTGGACAAGTCCAGTCAGTGTTATCAGGGCCAGCTGGACTTCATTAGCAGAAATGCCTGTTGGCATGAGGTGGATGATCAATCGCCATAGCAACATGAAATCACAAACCCCTTGCCCCATGCTCCCCCGAGCTCACAGTATCCATTGCCGATTTTTGTTGCATAACATACTTACCATGTTAACACAGTACTTATTGCGTTCTCCTGCAACTCGACAACAGTGCACTGGGTATTTATATTCTAAGAACAATTTTTTATTTAATTCCCCAGTAATATAGTGAGATATTCCACCCTTTGACTGCAATTCTATCATATTGTGAATATGATTTACTGCACAGAGAATATTGCTCAAAAACTAATCCATATTTGTTGTGACAGGTCAGACTTTAAGATGAAAATGGTTCCTGATTATGACCTTGTGGGCTGTAATCAGTGGGTTTCAGCATCTCTGATGCATAACAGATTTCTACGGTAGATTCATTTTTAAAGTCCTTGTGCAGTTCACACCAGTCCTGCAGTAATTTTTCAATTTGTCTCCTAGGCTTTATATACAATAAATTTGTATTTGTATCTAAAACCCACTGTGCTCACTGTTTGTTTTTGTTTACGTTTGCATTTGATCGATGTGAGTTGGGGGCACATCCTGTGAATTCTCGAACACCGGCCCCCCTCCCCCCAATATTACAGCTAGCCAGTAACAAACAAAATAAAGAACAAACTTCTTTTCCCGTATGATTTAATTATATTTTAGTTGCCTGGCCTGAAGCCTCCTTTGAACAAGGTTCCTGTTGTAATAACCCCCTGAATCAGCTTCACGTTCATGGTGCCCATTAGTCAGCTGTTTTCAATTGCTCTTCTGCATTTTTTGTTTGTTTGTTTGGCACTTGATCGAAAATATTGTGACTGTTTAACTGTTGTGTGGATAAATGTTTCGTTTTGTAGTTCTTTTTGTTTTGATATATTAGTACTTAAAATTATGATATAATTAATGAAAATAATTTAATAAGATACAATTAAAATTTAAATAGTGATGTAAATTGTAGCCCCCTTAGGTGTTCATTCACATTGCTTTGGTCCAGTGATTGGTGGGTTTTCGCGAAGGGGGCGGAGCTTCATGCAAAACAAGGGTCCAAAAGCTGCGTGGATGCAGGGGTGCTCAATCCCGTAACGATTAAAATAATCATGCAAATGAGTGCTCATTTGCATGGGGTGAGGGCTTTTCTTAGGATGTCCTTGACTGGCCTTCCCTGCCTGCTCACTTGGCAACACTATGAATGAAGAGGCTATGAAACCAGTTCAGGCATTAATTATTCTTCAGACTGATGGGCCTGCAGTTAAATGTCAGGATGGAGTTAGTCGTTTATCTGTGTGTCTGTATCTGTGTCTCTGACACAAACAGTCGTCTAACGAGAGGCTGACGGTCTAGGCATCCGGTCGTAATGTTTGGTTGTTGACTTTTCAGATGTAGTATGAGCGTATGTGATATACATGGACATGTATAGACGCCGTACATTCGCACAAATGAAGTATCCAATTGCAAATGCAGGCGATCTTTATTCCACCAGCCGTCCTGAATTGTAACAGCAGGAATGGTTTTTGCGGTGTGCAGGATGACAGGGGTAACACAGAACTTATGCTAAATAAAGTGGGAACATCGGAATTTGACAAGCTGTCCCTGCACAAGGGGGAATCATTTATCCCGTAGATCCCCACATGCATAACCTCTATGTCGAGTGTCAGGTGGTCAGCTTCCGCAATCTCCCATTGGAGGTTTGCTGTGTCAGAATTCAGCACGGCGGCACATGCGGTCATGATATGAGGAATTACCAGGGTTGATTAAGCAAGGTGACGGGACGAGAAGTCCAGGGTTCAGCTTAACCTTGATCCACATTTTCCTCATTACCAGCCTGCACTCCACCCAATGAAGGCGCAAATTGTTTTGATATTCTGATCAAAGCTGTCCAGCTTTCAGCGCCTGAGCAACGTCGAGAATTCTAATGGAGAATTATGTATAAGCGAGAGCGCACGCCAATGCATAATGCATCCGGTGAGGTTTTTTGCGAAAACCTGCTTAGGTCGCTTTATTTCCTGCACTTATATTCACGTCCAGTGTATTTACTCAGCACTAAACGTCCCGCCGTGCCGTGTGTACTGCAGGGTCTGACATGAGAGCCGCCATCTTTTGACTTTTCGACGGACCGTGAGCATGGTGTGCTGGCTCATGTCTAAACGGTCTTGCTCCTGCGGGGGAAACTCCATCCCTTTTCTGAGCCGCACCAGCTCCACAGGCAGTGCCGTGGCCAAGCTACTGATCAAGGCGTGTTTAAGCTTCTCGTCATTTATAAATGCTTACCGGCATCCCTTTTATTTGCGATAACGCGTTGAGAGAGAGACCCGGCCTCAGTATGTGGTGGCGGGCGTGTGGTATCTCCCGTGTGCTTGTTACTTTAAACGGGATTAATCCTTGATTGGCACTGTGTGAAGCAGCCGCCAGCTGCCCACTCTGGAGGCTGGGCAAGTCCTGTGCGGGCAGATGCCCGCTGAGGTGGCGGCACCGCAGAGAGCCCTGCTATTCCCCCTCGCTCCGCTCTGCGATATAGCCCTGGCTCCCAGACTTGGGCTCAAGGTCATGCGAGTTTACGGGTCATTGAATCCAGTATTAACAGCAAATTGGTTTATTATTCTAAAATTTACAGTGAATCTTTAACCCGGTGGCATTGCTATGAGTTTGCTCTTGATACAGAGTGAATTTGGTGCATTACTGAATATTTCTTCAAGTCATGTTACCATTCAAACTCTGGTTTTAATGGCAGCTATTTATATTCCATTGAAGAGCGAAGATCATGTGAAGATTGATGCATTTGAAGTGGAACACGATAGTCCATTGAAGGGGAATTGAAGTAATTACTCCCGAATCTCGAAGCACGTTGGGTGACAATGTGCCGCCTCTCATACAGTGAAGATGCTTTTTCATTCGCTCCCCTAGTGTAATGTTCTCGCTGGGTAATGATTTGACGTGACAGTGGAGCTGCACTGTTGATTTCTCCCTGCCGGTCATCTCACCACGTTGGCCACTTTGTGACCTTTGTGATCATGCGCGGCGGATCGCCGCAGCCGACCGGCACCTACCGCTGCGTGTGCTTTTCTGCTGGAGCCGAGACTTTAAGCGGCGACTAGCATGGTGAAATGCGGCACGTCATTTATTATGCTACAGATATCTCGGTGTTGGGACAAGGCCTCCCGTAATTAGCCCTGCCCCTTTCCTCGTTGTTTTGAATGCTCTGAAGCAGCGTGGCTGAACAAAAGTAGCGTCCAATGTAACCGTAGCTGGAAACCAATTTATCTTGCCTGGAAACGTGCTGTCCGTGTGTGTCGTCTGCTCTGAGGGAGGCGGGTTGTACTCTGAAGTTAGAATGGGTTTTTGCATTTTGATTTGTTTCCATGTTAATGGAGAACGCAGCTAAAAGGAGAATTCCTGGGGTCTCCGTGAAGGGGAAGCCCCGATCCACGCGGTGGATGCAGCTCTACTATGATCCTACGGGTAATTAGTTGTTCGCATTGACTGAGCTGCACTGCTGCACCCCCTGCAGCTCTTCCTTGGAGTATTCATAAATGTGTCTTCATCGTCAGGTAGTGATGCAGAACTTCAGATTAGATCTTCCCTCAGAAACACCAGGCTCGGAGCCTCTGATCTGGGTCACAGATACCCTCGGCCTGTTTTCCGCTCCGGCAGCCCTGAATTGTTTACTTTGTCATTACCTGAAGAAAAAAATTAATCATATACAAGGCATGTCTATAGCATATAAAGCGAACCTTGTTATTTATACCCGTGGCCTCATTTTCACGCATGGCACGTCTAATGCAAGTATGCAGGACTTGGCTGGCGGTGTGTATGAATTTTCCTTCCTTATGCTTATTGCCAAGTTGTTCTGACCAGTATCCCAGTCCTTTTAGTACCCTACAGAATTGGACAGTAAGAACATAATCATTTGGGTGTGAATATTTTCTGCCTGCTATTCCATATGTCCAGTCTGACTGTGTGGCCAGGGACATTCCAACACGATATTATTATTTGTTACAATGGATCGGAAACGATATCCAAATGATGACCAACCGTAGATTAATATTATTTGCTTTGTACGGTCCTTCAAAGCCATGAATTGTTGTAATGCCATAATAGAAAATTATTTTGATTGGTTTCAGTCCTCACTGTAGGACTAGTCAGGGGAGCAGTAATGTGATTCTGAATTTCAGAGCAGCAACTGAGAAAACAGCATAATTAGCACCTGTCGTCGTAGAATAATGACCCCTATTCATCCTGGATCTACTGTAAAGCATAGCATTCTTTTTTAATGAGAGGTATTTTCGTTTTGAAGCCTTTATTGGATGAGGAAGCGAGAGGGATTTCCAGGGCTCTGGACGCCACGGGGCAGCCGGCATCCCCCTACCCCTTTGTGAGCCGAAGGGCAATGAAACCGAGCCTGGATGAGTGGGCAGTGTGTTAATGTAGGAGAAAATATGTTGAAAGTAAGGCCATGCCTCCTAAGTCATGCTAATATGAATCGTGTAGCAAGCAGCAGCTAAGCAGTGGTGGGAAGGCGGAGCTGTTGCTGAGCTGTGGGGCCTGAAGGCAGAGGCCCACTCCTAGTTAAAAATTAATCCCCGCAGATAGTGTACAGAGCCCAGGTAGAGTCATAGTGAAGAGGGGTTAGGGATGCGAATATTACTGAGGAGCAGTACTGGGAGGGGCCCGCTGTTCAAAGGCTTCATCCATGCCAGAAATCTGGTGTTTTTGTATGTTTAATGTGCTGTGTATGTGAAGGTCATGTTTATAAGCTAAAGGCCCCAGTTCACGTTGCATAGGGCTCAGTGAGCTCAAATATTAAGCTATTTCATTTAAGCCATGAGTTGCTGTAGGTTTGAAGCTGTGGACTGGGTTAAGTCCTGAGATGAAAGCATCAGGTTCACAAATTAAGATGCACGGGAGCCAGGTGCTGGACATGCCCACCCCTACCAAGGGTTACCACGGAGACGAGGGGAAATTTCATCTTGAAAGAGGAGGGTTTTGAAAGATAAGGGCTAATCTGTCTTAATCGTCATTTGCTCCAGATTAGAAAATCAATAGCCTTTGATGACAGTGTTCTGTGACAATGACAGTGTGATCGGTGACACTGACGTCGTAAGTACCCTTTGCATCCATTTTGACTATGTCTCTGCCAACTTCCGCTGTTCTCCTGGAAAGTTTCTGTATACGTTAAGGCGTTCGCCTTTACAAAGCAGTGGTTAGTTACTGCCTGCATGTGTTTTTCACAATATTGCTGACGTGACCTTCAAGCTATTTACTGGCGGAACACTTAAAATCACCATAACCCAAAGCGCATTCTTAGAAATTTGTTTGGGCATTTCTTGCATTCAAACAGAATTTGCTCGACTGAGCCAAGATCAGCAGCTTGATGTGTGTATTCCACCCTTTTCCCTTCCCTCCTTTTCATTTATAAACTTGTCAGAAAGAGTTTCCTTCTAATTCTGTGTTTGCACTGAGAAGAATAGAGTTAATTCATCAGCGCCCAGTTCTCTGGTACATGACTGTTTTCGGGATCCCATCTTTTTTTTGTGCTGTGGTCCCTCGATTGAATGTCATTCACATGTGGTAATCTGCGTCCCATCTCTCTTGCGCATCTTTTCTGCACCTTTTGTCTTTCATATGTGCCCTCACCACCTACGCATGTAATAATGTATGCTATTGTCATCCAGTGTCCATGGGATAAGCCTCCCAGAATATGCACTCGTACCCGGCATCGACAGCTGAGGGAGGGGAGGGGCTTCTTGATTAACAGTCCGTTCCACACGGACATGATGAAAATCCATTGGCCTCGCGTGTACGCTAATTCTGTTTGAAAACAGTTTGGGGAAAGGGTTGTTTTTCATTCTGAGAACACGGTGACACGGCCGGCAGGATCCCGCGGAGCAGCAGCGGGGCGATGGATGGCCGTCCTTGTCTTTGCCAACCGCCGCATATATTTCCTATTGATTGCTGTTTAAACAGAGGCATCACTGCTGCTAATCAGTGTCACAGCATTAGAGACAAGAATCTTTAAATGGAAATGTCAGGATGCGGCTTGGCCTATCTTTAATATCTTAACTGAAGCATGTGTCATTTGGGTCAGATGAAACACAAAGGCCTTTTAACAAGAGGGAGAGAGAAAGATGAATGTCGTTTCTTCCTTTTCTTTTCAGTCCTTCTCCTGTCTTCACACCTTATAAGCCTGTTTTGTACGAAAAGTGAAACCACGTTTGGGCCATTGGGCTGCCTTTTGAGCATGTTTTTGCCAACAGAAATCAGACCCCCTGCATGGCCTTCAGCCCCCGCTGCCTTGGACGGTGGGGGGAGACCTCCTATTGACCAAGTATTTTCAGACAGCATCTCACCCCTCTACCTGTACCTTTCTATACTTATGTCAAGGTATGAGATATTTACTTGGTTCTCCGCATCCACAACTGGGAATCGTACATCTTTCGGAATCTATTGACGTCTGGAAAGATCTCTAAACACCAGGAATTCCATCAGCCCGCGCATTGACGCGTCCACCTTACCCTCTCATTGAGCACCGTAATCCTCAGAAAGGTGAAATTGTTGTCTTTCTAAAACTCATAATAATTCTCTCCTCTCTCATGCATAAACAAAATATTTCGAGAGCTGTGAAAAATTCCCTAAAATGATAGCCTACTTCCAGCATCGTTTGGCTTTTCCAAGTGCAATCAATGCTTTCTAATCTAAGCTTTAGAAAAAAAAAAACAACAACAATAAATTCTCATCACAACAACTGCATTATTAAAGAGATGTCAGACAATGACACAAAAGTCGATGTTGCTCTCACTGCCAGACAGTGTGTGCCCTTGGTGTGAGCCCGCTGTTTTTCACAATGTAAGTGTGATTTTCAAAGAAACTACACATAATACTCTGCTAAAGTGCACACTGGAGTAGTTTTGTTTCCAGTTGTTTTAAATGCAGTGGTGGCTTATTTCTGCAGGGAATGGCCCATCAATCAAATACAATGATTTTCACTTCACATTTTGCCTGTAATGGGCCAGACTCTGCTATGGCCTTCTGGTTTAGATTTGTGATTGAACACTGATGTACACCACACTTACACCACATAAGGCAGTTGTTAGTGTTACTCTCTGACCCTAAAACCAGTGCTTGTTTCTTCTTTTTTATTAAAATAAAGTTGCAGCTCATAGAGCGCTAAATTTCTTTTGCCGCTTAAGTGATACACATTGAATTGTTTTTAATTGACTTGAACTTTTTTCTAACCCATCTCTGCAGCTGGGTATTTTAAGATTTCTTGTTATGTAACAACAGATACTGAACAATGGCCCCTCCTGGGACTTAACCAGCAACGTTCATGTCAAGATCCCATGTCTTTTAACCTCAGGGAAACTCTAGATTTGGGTTCAGATTCACTGCCCTGGAGGTGTGTTGGGGTAGTACTACCTGCCGTAGCCACATCTAAAAAGAGTGGGGGAGCTTCACAGAGAGGTCATCTCACTTCTGTAACATTTCCTGAAATCCATCACTAGTTGGACACGTGAGAAGATCCAGAATGCTTTGCAAAGAGAGTGTAACGAATGAAGGTATTATGGACATTAAGGTCAATCATGAGGTTCCACCAAAGTCATAAGACTGTGATCTGAGGGATAATAAGTCAGGGTGATATTCTTCCATTTCACCGCATAATTTCCTTCCGAAAGTCACTTTACTTGACATAACAATCCATTAAAGACACCAATGGAGTTGAATAGGTAGATAATACCTAACATTTGTAAATCTAAGGTAAAATGAGATGAAAAATCGTAATTTATATGCTACCAACTATAGCACATTGCAGGATATCTGACACCTCTATCTATCATGTCTTGGGTCAGATAAACTGTAAAATCACCTATAAGAAACACATATCTAGATACCTGTCAGTAAATTATATCTATATCTGCTCTTTGTGACGTAAATGGAGCCTGTTTAATTGACAGTGAAATCCTTAGCGTCTGCAGTGCAACACAGTCCCTCCCAATACCGCCGTGCGCCTGGCGGCACGAATGAAGGGGGTATCTGCTAGGTGGCCCCAACCTGGCTGTGCCGTCCTGCTTCTGCCGCGCTTCTCCCGTCGTCCTGACTAATTAGCTTGTTTTAGCAGCCGCACAGGCCACCGAAGGCCTCAAGCCGAAGGCTCCTCGCCAATCACTGGACCGGCGCCGGTGCCGCCGGTTGTTATTTGATGTTCTGTGGAGCAGGCGGTATAAATGACAGGGCGCCCAATGGAACCCTGCTTGATGCCACAAGGCCCTGCACCATCTGGCTTAAGTGCCAGGTGGCTAATTATGAGAGGCCCGCGAGACCCCGCCCTCCGGCCCGCGAGACCCCGCCCTCCGGCCCGCGAGACCCCGCCCTCCGACCCGCGACAGAAGCGGGCAGCGGCACCAGGCTGCGCACACGCACTGTGACCCTCTCGCTTCTGTGCCGGAGATCCGCCTTGCCACCCTCTCGATAACGGCGTCTGTCCCCCCGTCCCTTAATGAGACTGCTAATCAGATACGGTTTCCCAGATTGCTTCTCTCTTTTTCTATCCACCAGATGAAACGCTGTAGTGTTCATGCCTCTTATCGCTTTTCAAACATTTCCGGCTTGCATATCCTTCGTTTGTCAGCACGCACATTGGTGTTGCTCTTTCCTTTTGCCCCCGCTAACTGCCCCAGACGTGGTGAGTGCAGTCGTTAATCCGATGTGCGGCAAACGGGAATGTGTGTCATCATTTATAAGAGTGAGCTTGGCTGAATTCACCTGAGACCCTGAGTCAGTATGTGTCATTGCACAGTTTCTCAATGTATGTCCCTGTGTTAACGTTCATTAAAATCTACTGCATTTTACTGCATATCACCGTCAAATAGAATCACTGCCGGACTTTTCTATTTTTTTTTTATATCCCAGGAGGAAGTTCTCAATAAACATAAATTGTCTCATTCCTACTTTACTTATTATATAAAATTCCTATGCTGTATAGAGTAGACATATAAATTTCCCTGCTCCCAAGTAGGGTATATTTGTAGATTTGACATAAAGCAGTTAAACTAGACAGAAATCTTCAAGGTGAAATTTTAAAAGTCCTGGACACCTGTGTCGAATTATGCTGTGGTTTACTTTGCCTTAACCAGTAGTGACTCATGGTTTCTTGTGCCGGGGGAAACTTATTGTCAGGATTTAAATCTCGCTGTAGGGCGGCTGCATTCGCACCTCTTAAAATTCCGGTTCTGACCGAAGCGGCCCTACCTGCCAAGCTCATGTTTTCAGATTTATTTACCTTTCCCAAGGCAGTGGCTTGCGCCCCCCGCAAAGTGTCATCTTGCGACATTGGTTTGCACCACTTGCTGATTACGTTGTCCTTTCCCAGCACTGAGCCTATACAACACTGTTATTATTATTATTATTATTATATCATTGTTCAGTTGTGCTGTACGCTGTATTTCGAATGGGTCTGTGACCTTCGTAAACTTTAGCATGAAGAGCCATGGAGCAGTGGGCAAAGTTAACGTCAACGTAGGCCTGGCAGCCTGACTTTTTGTGAAGTTTTTTTTGTGAGTATGACTCAGTGAAGCAGCATCTCTGTCTCCGTCGCATCAGCTTTCTGCCCAGGATGTACCTGTATGTCAGGAAGGCGAAACCATTGTAACTTAGTAGATGTGCTCAGTGCTCCGAGTCAATACTTCTGGCCTCTGCACCCTGGCCCAGCCCCGATACAGAGCTGGGTCCCAGATGGATTGCTTGGCGCTGCCACGCCGAGCGCTGAGCCCACAACCCCTAACCCCCGACCTCTGACCGCTGCCCTCCCAGGAGAGGTGGTCAGGTGCCACCGTGCTCATGGATGCAGTCGGCTGTAAAGAGCTGACTCTGCACTTGAGGAGATTAAAGAGAAAATCCAGGCTGTTCCGCTTCACCTCTTTTTCCTTTATTGATTAACACTCGGATACAAAGGTGTTGCAGCAGAATGGCACGGACTGAAGGTACCTCTTAAAGCCTGGTTGTGATATTCAGAGGAGTGAGGCGGCGGGAGGGGGTCTAGCAAGAGGCTGCAAAACGTACCGCTGACTGACTCACACTTCATTTGAAGCCCTCGATGTAAATCCGCCCCTCTAACACTAACCTCGAAACTTATACAGCACTGCTAATAAGCTTACAGCTAGTAAGGTTGCGTGGTGTCGATGTCATCATAATAGTTGTTCATCCCTCTCTTTAGTTAATGTATTCATTAGCCCTTGCCTGTATTTTTATATTGTGCAGGAATGTAGAAATGTCTGGATTTTAGTCAGGCCGATTGAGTGTCACTGCCAGATTTTGGCTATCTCCGACGGGAGGTGCTATCATTTGGCTATCTCCGACGGGAGGTGCTATCATTTGGCTATCTCCGACGGGAGGTGCTAGCATTTGGCTTTCTCCGACGGGAGGTGCTAGCATTTGGCTATCTCCGACGGGAGGTGCTAGCATTTGGCTATCTCCGACGGGAGGTGCTAGCATTTGGCTATCTCCGACGGGAGGTGCTGGCATGATCATGTCTGGAGAAAAGAAAAGGAAGTCGGCTAAGAAGATAATTAAATGCAAAATCGTGGTGTTGATGAGAGAGAATCTAATCTTAATCTCTATTATTTTTCCTTTTTTCTCCTAGTCTGTGCCAGTCCTAGGAGGTTAGATTTAATAGTTATGATGCTTGGGTTGCATGATACACAGGGACCAATTATCTTCCAGTCTTGAGCTGTTTACGTAGGAAGCTGTTTCTTGTAGGAATAGGCACTGCACTTTATTCAAATCTCTTCAACCAGTTTGACAGGTTCCCTTTCAGAGTTTTTTTTTTCCTCCAGTGAGGCACAGTTTGAACTCTAATTTCTGGGTCTAAGTGTAGATGTTGAAGGTTGAACTGGGAACATGCTCCCTCTCATCCTTGGTCCAGAGTTGCACATGGCGGAGCCACAATCCATCGGCTCATGTGAGCAAAAGATCACAAGGCTTGAGAATAGAAAATGTTAGAAGACTGACAAAAAAAAACCTGGGGTGCAGGGAAAGGTAAGCCTGTCCTAATCAGTGAGCGGCTTACGACTGAGACAAGGCAGTGTAAACAGAATAAGAATGTGCCTGTTCCCATTTAAAACAGGCCCTGGCAGGAAACCAACAATGATAATAATAAAATAGGGAGACGTGCTTGATGAAGAGCTTTCGGGACCAAGCAATTCCCCCTTCTAGGCAATATTAGAAACTATACTCCAGAGTGGAGAACATTCTAGTGCCGGGTAAATTAATGCATGCTGTGTATCTGGGTCCCCAGTGTTCCGAGGCATTAACGAATAACGCCCCCACCCCCTCGTCCCTCCCAAAAACCATACAGAGGCAGGAGGGGGGGAAATCTGCATGTCTCCTTGCGTCAATGTGCTTGTGTTCCTCACAGTCTAGTTTGCATTGGGGCAAAAAAAGAAGGTAATACACAGCGTCCCAAGGATGGCATGCGCCGCACCGACAGGATGACGGCATTTTGATCCTCACTGCAATGCTTAAATTGCCTGCCTGCCTCCTTGCCCCAAACATCATACATGTGACAGTCCCTATATGGCTGTACAGTAGGATGAAGCTCAGCTGCCCTCCTCTCCTTTGGACATTTGGACATGCTCAGAAACATCTGATCTGTGCTGGAGTAAACAGTCTCCAGCTCAGAGGATCCGCATTGTTTGCGTTTGGCTAAGCTGTGAAAGCATAACCAGTGATGCTGAGCTCCTTCTTCTGCATGTAGACAACGTGTTTCCGAAACGCGTGATGCAGCATTTATGACATACATGAGAACGTGCTCTTGGTGTGTGACTAGAGTAATGCGTATTATCTACATATGACTGCGACATGTATATTTATGAGTGATTTATAAATGGTTTCTAAATTAATTGTAAAATTTTACAGCCTGGATTTCAAATGGATAATGGCAATAATTGACCTTAACCAAAGTACACATTGTCAGACGTAGGACAAGCAAGGCCTTAAATCTGAATATTGCTGTAATACAGTCCGTTTCATTCTGCAAAATAACACCATGTATAATTTTGGCTTTGCGATCAGCGTTGGCACTGCAATTAGTAACTGCTCTCCCATATTAAGTTTACAAACCACCCAGCTCATCTAATTTCCAGTGAATCAAGTGAGTTTATGGTTAGTTTCATTCTTCTCTGACAGCTGCAGGATATGTATGTGCGGATGTGTGTGGGCAAATGCATGTATGTGGGGCACATCTTCTATCCAGCTGAATTCAAGAGTACTGTATTAAAACACTCTACATTTATTTGCCTGACCAACACAGAGGTGTTCCACGATTGGCCCCTTCTAGATTCATTAATATTGTAAGACTGACGTTATTATTTAACTCCTTGACCTTTGGAAAATTCCACCAGCGAAATTCTATTGATGAAACCCTTTCAGCACGTGTGATTTAACAGAGGACCCTGTGTTTTGTGTTAATGCGTCGTGTGGTCATCGTGTACACCCAGTTGCCACTTGAGCAATGGTTGTCATGGTTGTGCCTCCCTACTTTTTGGTGGATGGCGTGATAGTGATAAGCGACTGGAGGTGAAAACTGCGGGGGCCCATCATTACTCAGGATTACATTGGAAGAGGCTTGAGAGTATGTCTGTCGGCGATGGGTCCCATAACCTGAGTGGGAAACCACAGACCGTGTCAGCTGCTTTTCGTAGGTCTTTGCTTTCTGCAGAAAGCTGCACTATCTGAGGCGCATATGGATGAGGGTCCTTAGGACTGTATAAATGTGTGTGTGTGTGTGTGTGACAAAAATGATTATTAGATATCCCAGAGTCCCTGGGGGATGATATGCCTGTGTTTTCTATGACTGTGGTATGTTACAAAGGAGCATTGTGTGCTGCCCAGTACTGTAGTATAAATCTCTGTCGTTGGCTGAAGCACAGCGTCCTTTCAGAAATAATGAAATGATCACTGCTGATGAATAACAGTGTCTTATCTGAAGCCAGTGTTTGGAAACGTCTCCCCCATAGAACGCGAAGTGCTTACTCAATCAGGAAAAATTAAGCTTTTAAAATGCACTCTGAAAGAAGATAGGGCGATAACACATAAAGCCATTATTCTGCTTCACATCAACGTAGCAGATTTGATTGTGTCTTATGAACAGTCGCGTCTCGGCCTGCATATCTGCGTGAAGAGTAATACGTCTTTGAAGATTTGCAGGCTTTTGAATGTGCTTCTTTCCATCATGTACTTCCTGACATTCTGTTGTGTGTTATGGAACTGCAGTTCAGTTGTACCTTGACATCTCGAGTCGAGGGAGAAAAAAAACAAAACTGAAATTTAAATCTATTGTAGATCTTCTGTCCTAGACCTTTCTTATTACAGTACATGACCAGCCTTGCAGAGGCAGAGGCTGTTGCTGGTCTTTGCACACTGATAAGAAAGACAGGCCTGACCACGAGAGCTCCCCCCACCAGCCCACTGGCATTTATCAAACTTTCAAATGAATACATCTTCCAGATCTACTGGAAAACACGCAGAGCTGCCCTTATTAAGTTATATGGTGAAATAGAAGTTGATTGATTTATGGCAATTACTGCTAAATAGGTCTGGGTGTTTTCCTGCGAAATCGCTTCGCAAATACACAAGTGTTTTCTCAAACTTGTAGCTTTCCTTTTTATTGTTTGTTTCGAGGCGAACGCTGGATGCTGTTTATGTAGATGCATTTTCATTTTTTTAATTACCTCCGGCTACTTTTTCTTGGCATTTCTACGGTTACCAAGGAAAACAGGGGGGGGGGGGGGTAAAAAGCCCAGAAGACTTTGAAGGCTTATCATGTAACAGTGAGTTTGATGTATAGCTTTCAGGTATGTGCCGCTTCTTAGAGGGACTGCAATGGAAAGAGAAATGCAAAAGGCCAAGGCAGCTGATCCATTTAGTGGTCCCAGCTTGAATTCAGCGGCTGATTCTGCAGTCTCCCTTCTACCTGTAACCCTTTCTTATGGGGGGTTTTCTTGAAAACCTGTGAGTCATTGTGAAGTAGCAGCCCTCAGCTGTTGTTGCGGTGTGTGATACTGGCCTAATGCATGAATCATCGCCTTAAAGAGAAGAATATCAGATGCAGAACCATGGAAGCCATGGAAGATGGAAAACTGAGGCAGCCTCATTTAATTTGAAGATACATTGTTCACCATCAACTTAATTATTTGCATCTTATTATGTTTGCTTGTTTACAAAATTGCTTTTGTTGGCACTAATGCATAAGCTTGAACCTTGGAATTATTTGCAGAGATTGTTGCATTTATGCAATGGGGATATATATGTTTTTCTTGTTAAGTGCTTTCTATTTGCATAGAAGAACACTTATAGTCAAAATAAGAGATGTTGGTTGTTTTGCTTTGAAGCCTTAAACAATATCATGTGTAGTTAATGGCTAGCTGTTGTTATGTGACCTCCATATATAACAGTTTGGTTAGTCCAAACTGTTGTGACTCCTGATTGGAGATTCAGGTGTATCCTTGTAGAGGGCGCTGCGAGCATCACGTTCATAATACCCAGACTCCCCGTATAACTGACATTGTGCACACGAGTGAGTTTGAAGCCTCCTGGAAGTTTGATCTCCTGCTCGGTTTCTAATACCCAGACCTTGACAGGTATTTGTGTATGAATTTCGGAACCCAGCGAGTGTGAAAATACCAGGGAGCACCAGGTCAGTGCCAACCGCTGAGGCCTGACATTGTATGTATTTTTCCCCTGTACGCTGCCATGGTAACACGGGGGTCCCTCAGAAACTCTGTCTGCTCGCCAGAACTACTTACCTATTTCCAACAATATGGGACCAAGGTGGAGGATGGCTGCTGATTTTGAGTTGAGCTGAGCCTGAGTCTGGCAGCAGCTCCATGTCCTCCCAAAATTAGCGTTGTGTTGGTAGCATCCTCTGCAGTCGCGCATTCTGTTTTCATTCCCTTTTTTGTTTTTTGCCTACCGGCTATTGTTTATATTCTGCCTGTATTTCGATTATTGTGCAAAGTGCGTAATTCCAGTCGATTAGCATTAGCCTGCCAGAGTGGCAGCTGGAAGACCTTACTAAAGTGAAAAAAAGTGTTTAATTTTAACACCCCAGTCATAGGTCTTGAACAGGCTTATCAAACTCGCACAATAGATGGCGTCTAGGTAAAAAAAAATGTCTGCCAACAGGTTGAAAAGGGATCATAGTTTGTGTAGTATGGATTTGTGGCTATTCTTGTGATATTGAAAATAAAACAACAGAAAAAATTCACGGGACTATATCTATAGTGCAGAACGTGTTGCATGATGTCACATGAAGAGCATTATGGGAGAAAATAACATGAGTGGCTTCATGATAACATACTGCAGTGTGCCACTGGTTACCGTTAAGTGTACTTACCCCACATCCCTGCTTTATTTTTTTCAGAGACAACCATGCAGCCGCCATATTGGTTTTCCTGTTTATGTTGAGCTTGACCTCTGACACCTGACCTCCTGCATAATATTGGTAACCATTTCATTTTTTTAATTTGATTGTATTTTAATTTATTTGTTTTTCTCATTGTTTTTGCTCATTCTGTTGGAAGGCTTCATCTTGTTTATTTGACTGTAATACTTTGCACAGTGTGCTCCTTGTAGCAGGAGACCGATATCGTAGCCTTCAATTGTTTTTGTGTTTTGCTGCATGTTCAGCTTTTCCCATATCGGCCATTTCCCTCATGTTTCAGTCCAATAAACTACTTCTGATATTTGTTCTGGATTTATTGCTTTTTCGCTTGGTCCCTTTTCTTTATTCAGTGTTTCCATATAAATACATTTAATACTGTATTGTTTTTTATTTTTATTACCTTGCATCTTCACCCTCCTGTGCTAACGTAAGGTTTTCTCTATGGCCTGAAACATCCATATATAAACATCATCTCTCTCATTATTGCCTTTTACATTCTGCCAAATGTTTCACTGCCTTTTTTTGTTACGATGACATCCACTCTTGAAGGAGTGACCTGAAAAATTACAGTATGTGAAGAAGTTAGGAGCCCTGCAACTACTGATTCAAAGGGATAACACTACAGACAGAGACTAGAAATAGGTTTTATTAGGTCCTATTTTGGTGCTTAAGCTCATAAACCAATGCGGATTGTGTTTTAAGGTAAGTGAAACCCACTGATAATCACAAAGCACATTTGTATCTCTTGTCATCTGAAGAATGCATTCAGGATCTGAAGTATTTTCTGTTTCTACAAATGTTAATGATTGGCTCCCATTGCCAGTTTGTATATAAAGGTCAAAATCCAAAGCAGCTCAAGATTGCCCTTACTTTTTATCAATACAGTTACGGCAAAGTGAAATAAATGTTACCCGTAGACTGATGTGCAGCTCCCAGCGAACGCTAGCACCTGCTAAGATTGTCTTCCGGGCATTATGATGTCATCGTTGTCTTTCACCAGGGTGAGCATGAGTGTGGATGCATGTCACATTTAAATTAATGTGTGTATCCATCCACCTGCAAAAATGTGATTGAAAATAGGAGGAAAGTAATGTTCTCTTACTCACTGGGGTGTCCTTGCAGCTTCAGACCTATACAGTTTCTCTCGTATAATCAGCCCTGGCGTGTTTTACATGTTGAAACATTCTTGAAGGACACTTGGTTCCATGCCACGATGAGCATAGAGCCCGATTGTCAGTCAGGTCAGACACCCTGTAGTCTAGGTGTCCACGCTGTGGTGTTGGGGGCTGAGTCAGAGGCAGGTTAGAAGCCAGGACGGGACAGCTGCGGCACGGAGAGCGGTCACAGACGGAGACAAGGGGACATCAGTCCCGGTCTCCCGCGCGACCGCACTGTTGGCACATGCCACTTGTGCTTCACTCACCGTCTTCCCCTCGTAAACGAGAGCAGGCATCCCCGGAACCTGGGTTGGTGTACGTGTGCTGGCTGTGATCTTGCCTGACTGTCTATCCTGAGCCTTGACTCATCCCCATTACACACAGCCGTAGTGACCCAGCCAGACTTGACGTCCAGGGATGGACTCAGCCTGCAGGTAGAGGGCCTGTCTGTCACACTGATGTCTTCTGCAGAACCAGAATTGCAAGGGTGAAGCTCCTGATGCACTGAGACCCTGACGCTGTTTCCTGGTTACTGGAAATGCCCGTTCAGGGTCACTGACAGAATGAGATGGTGGCTCTGGTCAGTGGAATAATCAGTGTCCAAAAATTCGTGGATGATTCAGAAGCACTTCTTTCATGATATAATCTAAAATATAGGCATGAAAATAAGTCCTCATATATGATATCTGTTGATAATTCTTTCCCACCTGTTTACCTGTCCATCCACTAGGATAAGAGACAAGTAAAGCCCAAAATTCTGGTTTGGTAGTTTGGGTAGGGTGTGGGGTTGGAGATCTGTGGCAGACATCATCTGAAGATATTGAATATAGTTACTTTGATATCCACTGAGTGTATGGCAAGGGCTTAAGGGATCCAGGCCTGTATGCAAATCCAACATAGTCAATGATCCAGCTTCAAGGCTAAAATTAGAGTAAAAGATCTTGGGAAAACGCTGTTGTTTGTTTTAGCATCAGATGTGCTGGCTTGTCACTAACCAGAAATGAAACCTGTTTCCATGTCACAAGTGGAGAAGGTCTGTTGTCTATGAAATATTCATTTTTCTCAAAGACCCCATCTCATGTGTGATAGGTTTGTTCTTGTGAGATTGGCGAGTAGTCAGAGCTGCTGTAATCTTCCAACATCAAAGATTCTTTTCTTTCCTAAGCTTGTGTAGTCTTTAGAAGTGATGGTCATGTTCAATCATCACCTCTTACATGGTTAGAAAGGGATCACGTCTATAGGATCATCCCACTCATTAAAAATAGACCGTTATTTGGTTGCAGAAATTTCCTCACCTTTCTGTTAGATCTTTGACTAGAGGGCTTTCTTAAATGTTGAATGACTCTTACAATCAGAACTTGAACTGTAAGATCAGAACCCTTATGATTACCGGTACTGTTGTATATCAGTTTGACTTCATATCAATCATTCAAAAATACAGGTTTTGGCAAGGTACATTTTTCCTATTTGCACACACCAAAGATATTTTCAGGCCAAATCAATTCCTGTAGAGTGCAGCATTGCATAAGTATTTGCCCCCTAGGACTTCTCTACATGTTTTAGTATTATAACCTGGAATTAAAATTAATTTAACTGGGATTTTCCTCGTTTGATTTACACAACACACTTAACACTTTGAAGGCGCAAAATATTTCTTGTTGTGACTCTAAAGTTAATTAAAGAAAAAGTAGACATTTGTTGGTTGCATAAGTATTACCCCCATGAGTCAGTATTTGGTAGAACCGCATTCGACTGCAATTACAATCATAAGTCTTTTGGGGTAAGTCTTTACCAGCTTTGCACATCTGGATCCTGCAATTTTCACTCATTCTTCTAAAATTGCTCAAGCTCTGTCAGACTGGTTGGAGACTGCAGGTAAACGGCTATTTCCAAGTCTTTCCACAGAATCTCAAATGGATTGAGCTCTGAGTTTTGACTGGTCCATTCTAAGACATCCAGAAATGTATTCATGTTTTTGGTTTTAAACCACACTAGAGTTGCTTTGGCTGTATACAGGGCCATTATCGTGCTGCGAGGTCAACCCCCCAGTCTCGGGTCTTTTGCAGACTAAAACAGGTTTTCCCTCTAGAACTGCCCTGTATTAGGTTCCATCCATCTGTCCTCCAATCCCAACTAGATTTCCAGTCCCTGTGGTTGAAGAGCGTCCCCGCCCCATTCCACCTCCATCACGGTGTTCTCAGGATGATGGGCACCAAACCCAAAAAGTTACATTTCGGTGTCAGACCAGAGAACCTTTGGCCACATTGCTGTCTCTCACATGCCATCTGACAAACTCGAGTGGTATTTCTTATGTTTTTTTTCCAGTAATAGTGTTCTTCTCACCACTCTTCCGTAAGGAGCAATACGGTGAAGTTTCCGGGCCACAGTTGAACCATGGGTGGCTTCAGCCCCCTCGCCGACTTCTTCAGTATTACCATTAGCCCCTTGGTTGCTTCTCTGGCTAATCCTCTTCTTACCCCGTCACTCTGCTCGATATCCTTCTCTACGCATAGCTGCAGTTTCCCCATATCCTTTCCATTTATTAATAATGGATATAACGGTGCTGCAGGGGATGTTCAAAGTTTGGGATATTTAATAACCCAACACTGATTGGTACTTCTCCAGGACTTTAAGGGGGCAGGCATGAATATGTATGAAAGGCACTGTAGCAAGTCACATGACTCCCAATTAGAGAAAGAAAACAGTGTAAGCGAGGCCTTTATACACCTTGCCTAATGTGTTCCACGTTGGTGGTTCCCTCACTTCAGCTAGTTGCACAAAGTATGCTTTTTTAAATGCTCCATTACCTTAAAAATCCCCAGCACACAGTGGCTTTAATAAGTAGAGATAAAGCATTTATGTGAGAATTTTTTTTTCTGCATTCCATTTGTTTTCTGCTGTTTGCGGGATATTGATGTTTTATATACAAAACATTCGCAAGGGTTTCTTCGTGGCGGATTTGATGTGCAAACTGCACAAAAAGCATTATTTTGACCACAGAGAAGATTAAATTAAAACGGCCACCACCGAATCAGTCCAAACTGCTTAAACCAGCTGTATTTTATTTAGCACAGAGGTGTAGCTCAAATATAGATCCTTTAATACGTTTACATTACAGGACATCACTTTGCTTTAATGTGTTTCAGAACAGGGAATCGAGTAGCGGGGGACAGAGTGGTGCTGGAATGCTGTTTGTCGCCATTATCAGTGAAGATTTAAGTCCCTCCGTATCAACGATAAACCTAATCAGGCCATTTAGTGGGATCAGGCGAGTGTCTAGTAACCTGGAGATGAAGGAGTTGCAGCCCGGTGACACACGGGTGAAGCTGGCGCCATGAAGCGTGGGGGGTGGAGCCTAAGTGGCCCTGCACGACACCACAAGGGGGCGATAAGAAGGCGAACTGCGTATGTTCCACACGTGTGTGGCCTGTGATTAATAACCAGCAGCCCGCCTCCATTCTGTGCCTGGTTTCAAGGCACTTTTTTAATGTGAAAGAAGAGGCTCTGCCTACCGCAGGTGTGCTGCCCACTTTCCTCTAATCAGCCAACTGTTGTCATGGTGACCTTTCAGGACTGATGGATGGTGTGGCATCGGGGCAGTAGGAAGAAGTGGAAGGTGACGCAAAGCGAAAGCAGCAGGGGGGGCGCAGTAACCCTTGCAGATCTTGCAGTGTTTGACCTCCTAATGAACAGGCCAAGGTCTCGTGTAATGCATCACATTTTATGTTCACAGCATTATTAGTCGTTGTTGTTTTTTTTTCTTCGTTTTTCTGCCAGTATCAGATTGAAGCTTCAGAACCTAAAAGGATGTTTATTTTATTCTGGCTTTTCTGTGTAAAATGGTGGACAGCTCTCCCATGGTCCAGCGTGAATCTGGTGCCGTCTTGGGAGACCACGGCGTGCAGCCCTCCACCATGAGTACTGCAGGTGCTGGTATGGCCCCCATCAACATACTGGGGCGGGGGGTTCAGTAGGACACTATGGCAGCAGGAAAGCTGAAGCGTACTTGCTTTGGGGTTCTCCTTCATGTCCTGCCTACTTCACTGTTGAGCTTATTGGAGAGCAGATTCAAGGCAGGTCTGAGGAAAAAGCTGGGAGCAGGGAATGAATTAAATGTGACACCTGCAGATGCTACAGAGGTTAAGGCTCAAGGCCATGAGTTGCTGGTTCAAGTCCCTGGAGTGGCCCTTGCTGTAATACCCCTGGTGAATGTACGGAACAGTTCCAGTAAAATATCCTGCTCTTGAATTAAAATGGTAATGCTAACTAAATTTAGCTACATGTAATCTTAAAACTAACAGGGTATATGAGTGATAGGACTACAGTCATTAGAGTAGGCCGAATGTCTTCTGTATAGTAACAAGTAAATGGGTGAAAGTTGTAGGAAACTATTATTGGACAAAAAATGATTTGCATGCATGGAAAGCGTATAAAATGACTTAAGGTAATGAAGGCCTAAGAAAATACTTATAGTGGGCTTCAAAAAAAAAAGACGATTATCATATGCAGTCAACATACATTTTCAATTAAAAAAAAATTTGCAGACTAAGCTGGATGTTACAGACTGGAGCTCATTTTTGTTAATGTTACTAATTATTATTGCACAGCTGTAATGCATGATGCAAATTAAAATATCGCCATGACACCGACCCGACAGAACATTTCAGGACTGGTGGGGGTGGGCTGTGACACGCTCAACGGTACATTTCTGCCGGGCTCGGAAAGGTGCGGTATCAATCATGGCCTGTAGCAGAACACCATTTGTGGCCAGAATATAAATGTTCCCAACAGAAGGCCTGTGAATGCATTAAACGTTCAAAGAGCACCGGCAGATCTGAACGTTTTCACCTTCTGACAAACATCCACGGGTGACCTTTGAGAGCTGCACCAGGGAGACATAAACCTGCCCATCTCGGAGCGCCGTGCGCCCCCAAGTAGTCCGGGATTGATATATAGGTCTGCTGGGTCAACCGCGCCGTGTCGAAATGCAAATCTAACATTTAAAATCGAGCACTGCGATGGATTCCGGGCTTCGGAAGGATGTGCCTAGATGCTGTTAGGCGAAGAAGTAAGAACTTTAAGTTTAATGGGACGGGTCTCGACTCGTCCGCACCCCAGATGCGGGCGGCACCAGCCTATCCAGCTCAGGGAATCGCCGTCTCATATATTATATAATCTCCCACTTTATTTATTTATTTTAATAAGGAAGTGCTGAGAAATTCGATTCTGTATATTTTTCTTGGAATTTTGTCAAGTAAGATTCATTATTTACTGAGTCCCAGTGGCGGTTATATATCTGTATTTTACTATGGCGTAACAGTACCGCGACCGTACGGTTTTCCTAATGACCTTGTGCATCCATTTCTGTATTCTGCGCCTGTCCGCGGGGCCCAATTAAAAGCGAGTAAATAGTGAAATGGACCTAAGCCCATTCACTGGGGTTCGCGGCCTCTGTCCGCCTCTTCGTTACCTGGCTTGGGGGGGGCGGGGCAGGAGGACTGTGCCAGGTGAGCCGGTGAGAGAGAGCGCAGGTAGGAGCCTTAGAGCCTCCAGACGCTGGCCAGCCGCCCCCAGCCACTTAAAGCCGGGTCAATATAAAACCTCATTACCCAAGTGTCATAGAAAATTTGTGCCCTTTCTGCTCCATCTAGCAGCAATTGTGCAGGATAAGCGGCGTCTCCGTTTGCCATTTTAAGTGTTCCGTTAAAGGCCCTCTGACGCCCCCCCCCCGAGTGTGAATGAGGGTTCCTGTTCGGGTGCCTGAACATAAACCCCATAATGAGCTTCGTTAGCGTGGAGCAGGCCTGTTTGTGTTCTGCGCTAATTCAAAGTGGAAGGAACACTCACTCAGAATGCGAGGATTCCTTTTTTGTCAGAATTGTAATAGATTTGCTCACAATAAGTTATGTAGTGAGAAACTTTCCTCCCTCCGAGGTTTCTTTTGTCTAGCGTGCAAAATCAAATGTTATTTAAAAGCACGTCTTTCAACTCGCTTTCAAGTGAGAGCCTCCCCAGCCCGGTTTTCTCCGAGCTGCCCCCCCCCCCCCCCCAGCAAGGTGTGTGACAGTGACCCCTGCGTTTTATAGCATGACACGGTAATTTCGTGTCTGAGTGGAGAGCTCAAAGGAAAATAATTGAAAAATCCATGAATAGCGGTCTGAATGTGAAACGCGGGTCTGTAAGATGGCACAGCAGAAACAATTACCGAATGGACAAGAACAGTGACCAAAAAAAAAGGAGTGAAAAACATCACAGAGAAGGATGTTCTGATAAAAGCCAAACATGCAGAAAGAAAACAGAAAGGTCAATACAAGCCCAGGCTATAATTATGAACTGAGAATTGGCCAACAAACCCGCTAATTAAACCACGGACAAATTTCCTCTCTGTCCCAACGGTTCCGCCCGTGACCAGCATATTAATCTTGGTGGGGTGGGTGTGCTCTCGCCCACCTCCGCGCTTCACTGTGCTGCTCAGTTGCCATGTGCTCCGGGGCCCCGCCCTAGAGGCCCCCCCGGGGAGTCTTCACAGCTCTGAGGAGCTGCCAGACGTTTATTGGGACAGTCCGAAATGGGAGTGAAAAATGAAGCGGGATTGAGGCGAAGGTTGAGTGACGTCAGGCTGCCCCGAATAATTGGGATGGAACGGCACTTTGGACTCGAGGAAGTCCTCCAAGAGGGCAGAACAGCGCGGCCCGGTGGCCAGACAGGTCTGTGCCGCTTCCCCCCAGAGTCTCCGGGCCTCGTCCTTCCCACAGCATCAGGGGTCATACTGGCCATCTATTCTGGGTTTGAAAAAAATACATAAAAGAATGTGGGAAAGGAGAATCTGTGAACAAGATGGGACTGTTTAGGATAAGAGACTTTTCATCTGCTTTAGGTGTAGGGAGAGGGTTCATTCCGGCAGCCCTTTAATCACCAGGTATATAAGTGCTTCTACGAGGTTTTAAACTCTTAACTGCATAAATATGTAAAGTAATAACCTATTCTGCAAAATGAGACCGATCTACTAAAGGATCCTCAGCAGAGCCCAGAGAGCATGAGCCCTCCTGTATAAATATGAACCCGTCAAGGACTAGGGATGTGAAAAGGGATGTGAGATGGGCCCTGTAGTCTGAGCTGGTCCATCTTCGGCTGCTTCTGTCCCAGTTTGGCAGGCAGTCGTTGGGTAAAGGAAAAGTGGTTTACAGGTGCCAGAGAAATCACTGGCAAACTGTGCATGACCCCTGGCCGGCAGATGATAAATAGGTGAAGAGTCAGACCCCCCCCCCCCCGCACCCCCCTTTGCAGCTTCCTCTTGTCCTGTCCGCCACATGCAGAGCTAGAAAGGTCCAACCAGAGCACTACTCTTCATCCCTTAGCTGACACACGCAGTTCCACCTGCTTGTACATGTAGTTCTAGCCCCTTATGTGTGTGTGTGTGTGTGTGTGTGTGTGTGTGTATATGCCTCCACCTGCCTGCATATAGCTCCCTAACGAACACTTAAAATGATCAGCTCTTGAAATAGTTTTGGCATCTGAAAATAGTTTGGGTTAAAGCAACGCAGCACAAAAGAAATATGAAAGAAATATGAAGTGTACACACACACACACACATATATATCCCAGGCTCAGTGCTGCATGCATGGTTGTGTTTAAAGATATATACAGACTCCAGAGAGAGCAGAGTTGGTGCAGATGTGTGCTCCAAGCACAGCTCGAGCGCCGCGCCGCTGACTCTACAGGCCATTTGTTAACTTCAAGAAAGCTGTAGAATTTCCTGCATGGTGTCAGAGACCCGGTGGACCCCCAATACAGTCAGAAGGAGGCTGGGAAAATCAGGAGGCCTCTCCAGGGGAGGGGGGAGATGGGACTGAACTCTGGAGCAAATTATCGTGCGCTGTAGTCCAAAAAAAAGGGGGGGAAGAAACGAGGGGGCCTCGTTTGGCGGCTGATAGCAGCCGTTGTGAGCAGAGCCATACGGTAAGCTTAACACTCCGCTCTCCCCACTGATTACATTAGCGGCTGCTGGGACCATGGCTCCTGCCATAATTGGATTCTTGTAAGTGGGATGGAGAAGCTAAACAACCAGATTGCTGTTTGTTTATACCGTCTTTTCATACGTTGGTGACGTGCCCTGACTCCTGAAGCGGACAGAGACCTGCTTTTTCCCGCTTACTGGTCCTAATTGGTTATTTATTCCCAGCATATGCCCCAGTTGTGGCTCCATCCTGGATTAACTTGGCTTTAATTAGAGCTACAGCGTCGTGATAGACTCTGGCGAGCGCGGGGCCAGCTAGCGGGACTGGCGGCAGGAGACGCCAAACGCATATCTGTGCTGGCAGCGGATTTGCATTTAAATGGATAACCAATTGGCTAAGAGTGCTCGCGGTGTGATGTCACAAGGACTCCACCTTGGGGCTCCTGGACTGACTCCCACCCCAAGCACCAAAGATATTATAGCCTGGCCCCCTCCCGGGACTCGAATTTGCTGGGCTTCTGACTACAGGTGCGTGTGCTTAAGCACTGCTTCACCTGGCGGCTGTCAAAATAAATAAATAATGTGCAGGCAAACGAATGAGCCTGCTTACCACCCGCGCTGGCCCTGTCACTGCCACAGTGCAGAGGGGAATTGTGCAAGGGGCAGAGAATGAGCTGAGAGCCAGCGATACTCTCAGGAATATGTAGACAGGAAAAAGACCATATAAGCAGTGTTAACGAAGTAAACCGTTTGCTGTCACCGGAGATGGCAACAAACAGCTCCCACAGGGTATTTTTGTGGAAAATTTATATTGTACTTTGACCTAAATATCATATTTATTTTATTTTATTTTTCCCATTGGCCACTGTGGTATTTCCTCCCTGAATTTCCATGATTAAGCTTTTTCTGTAAGATCATTGTGTGTCATCGCTTTTGCGACACATTAATGAAGAAGGAAATAAAAAAACAGCTCCAGAATGGGAGCATATGCAGACCGGCGCGGTGAACAAAATGTGCAACACCGAGAGACACAAGTGGACCATTACTTGGCTGCATGCCTCTGCAGAAGCTACCATTTTTGGGGATCTTTTGTGCGTTTATGTGTGTGTGCGCCATGCAGTTTCCCACAGACAAACCTCATTTTCTGTGTCAGTCGGATAGAAAGAAGAGAAAATAGAGCAATTTTATTTTGGCCTCCAATGGTGCCCAGTAGGGAAGCTGTCATTTCACTTAAGGTCATGCCGAAAAATAGGGATCCCGGTTGCTTTCGAGCCATCAGGAGCCAGCATTTCATTAAGAGCTCCCCCCCTCCACTTGGTACGTTCCCTTTTCAACCTCGAAGGGGTCAAACGTAGCCGTCTCTGTCATCTCCTTGGGGTCCGGCAAGCTTGACATTGTGGTATTGACTGTCAGACCAGCTGGGTCAGTGTCAGTTGTTTGATGATAATTGATGTTGTAGCGGGGGTCTGTTTTCCCCCTTCGGCACGATGCTGAACAAGCCCGGTGGCGGCACGGGTGCCCATGTGACTCGGCCCGTCGGGACCTCTCGCACGGGGCTGCTCGTCTCCAGCTCACGGCCTCTCCGCCGTGCTTGAGGGGCAGGTGAGACAGCATCTCCGCTCTCCAGCCATCAGACGCAGTGCCTAACACCTGCTAAGGTGTCTGTGAGCATCTGACTCAGCGCCGCTCAGACCGAGTGAATCCCTGCTAAATGGGACGCTAATTGAATAGGGTGTTGACAAGGTGTTTTTCAGCTTTTGGAAAGGGATCACTGCTTTACATTTGCTGGGCGTCACTCATCTGCCGGGGTAAACATAAGCTTGTTTGCCTTTCCTGTGGTCTAAATATTCTTCTTCTCCTCCTCATTCTCCTTCTACTTCTCCTCCTCATTCTCATCCTTCTTTTCCTCCTCCTCCTCATTCTCCTCCTTCTTCTCCTCCTCCTCATTCTCCTCCTCATCCTCCTCCTTCTCCTCCTCCTCATTCTCCTCCTTCTTCTCCTCATCCTCCACCTTTTTCTTTTTCTCCATCTCCCTCTTCTAATTCTCCTCCTTCTCATTTTGCTTCTTCCTCTTCTCCTCCGCCTCCTTCACCTTCTTCTTCTTCCTCCCTTTATTATTTTTATTATTATTACTCTTCCATCTCCCATTTACGCTATAGTGCCCCTTGAATCGTTCCGAGCTGTGTCAGTGGTGAGTGCATGTGCCTGGGGTTGGATGAGGAACCCCAGAACGCTGAGCGACACCCTGACTCCTGCAGATGGCTGGTCTGGCTGCCAAAGTCTCAGGATCTCTCAGGCTGCATCCCATCCCCTGTCCTTCCGGCGCTTGATGGGTTCGGTGTGGTGCCAGTGGTTCCATGCCCGCATTCTCTGAGTCTCACCACCAGCTTAGACATTTAATACACGGCATAAATTACCCTTTGATTTTATTAATATATTTATTTATTTATGTGTCTATTTATTTGTTTATTTATACCCATCGCTGTTTTATTTTACTTTTATCCATTGCCTACTGGACAGCACCCCCCCCACCCCCACCCCCCATCTTTCTGCTGGAGTGGTGCTCGGGCAGCACAGGGAATGAGATAGCCTCCCTTTCGCAGAAAGTCATTAACCCTGCCGGTGGCCCCGTCTCTGGCCCAGTGAAATTCCCCTGTCACACTCATCGCCAGGCCTGTGGTTTTATTGCCCTCATCTCTGTGTCAGCCCTGATGTATTCCGTGGGGAGCCAGATCTGCCTCCTCGCCACAGCCCACTCCCTGCTTATTTTGCGTACATATATATATATGCATATAGATGTATAAACTATATATCTGCCTGCAACAGAAATCTATTCGGAATCTGGTCTATGAAAGAATCTATATAACTGATGTCATGGTCCACTTAGACAAAAGTGTAATGAGGTAAAAATCTGGTGTTTTAATTAATTTCACGGCCAAACAACTCGACAAGCCGACGGAGCACTTGGCAGTCCGAGGGACTTTGCGGTGCCGTTATGTTATGAGGGTCTGTTTTGAAGTAGGATCTTGCCCTGGGGTTGCCCCGAGAGCCACTAGCGTATGGAGACACGCCAAGCTAAATGGCCGTGCTAAAACCCAGCTAGGCTTGCCTGCAAATACCTATGAAGGCATCATGTGTCCCTTTCAGACAAAGAGACTGAAGAAAAAAAAAGAAAACTTCCTCCATAAATTGTTAATGGGGTTCTGACCGGGATAGAGAATAAAGTTTTTACAGTCAAACCCTCACCATAACAAGCCTCCCTCTCTTTCCCCTGCCCACTCCTGAAGGCCAGGATCATTCTAGCATTCTCGCTAACACCAAACGACGCTAATTACAGGCGTGCTGACAGATTCATTCATGCTGCAGTCCCTTTTCTTACAGTACGGAGAAGAGTTTGTTTAAAAATGAAAGAGAGACGACAAAAAAAAAGGAAATGAACAATCGGACTGGTATAAACATCAGAGGATCCGACATTGCTGTTAAGCTGGATCATGTGACCAGGAACAGCAGGGTGCGGGGGGGGGGGGGGACTTCAAAGGCTCCCCCCCCCCGTCACCTCTGCCACGGGCCCCCGATTCCCATTAGCCAATTGAGGGCCCGCAAAGGAAGCTGGGTCAACCCTCATTACCGGTATCTCCATGCGCTCCAGTGTCCCCTCCAACGGCCCTTGTGGTGGGGGCTCGCCTCGGTCGCCTGGCCGTGATGCTGAGATGAGAGCTTTTCCCCTTCATTAAATGAAGTGGAGATAAAGTGAATATATTCATGTCCGTAACGCGAGAAACCGCGCCGGAGCCGTTGCAGCAGAATTTCTGATGGTTCTGGAATGAGCTTAATGCATCAGTAGGCTGTTTGAAACACTCCACTGGTGTTACCCACATGAAATGCATGCATCGTTATGCTTAATTTAAGCCGTTGGCCTGGTGTGCCCTTTCCTGCAGCCATGTGCTTGTGGGCTGAGAGGCCAGTAAACAGAGTATTTTCTGCCTGCCCGCATCCAGGCTACAAACATACCACAGACTGCTGTGCTCCCGGGCGCACAACCTCATTTTTTAGAGAAATTTAAACAATTCTGTTTTTTCGACGCAAGTACGTTGCACAGTATCAGCCACTGGACTCTGGGAACAGAAGAAAATGAAGGACGCGCGTGCAACGCTCTGGGATGACGGACATGTGAAGTGCTGCTTGTGGAGGGGCTGAGAGGTGAAAGGCCTGGAGTGAGTTTAGGACCTGACAGTCAACTAGGAAGCGCTTGACAAAGTTTCCATTGAAAGACATCAATAGGGAGAGCCAGACGTAGTGTAATCAGTCCTCTGACCAAACACCTATGTCTCCTGTAACGCTCACATCCCTCTGAGCGAACATCTCAGTACTTCCTATGCAGCTGGCCCTGCCTTCCAGGGAACCTCGTAGCGGTGAGTCATAAAAGCGAAGCTAGTTTCAGAAGACCAGCATTATCAGGCATGGGGCTACTGCAGTGTCTGATGCCTGCTTAACATTTTGCTGGGGCTTCGTAGCTCTGCATTTGAAGGTTAGAAACGCTTTAATGCATTTATTTACATTGTAAGGACGGCCGTCGCCTCTTTGTGACATCTCAAATTAATATTTTGTAGCTGTTATCTAGTTTTCTTCATTGTGTTATAAATAAGAAACTGTGCAAATTCAATTACGCGAGTCTTCAGAGACCCTCGGCTCTGGAGTACTGCTCCCTCCCTCTTCACAGCAGCCTAAGGAATGCCCCCCCCCCCTTCCCGCCCAGGCCTGCCTTCCGCCGTGATTCCGGAAGGTGAACTCAAACTTTTGGCATTGCTTTATCCATGTGGGACTTTTGCCTTTGTATTTTGTTCCTATATGTCTTTTTATGTATTCGAGCACAGGGACGTGTTCTTGAACACCACGGGAATTCAAGAAAGTTTATCTTTGACACTTTTGCCGAAAGATATGGCAGCATGTCTTGCAACGCCCCCTTATGCATCCCAGGCTCGAACCTCTGCTCGCCCTTCAGGTGTCGATAGATCTGATAGCCGCATGCATCTCTTGTACCCATCGTTCCCAACAAAGGACGCCAAGCCGAGAGAAGTGGCGCCAATTAGCGCTCCGTCAAGCAACGCTAAAGTCGCGGTGTCACTCCCCCTCGGTACCATGCGCGTTGCAATTCTCGTGACTGTCCCCCCCCCCCCTACCCCACACCCCCGAGTCCACGTCCCGGCGAGGCTTCGCTTCTTCCTGACGAAGGCGCCTTGGCCGGGTCCCTTTCTGAAAGGTGACAGGTAACTAGCGCGGGAGCGCCGCATTAGCAGGGACCGGCAGACTTCGGCTTGTTAGCAAGGTGCGTGATGACAATCGAGGGGAGCAGAGCAGTGACACTGCTGAGCCTGGAGCTCCATGAGTAATGGTGTATCGTAGGGAGATGTACAGCAGTGAAGTACACCGTTCTCCCTCCGGTAATTTGGGACAGTCATTTCTCCCAGCAATGATATTGCTGAGGAATCACTGGGCAAATTCATCAACCCCCCCACCTTTCCCCAGTTTTATGACTCATGAAAAAAAAGTTCTCTAATTGTTGACCTAGATATACACATTTAAAAATGCATTTTTCTTCTCATCTGCCTTGTTGAAGGTTTACGGTATGCATGCAGCGAGCCTCAAATTGGATGAACTGAGGGCAGCGGCGATGACAGCCTAAATGGAATTCGGCTACGAATGAACGGCTACTTAAACTCGTGCCTTTGAAGTGAGCGGCAGCCCCTCGCCAGTGCTGATGTAACAAGCTGCTGCTCTCTGTTCTTGTTGTATAGGATCAAAAGAAAACAAAAAAAACTGAGATCAGTATACTGCCATACTTTGTTATTTCTGTTGAAGTGTTTTCCATGGCATGCCCAATATTTATGTCCCTCCTAAAACAGCTTGATGTTTGCAGAGCTTGAAGTTTGTCAATGCTGCTTTTCCCTAACCAGCATCAATATGGATGAATCCAGCTTGCTACACTCAGGGCAGCAAGAAGGCGTGAAGCAGGCGGCAGGCCATGCACTTCTCTTAATTTTTGTTTATTATGTATTTATGCTGCAAGCCCCGTGATTTACTCTGATCAAATGCAACTGCTCCGGTCTGGATCAGTGAGTAACTCCGGCACAGAAGTGCTTGTCCCTCTCTCTCTCTCTCCCTCTCTCTCCATCTCAGATGTGTCCTTTTCTTGTCGTTTCTCAGGCAGCCTCTCCTGCCCTACAGTTTCTGTTGGTTTTCCCATCTCTCCCTCTCTCGCCCCCTACTCTGCCACCCTCCGTGTTTACCTTCTCTTTCGCTCTTTTCCTGCTTCACTTTCTTGTGTCCTTATCGCTCCCCTCTTTTGTTCTTCCATCCCTCCATTTCTCCTTGACTTTTCCCCGGTCTGTCTCCCGACGTTGTGATTCTTCTCATTTTTTCCTTTTTAATTCCGCGGATAAAATGGGCGGATTTCAAGGTGAGCTTTCATGATGCGGAGCGGGCTGGCGATCTCTGACGCCCAGCACCCCCGCCTTTCTGTGGGCGTGCCAGCTCAGCACAGGGAATACAGTCAGGGTCGACCCTCCTTCAGCGCCACCTCATTTCCTCTTCATCCCGACAGGAACCCTCTTTATTACACCTAAAGAGGTTCTCTCTAACTTTCAAGAGCTCCACATATATACTTATTTAGTTATTGTGATTGCTAAGCTGACTTTTTTTTTTATATAGAATGACTCACAATTACACAGCACAGCCAGTTTTGCAGTTGGATACTTTAGTGAGTAATTTAGGTCAGGTGTCTGGCTCTGGGATAACACAGTAGAGGACTTCCTGTGTCGCTGTGGATGCCCCTGAGGACACTGATACTCTGTAGGCCTTGTGCTGAGGCTCAGGTGAATGGAATCTCCACACAGGAAATGCCACGGCCGAGTCTCTCGCACTTCCAGCTGTAGGGCTCAAGGCCAGCTTCCCCGCAGCTACAATATCAATTGATTCAGCCCAGCAGCATATCAGATTAAAAGAAAGCACTGTCTCCTCTGGAATCCTCGCTTTCAGTCCCCTGTGGCTGCCTGATTCCCTGCCACTGCACTCACGGCCGCCTCCTGTTTGCTGGCGAGGCCCAAGCAGGGTTAGGCACGTGGGGTGCGGATATACCAGGGAGAGGCAGCCAATAGCAGTGCAGGGAAGGGCCGAGCAGCCAGTGATGTCAGCGTTGGCAATAGCTTTAGAGGCCGGCGGTGATTAATCTGTTGCCTGTATAAGGCCTGCGATCGGCACCGGGAAAAAGGTTAGATGGTTCAGTAGAAGCTCTGGGTGCAGATCCTTCTTTGTGGAGAATGAGACTGGTAGTATAAATTGAGACTCCCGAAGTAAAGAGACTTCCCCTCATTGTAGTTCAAAAAAACTGCTCAGGTGGTACATAGAGACACCTCTGGAAGTACAAAGAGTTACCTCTGCAAGCAGAGAGGCTCCATCTTAGCCAGGAACGCCTCTTGAAAATGAGAGTCTTCCGTAGGTAGAAACCTGTTTGACGGCAGAAGCTCTGCAGTGCTGTGGAGAAACTTCCTGTTTGTTAAGCTGTGCTTTTCCTGGACCTTAATCAAAGGCAGGAACAAGTGGATGAATTTCATACAAGGGGAGAAGATAAAGATAAAAATACTAAACGAAGAACAAGTCTGGATTTAATGTGTGTTGGGAATTTTTTTTTTTAATCATATAAATAATTATGTAGGAGATCAGATGAGCAAAAGGTTTCTGTGGTCCATATTTAATGCTAATTTTTTTTTAAATTATAAATATAAATATACATATTTATATTTTTATATTTAAATATATTATAAATATTATAAATATAATATTCTTGTAATCTGTTACTTTTATTTAGCAGAAAAAAAACAGCAAAGCATTGTGCTTGGTAAGAGAAACAGCAAACTGGATCAAGATATCCATGAATCCATCCCTCCATCCATCCTTCAATCCAATCACCCTTCCATCCATCCATCCATACACACTCCAGCTGTTGATACTGGTCAGGCCGGCAGGGAGTATGAAGTTATTAAGTTACATAATTTACTCATTTAATGGGAGCTTTAAAAGGAAGTTAATTACTTCACAATTTAACCTATTTATAAAGCAAAACACGTTTGCAGCATTTTGCTCAGTAGTTCAATGCTGCAGTTTCTCTTTGTGTGCAGAAGTTCGGTAAGCTTACTTGGTCATAAATGTAGGTCCTTAACTACTGCGCCATCTGCTGTCCCCCAGGGCAAGTTGGTCTTCTGGGCTCATCTGCACTTCAAAAGGCAGTCCTGTGTTGTGCGTGCAGATTTATCAAAGCAGAGACACCGTAAAGTAGATAATGAGTGCAAACTGCCCCCCCAGGGGCAATTATGCCTCCTGTAGCCTCAATCTGAGTCAGGGTCACCCTACTCTGTCTCAGTTGCCCCTCAAAACTTAAATTACAGCAACAAAACTCTTCCTGTTGTCTCGTTTTGAGTGTAACTCTTCTTAGAGAAACTACCTTTTCCCGTTTTCCTGCCTTACAAAAAGCCCCTACCCCCCCCCCCCCCCCCACTCAAGCAGCACCCTGGTTTTTGCTGAAGCAGCAAGGCGACTCAGATGAGCTCATGGGGGTCTTTTTAGCGGGTGAAGTGGGACCACGTTTGTCTGCCGCCGTTGCATCAGCGCAGGTCAAGCTAATGCTACAATTGTCACATGCGGTGCACAGGAAGTATCGCTCGGCTCCCGGGCCCCGCCCCCTCGGAGCGGCGTGGCATGCTGAATGCGATAGCACATCCCATGCGTATCAGTTGTACCCCCTAGGGCTTTCCAGAAGGCAAATTAATAGTATGGTGCGAATGATTATCTGCTAAGCTCCATTCACCTCTGAGACACACACACACTCAGATTAGGTATCTGCGTCTTTGTGGGGACTCTCCATTTATTTCTATGGGAAAAACCCTAATCCCCACTATGATGACCTTAATCCCTACCCAGGCCTAATCTTAACCATAAGTAACCAAACAAAATACAAGATTTTTGGCTGTTTTTTAGTTTTTTGATTACAATCATAGATTTTTATAAAACTGAGTGGATCAAACTGAGTGGATCAAAGAATATCACAGGCTTTTATCACATTGTGGGGACATTTGGACCCCACAATGTAATATCTACATGCTCACTCTCTCTCTCACACACACACACACACACACACACTACACCTCTCCTGCAGCCCAACACCATTGTAGGAATGGTAATGGTGTACACAGCCTGCATGTGTGCGTAGGAAACATGCTGCGCTATGTGTTGCACCACAGTCTAACCTCTTCATCTGAAGCCGCATTAGCGAGTCAGAATGCTGAGAACCTGCAATGAAGAACATAACTAGATTGCCTCTGAGAAGTCATCCCTGCTTAGACCTCGTCTGGTTCCTCACGCTAGTCAGGAAGACCTAATTGGTCCCAGACCTGCCATACGTAGCAAAAATCTGCTCATTAAATGTTAGCAAGCATTAATTAAGGGATGTCATTATATAAACATCCGAAGGTCCTGTTAAGAGGGGACTTGGACACAATGTGTGTGTGTGTGCGTGTGTGTGTGTGTGTGTGTGTGTGTATCACATCGAATTACAACCAATTCAGGCTGGTCTGCTGGCAGACACGTCGATGGGTATAAACAGCAGAAAGCGATGCGCTTACTCCTGGGGACCCACTCATCTAGTCGTACATCAGAGCATGAAAACTCCCTGACGTGCATTTTGACAGACAGAGCTGTTTTTTATTATTTGTCTCAGGTTTGCTGCCCTTGAAGATGAATCAGGGCCCTCTCTGTCAGGGGTCTCCTGTTTCAAACCTCAGTCATTCCCAAATCCCAAGTAGTCACCCCCCCAGTGCCTCACATGTACCTCATTGTAAGTTTGGTGAATTTACGATGTGATTCCTTCAGAGAAGGTGTCCTCAGTAGGCACCTGCGCGAGTCAGAAACGAAAACGACTCCTGTGGACCTAAAGTGGAATTTATATTGGTCGTGGGGATTTGAACCCTAAACCGTCACCACTTCCGTTTCAGTTTAGTGAATGACTCAACATGCTTCTGCAATATCTGGCTGCACACTCGGTCCTCGGGATGCATTCATCCTGTATTTCCCCTACAATTTGAAGAACCGTGCTCTCAAGAATATGGGGTTGGGGGGGTGGGGGGGAGTGTTGACATAGAGTGCTGTATCTAAATATATACTGGGAACAGCCTTTTGTCAGATTATGCTGGTTCTGAATTCATAAACATGACTAGTGACAAAGAATAAGGGATCCGTGTTGACAGATTTCTTCGGAGATAGGTCACTGAAATAATTGAATACCATTACCTTCCTCAGCATCGCCTTGTTGTTCTATTTATCCCCCGAGTTCATTAGAGTTCTCGCAGAATAATTAACGAGCCTTTAAAACTGGCTTTATGGCTCACCTGCTGTCCCCAGTATTATTTTTTTGTGACCGTGCAGCAGAAGCTGACAAGAAGCACTGGCGTTAAGTATCAGCCTTCCGTAGCTGTGGGAGAAGAGCCTCCGTCTCTGGTTTAGGACCAATGATCAACCCTTCATCCATGGAGTCGCATCACGCTGACACACGGTGACACACCAGGCCAACAGTCGCAGCCAACAGACATGGCCTCCAGCTTAAATCAGGGCCCAAACACGGGGTGTGTCCTAAATCGGATGGAGCAGGTTGTGGGAGGACTTCAAGATGGACAGCCTGTAGTGAGAGCTGAAATACAGAGCGGTGTGGAACATGGAGGCTAAGACCCTAAGATCCTGCTTTTGAGGAGGCAATGTAAAGGATGGGCAGCTGGAATCAGATACCCTGCTGAGTGGATGATTATATGACCTTGGCGCCCACATACCAAGGAGCCAATACACATGACTATTTTCCATTGGTCATGTGACTCCGGGTTAAATACTATCATCCAATGGCGAAACAGACACAGCTATATTGGTAGATCAATGAACATTTTCGTGACAGATGATGGATTTTTTTTTTGCCTCATTCTTAAACATCAGTCAGCTTTATCTAGCAGATAAATTAACACGGGGGGAAGGGATAAGTGGGGGTTGTGTCAAAGACACGAAATGTTGACACAGATCAATGCTCTGCTGATTCCATTTGGCAACATGGCGCAGTTCACAAAGCCCTCAGACCTCACACTTGCCGTAGGCTTGACAAATGAATGGAGGGAAACAAACATTGGTTAATTGCACACAGCCTTACATGAGTCACACGTGACACAGCCCTGAACAGCCCACAAATTTCCGTGTGCCTGAGCATGTGATCTTGACCCTTGTTTCAAAGCACCATCTAAATTTTGCTCCCTAATATTATGGCTGACAAAGGATGATTCATAAAGAGACAGCAACATAAAAGACAACACATTGCATATATGAAGAGGGACATACCAACTTCTCTGGGGCCCTGAGTTGATATGGATTAGGGGCCCCCATGGGGCCGCTTGAGCTATTTTTTGGAGTTGACAGAGAAGAAGAACACAATGTCAATAATCCACAATAATCAGCATGCTGGGGGTCAGTGGGAGGAGCCTACCGATCAGGGGGAGCCTCGGTTAGCCTACGTATTAATCCGCACCATCATATGAAGGAAAGGGCTGGTTTATCACAATTATGTGACTTTCTCATGAATTGCGATTGGTCTGTGAGCCAGCTGGTGTTTCCTTAAGCTCGTATGTCACATACAGCTGTTATCGTCTAGGAAATCAGCCTGGTTTACATGAGAACAGACTCTTTCAAAAGAAATGTTGCGCACCGTGTTTATTCGCTTGAGAGAAAAGAGCCAACAGATTAGGATTTTAATTTGCCACCGTGGTTCTGCAGCCCCCCCGTGACGCAGCAGGCCCAAGAAACTGGAGCACGCAGCTGTGGCCGAGCCCTCGCACCGCACTGGGAGCTCCGCGTGTCCTGCGCCGGGTGTAATGGGGATGCGCGTGTCGCTGTCGCCACGGAAATAGGAGCGAGGTTTTCGTCCGGCCGCTCGAGCGCCTAGAGCGATTCCCGCAGCCTCAGCCAAAGTCACGACATTGCCGGCGTCACCAAAGAGGAGCGGCAGGAGGAGGCCGGGAAGATCGGCGCGTCCAGGAGCCGCGCCAATAACTCTGTCCTAGGCGTCCTGGCATATGCGATATGAACCAGGCTGGGGGGAGGGACCTAGATCTGAAGGGGAGGGGCCTCCCCTCCAAAACCCAGGGGAGTTTTCCGATTAGCGAGTGCTTGGCCTTGTGTCGCTGCAGCCAGTGAGCCAGCGGAAGCGAAAGACTTTTGCCCCCAATGTGCAGAAATAAACCTGGAACAAAAATGGAAGGAGATGTTCAAATGTTTTTAAGAATCTCCTTCATGCTTAAGATGCTAATGTGTGCAGGGCTGTTTTCCTTTTTAAAAAAGAAAATGGATTGTTGGAATAGCAAACATAAAAATAAATTAATTATGGGGACCTATGTAATATTTGCTTTTCGTAAATTGTTGGAATAATAGAAATAAAATTAATCTAACTGGGTTCCAAATGCACATTTCTTCGTAAGAGATTAATGTACATTGTTAATCTTATAAAATCAGTCCGTGACCATATACAGTTTGGTGATATGAATGTTGGTGCCATTTATAGTAAGTGTGCCAATTTCCTGCGATCGGACATCTCGCATTAGCATGCAGTAAAGATACGCCAAGCGCTGCACCGGGTTTTAGGGCCCAGTACACGTGTCTCACTTTTCTCTTTTCCTTCCCATGCAGACTAGAAAGAATGATAGGGCTCTTAGCCAGCATCTGTTACCGTTGTATTTCTTCCTGGGTTCCTTAGCACATTATTTAAATGCTTATTGGCCGATTGCAAGTTAGAGGTTGTGTGGTGGGTGAAGGATTGTCAACATTAACCCCCAGTGTAACAGAACTGCCTTTTAAGGCTTGTTTTTTTTTTTTGACTGAGTACTGATTCCAAAGATAACCCTCAAATGAATTAACCTTCACGGGAAACGCCCAAGGAACTCTAATAGATTTTCACGACTGCCTGCTAATTTTCAGCTGCCACTTATTCAATTATGGTTACGGTGTTTAAGAGTTGTTTAGAATGGGGATACTGGAGGTAATGTTGGAGGAAGCAAGTGTACCTGGGGGGCAGTCACAGCAAGGCAGGAAAATCACGCGGAATCCGAGCAGTGGACTGAGCGTTGATACGGAGCAGCAAACAGAGCAGCAAACAGAGCAGCGGATGGGGCAGGGGGTTCTGACTCCAGCTGTACCTGCAGAGGCGCCCTTTGCCTCTTCCCTGTTCTGTGACGGATCGTACACCAGACACGGCTGTCGCTGAGCTCCAGAGTGTTTGAAGTCCACTGCAGCAAAAACGAAGGGCTTGAATCCCACAGTTTGTGCCACGCAACATGCAACGCATGGCATAGTCAAACAGCTCCCAGTATGGTGGGTCAAAGCTGGGACTATTGAGCTTGTTAGAGTGCAGAGATCTGGATACATGTTTTTCCAAAAAAAAAAAAATTTAAAAGAGGAGAGGAAGAGAACGCTGGGCATACCTTCAGAATGTGTTCATTCTACACCTCCCTACTACCTGAAAAATTTATTTTTGTTCTTTTTTTTACCTGTTACAAGTACCATACGCTTCCCTTAGGTCAAAGCAATCGAAGACTCCCCAGTCACAAAGGAGAAAATAACTTCTGTTCACCAGAGCAATCAATAGAAAGGAAGTTAAATAGAAAACCAGCCAAACAAACAAGCAAACAGGTTCTACAGATAAAATGTACACGGGAAACTGCGGATGAAAAGCATGTAAACGAGCACGAGCCAGTCATCAAGATTACGGTTTCGAAACGTGGAAAGTGCGGATCTTTCATCTTCTTCTTTGTGAAGTATGTGGGGTGTGACTGAACCAAAAACTGGTAATATTTTGAAAAAACAGGTTGAGGCCTTGATCTTGTTGCGGTGTGGTGTCTAACACTCCCTGCTTTTGAGGAGCTGACATCAAAGAAGCACATTTAGATGAAGGCAGGGCAGTTAAAGAGTCTGTGCTGCTTGGAAGCTGCAGAGCCACCATCACAGAACTTCAGAAAGCAGTTCCCCCTTTCCAGGCTCTTCCTTCCTTGAAGGTGCCTGAATCCTCCGCTCTACCCACTTCTTTGCTTCCGGATAGTCAGTGTTCTAGTTGGGACGCTTCTGCAGACGTGCTGGAGATTAAGGCCCCGCATGAAGGCAGACCGAACAGAAACTGAAAATAAGATCTGCACTTGCAGTGATTATCTATGACGTGGCATATTGTGGAAGGGAGCAGATGGGGTCAGGTAACCCCACAAATGATCGCCATCAAGAATATCCCAGTTCTGAGCCCTACAGATGAGACTGTGGAACCAATGGAACAGTTCGGACCCATCTTATCTTAGGACAGATGGGCTATTTGCATAAACACGTGATCAGCTCTGGCTGGTACACGGTAATTGCTTACTGTAATGAATCCAGGCAGTTTTATTCCATATGACACATACTTACTCTAAAAATCTACAGTGAGTCGTCCCCCCCTCGTTTTTGTTATTTTTTCTCATAATCACCTGTCCTGTGTGTGTTTCTGCTCCATGGAGAATGCGGGACATTTAAATGTTGTGGGAGCTTGTTTTTTCAAGGGAAAGCAGTGTCCCTGGTTGCCATGGAGAGATGACTGTGCTCTTGAGTCCGGGCAGAAAGGGAGAAAGGGGTCTTATTAAGGTCCTTTCTGACTCCTCTAGAAACGTCTGCATGCTCTAATGTTTCAATATTTATTAAAGCTTGGCAGTGTTACAGAAGGAAAGAGACACGGGGTGAAAAAAGGGCTTGACGTGTATTACTGGAATTATAACAGTGGTTTTGTGGGGCGGACTATCTCCCATAACTGTGTCAGAGAGATGCAGCCCCACCATTCGTGTTGAAATCCAAACAAAGCAAGCTGTCTGAGGAATCATGACGCGTAACACTTAGCTCTCATACCTCATAGCTTACTGCTTCAGAAACTCACGCAGCGTGTTTGTCATTGTATGTGTGTGTGTTATGTATAGATTACATGGTCGGGACATTAGGTCCTCACAAGGGGAAACTAAAATTTATAAAAATCCGTGACTGCAATCGAAAAACTAAAAATGCCAAAAGTTTTGTTTGGTTACTTATGGTTAATGTTAGGGCTGGGTAGAGGTTAAGGTCATCATTGTTGGGATTAGGGTTATGTCCATAGAAATGAATGGACAGTGTCTGCAAAGATATGAATATAAACGTGTGTGTGTGTGTGTGTGTGGTCCAGGTATACCTTACCTTGTGGGGACCAAATGTCTCCACAACGTGATGAATACTCATTTTTGAATACAGTTTCCTGGTCCCCATATGGGGTAAACTCTATCTGTGACTCAAATGAAAAAAATTAAAATGCAAACACTCTTGTATTTTGTTTGGTTACCTACGGTTATGGTTAGGGCTGGGTAGGGGTTAAGGTTGACATAGTTAGCATTAGCATTTTGTCTGTGTGTGTGTGTGTGTATGTAGAGAGACACGGTGTACATATGGGACTGACTCCTTACAGTGACAGCGAGATCTGAATTATTATTTAGATGGACATCGTGATGAAATAACTAGCTTTATTTGATAAGTGTTTTTAATCAATTTCAAGTTTTGTTTGAATGGGGTTAGGTTGCGAGTGAAAGGGACGTTACCACAAAGATAGCAAGATGGCAGCATAAATATTTGTGTGGTGCGTGTCGAAGAGGTTTTCGTTTGTGTCCCGGTCGGTGAGTAAGCGTGTCGCGCTATGGGTAGGACATGTACCATAGCTTAGCATGAGGGTGAGAAGATCTCCGTCGCATCTGATGCATTCGTGTTGCTGCGGCGTCTTTGGGTCCCGCGGGGGAGGTGAGGCGAGCGTGAGGGAGGGAGCGCGTTGGTGCCGTTTCTCATGGCAGATCAGTGGTAGAGAAGACAATCCTAAAGGGTACACTGCCACTAGCCTCTGATTACAGGCCTGCGCTCTGTGTGAGTGTTTGTGTTTGTGTTTGCACCACACATATTTTGCTGTATTGGTTGTGTACTGCAGTGTCACAATGGATGAGTATATTGGCTAAGTGGACAGTGTAAGTGAGTGTGTATTCTCTGTGTGTGCGGTTACTATCACCCTGCCTGCAGTGGGGACAGTGTAGGTGAGTGTGTATTCT
>JABFEB020000104.1:1702667-1713994 GCA_019775895.2 Stomatorhinus ivindoensis
GGGGGGGGGGGGGGGGGGGGGAAATTTTGAGGTATCAACACCATAATTTTCCTACCTGGCTACATGTCTGTCCCTATGTACCTGTGCTTATATTTCTACAAATGGCAAATAAAGTATCATTCCATTCCATTTAATGCTGAGCAGTGTGCCTCCCGTCAGTGTGTGTGTGTGTGGGGGGGGGGGGGGTTGTTGGGCAGCGTCGTCAGCACCATCCATGTGGACAGCACCGGCTCAGGAAGCACGGAAAACCCGACGCGTTCCGACTTCGGCGCTCTGGAATTGCGAGTCTTTGGTGTACATCGGGAATATGCAAACGATATGAGCTGGTCTGGTTCTGCAGGACATCGTCTCGTGCATCGAAACTCATGACCCCGGGCCGACTCTGGCTCGCAGGTCCCATGGAAAAAGGCCGACACCAATGTGGTCTCTTTAAATATGGGCCATGGAGCTGCGATTGTGAGAGGGAGGGGGTGGTTAATTATATATCTTATTCACGATTGGCTCCTACGTGTGCTGGCAGACCCGCAGGAGGGTTATTGATGAATGATTAACGGCACACAAGCCGCTATTGCCCAACCCAACCCAGGCCGGCAGCTCGCTATTTAAAATTTCATCTGCTCACAGATGTGTTGCTGTCTATATCAGTGCTTATGCTTTCTCAGCCAGCCCCTGGTTATTACTTGACAACAGCCCCCCCTGCCTCCCCCAAACATGCCAGCCCGGTGCATCACGACCTCCACTATACACAGAGCCCCCTGCAGCAGCAGCAGCAGCGAGAGGGATGGGCAGTTTGGGAAGCTTGCTGTTTATTGATCTGTGTGCCAGCATGCATCCACCCCCCTCCAACCCCGCACGGCTCCATCTGAAGCCACGGTTCAACACTTGGTCCCCCGTGATGTGTATGCGGCCTGTAAGGACTCACCCGTCCCTCCTCTGGGAGGATCAAAGACTGCTTGCTCCTCATTCCAACCGGCTTCAGTGCTGAGCCACAAGCGGCTTCAGTTCCCGTCTAGAGACCCCAGAGCCCGGGACAGCTGGTGGGCAGGGCTGGCACCGGAGGACCCAACACCGCTGGAAGAACCCCTCGCCTAATCCCCGCCACGCTCGGCGTAGCTCCCTGGCAACGTCAGAGTAGCTATAAAAGCATCCTCCGCTGCTGAAGTTCCCATCGGTACCGCAGGTTTTACCCTCGACGGTGTACCATGGAGGATCGAGAAACAGAGCCGGCAAAGGGAGGGATTCCTCCGGAAAAATCCGCTACCCTGCGTGCCGTGTGGATTTTTTCATGAAGATGCAGAGTTCCCTGGGTCACGTCCTTGTACAGGACACTGCAAAGGGTGGGGGCCGGGGGCAATAGAGAGCTGGTATCTTTATTTTTGTGACGAAGGTGCCCACGCAACTGTGAGTCAGAACTGCATTAGCGCTGGGCCTTACCAGGTGCTACAGCACACACACTACCCTCTTTGAAATCTGCCGTTTTATGGCTAATCTCTGAGACGCCCCTCTGCATTAATAACTGATTGTATGTTATTAATTTTAACTTTTTTGGGTGGCATGCTGCCTCAGTGGGTTGGGGGTTCATATCCCACCTCTGCTCTATGTATGCCAAATTTGCTTGTTCTCTATTTGCTGCATGAGTTTCTTCCCACTGCGTGTGTACTAACACAGACTCTAGCTACACCCCTGCTATAGGATCAAGGCCCTGACCAGAACCATTTGGAAAATGGCTGGTTTTCAACATGTTTCCATATTTTTGTCATATTACAATCCGGATAAGCATTTGGTATGTTAACTAAGACCACAGCTATACAGATGCTTACCTGGACTCAACATAACATTACAGCTGTCAATAAAAAACAAGCATTATTAAGCACTTAGCTCGGTTTGTATGCCAACAGAAGCTCCTTTCCCGCCACTCTACCACAGGCTAGGCGCGGTAGATGCGTTTCGGGAAGTCAGGCATATTTTGTTCAGTTATTTAAAAGAGAAACCAGATCTAGTGAAGCGAAAAACGGCGTAAATGATCCGCTGTGCTATCAGCTAAGCGAGGTGTGAACCCGGTGCAGCGGAGCAGCAGCGAGGCTCCCTCGACACAACGTGCAACCCACGCGGAGTATAGTTTAGCTTAGCCTTAAAAAAGGGAAAAGGCTTTAACTTGCTACACAGCTTCTCGGTTTAGGGAATTTGAAGCGGTATAACCCAGAAATTGTGATTAATTAGGATATAAAACGGGGAGGATGGAAGGTAGTGGAGGTTTAACAGACCACCTGTGCGGCGCCGTTCCGGCACAGATGCATGGGCAGTCGGCTGCAGGCCATAACTGACTGCGGTAATGGCAGCAGCCTTTATTGCCGTGGATATCGGAGATGTGACACGCCTCCGGGTGAAACACTCTCTTTGAAATATTTAGGGAAGCCCCGGTCCCTAGGTCCTTCTCCGGACGTGTCTGATACCTTTTTGCCGGAAAGGTCAGTTATCGTTGCATGGCTGGACAATAGCTGCTCACTCCCTTCCTCAAATACTACGCCGATAAAAAATCAATGGCGGCCCGTAAGATACGCAAGCGACTCGATAACAAAAGCAATCGGTACATGATGGCAGCCGACGTCCCCCCCGAGTTTGCTGTCGCCTTGCGATGAGGAGCCACGTTAACGGGGCAGGTCACCTCAAAACTTAAAAAAGGTAAGGTTTAGACGGGCTTTAGTGCTATCTGTCCATCCAGCCAGTAAGGTTGTTCTGCTGCGAGTTGGAGAAATCGGCCATAGAAATGTCGGGGTGCTCGTGCTCGTACCCGCGGCGCAGTGATACGGCTGATGTGTGGAGTTTGGTAGAAAATAGTTCCTGCATTAAACTGCTCACTACAAAGTCTGTGGAATATTTTCAATAACTGGGTCATGATTTCTGGTAAGAGACTGTTCATTTTTTTCGAAATGTATTCTTTTATCATTTTAGTCATCCTGGAAACAATGCCATTCGCACTATACTCGAGAGAAGCCCGACATTTCCACGGCCAATATCTCCAAAACTAGGCAACTCCCAGCACAGCAGAATAACCGTACTGGATAGATGGCACGAAGGCCTCTCTGGAACACACCTTTTTCAGTTTGGAGCTGAACTGCCCATTAATAATGGCTCTTCTTCTCAGTGCTGCTTTTTATTATACTGTTCATAGGCTCCTGTAAAACAATGGCTGTAATTCAGTCACTAAATGAAACGGTATTTTTCTCATAGGTTTTGGGTTTGTTGTACCAATTAATTATGCTCTTATTGTTATGTAGGTTGGTATTAGATATTGTGACTTAATAAACATCGCTTGGGTTGAATTTTGGACTTAATGTCTTAACAACACTAATTTTGTTTGTGGTTTTGTGCCCTGTGCGGTTAAAATCAATTCCTAACAAAACACTCATAACAGCAGCTTCCCAATTCTAAAGTGCCGAATTAGGACTAGCATGACACCTGGTGATAAACGTATATGCATGTGTTTAAAAGTATATTAAACTGAGCTCATAGAAAGAAGGTGCTTTACGGGTGAGCTGAAAGTTGGGCACCAGCAGTGGCCCGCTTGGCAGGCGCGCTCTCGTGTGTAAAACGGTCCCCATTGATCATCCTCTGAAATTTTTATTTAAATGTCTCTTCGACTTAGTACAGAATTGATTTATTTCCCCTTGTGCGGAAAGGCAGAGAATGTATAGCAGAAACGATAGCGGGCTTATTTTCACGCTGCTGGGGGCGAAAGGGTGCCGTCGGTAATGTCCCTAAATACTGACGTTAGTCTTTCTATAATTGTGATACATCTGGGCTCCTCCTGGCTCTACAGTGTTGGAATTATATTTTAGACCGTGCTGTGATTTAAGCACTGGAGTGATCTGCTCGACTGCTTTATTTATTAAGCTACAAAGTATGTTTTTAAACGGTATTGTAATTATGTCCCAGCCTTAGGTTGGTTCCTGATCAATTTTACTATAAATAGTTCCTGTGGCAAGCTTTACTGCCAGATGTTATTATTATTAGTGAGCAAGTTAGCTTGGGATTTACTTTTTGACATAACCGACTTACTAAAAATAACACCAAGTGTCTATTTAACGTAATAAAGAAATACTTGGTTCTGCAAATTGAATAAAAAATGTTGAGGGTGTTTGATTAATTAGTTCGGGAGAAGCAGGCTGTCACGGTAACCTTTTCTGGCTGTTCACTTTGTCACATCCAGAAATTGTAAGAATTGGTTAAAGGGAACAAAGGAGCTTCTTTTACTGGCAACCCGGAAGGTGATACTAGACAGATTTTATTGATACATTAAAATGTTTTTATGGACCTTTTTTTCCTTTGAAACGTCACAATAAGAGCCCTCAGTTTGAGGCCCAGGCCCTGGCGTGGCGTCCGTGCAGGGGGAAGTTAGAACCTAATAACATTGTGCGCAACCTTTCAGCCACCTTGGCATCCCCGGTGGCCGGCTGGGGGCCCAAAATAGAAGCCTGTTTGTTGCCAAGGTTACAGCATTGACAAAATGACAAGATCATTCATTCTCAATACTGTATCTTCCCGGCCTTCTGAGTAGAGAGTGGCCGCTAATCTCTGCCCTGAATCTGCCTATCTGTCAGTGGGGTGGGGGCATCTCTCCCATGGTCAGGCGCGTACTGGCCCATTCTCTGCTTTCTGGGGCTCCTGCTCTCTGCCACCGGCCGTCTTGGGCTCCTCTAGCCCATGACTGTGGCGGTGATTGAAATTCAAGCCCCGGCCACATGGGTCTCACCTGTCGGCTTCTCTTCCCCGTCGGCGCATCTCTTCACCTCCACGAGGCTTTGCTGAAAAGCACAGACAGCCTCGGCATAACGGTAATGGGTAGATAATTTATCACGGCTGGCAACTTGAAGGCTCTCTGACTTTGGTAGTCGTACCAAAACACCACCCCTATTTTACGGGCGACAGTAAATTGAAATCTGAGGTGTATTTGTTAGGAATAAATAATTTTTTTTGTCTTTCTTTTTGAAAGAGACTGTCAGAGTCAAAATCATTAATGAAAGCAATAACTATGGTGGCCCATGAAGGTCAAACCGCGCTTGTAGTTCTTATTGCATGAGGGAAGCCCGCCTTTCCAGGCCTGACATTTCGGGACACTTGCTAGCTGAAACAAGGTGCGGCCCCACAATTTTGCCAGCTTTCCTGTTAATCCGTAAGCACTTGTTCGGTGATCACACATGTCCCGGCGCTCTCTGACTTTGGTAGTCGTACCAAAACACCACCCCTATTTTACGGGCGACAGTAAATTGAAATCTGAGGTGTATTTGTTAGGAATAAATAATTTTTTTTGTCTTTCTTTTTGAAAGAGACTGTCAGAGTCAAAATCATTAATGAAAGCAATAACTATGGTGGCCCATGAAGGTCAAACCGCGCTTGTAGTTCTTATTGCATGAGGGAAGCCCGCCTTTCCAGGCCTGACATTTCGGGACACTTGCTAGCTGAAACAAGGTGCGGCCCCACAATTTTGCCAGCTTTCCTGTTAATCCGTAAGCACTTGTTCGGTGATCACACATGTCCCGGCGCTCTCTGCTGGGAAGGCACCAGGTGTGAGCTCCGCTCTCATCGGCAGGCCGCGCGGCCGCTCAGCCGGCTCCTTTGCCGTGTGTTTTTATGACAGCTGCAGATTGCGAGGTGCTCGCAGGTCTATTTCCACTCAATTGCTTATGGGCGCCGGTCCTAAATAGATTTAGCAGTGATGCTGTGTGAGGTTGAGCCTTGGAGAAGGGGGAGAATTGCTGTCACAAAGACAGTCGCAGAGTCAGTTTATTAGCGAAACCTGAAATGCATCGAATCTCCAGCTCTGGATCAGTGTGCGGTGTTTTCATTTTTTTTTTTTTTTGCTTGTTTTTTTTAACACACAGCTGAAAAAAATGCCATTTGCTGCCAGCAAGACCGGCAGCAACTGGCGAATTTCCCCAAACTTATGTCACACCTGATGTTTCCTTTCTTTACAAGAGCACTGAGAGAATTCAGAAATGATTAGAACTCATTTATTTGTGGGTGAAGCCAGCGTGACGGAATATTAGCTGTAATAAGGAGACTCGCTATTCTGTTTCTATACACACACACACACACACACACACACGCCATTAGGCGGGTTGTGTTACGTTTGCATGGTCCTGAATGCATTTTATGTTCCAGCTAGCAGCGGTGGGGGGGCACCCCAAGCTCCCTGAGTCATACACGGCACAGCAAACAGCAGGCTGGTCTAACCCTGCGGCCTGTTTCACTTCCTCGCACCAGTGCCCTGGTGATCTCCGTTCCATGTCCAGCTTTTTACAGGATCCTCTGTCACTCTATCGTCCGTCATCCACGTAAAATACAACATTGAGAAATCTCCATCCGACGAGCTCGCGGGGGGAAAAACCCAAAAGAGTCAGCAAAAGAAGACGAAGCTTGTCCTGCGGCAATGTGACGCGTTAGCGCCTCTCTTGAAGGTGTCGTAGGCAAGAGGGACATGTTGCGTGGATTTGTCATGTGTAAGCTGGGGCTTGGCAGGCTGCTCCTGAGAATGATCCACATTTGGGGGGGGGTGCATCCTGCCTGTGGCTGTGCCTCCTGGATTAGAGCGTGATGATGGGTGGCAGGTGCGTTTGGGTCCAGTGCTGCACTGGAGCTGTTGACTCCGACAGGAGCTTGTTGACTGTTTCATTACCCGCTGACTTGGGTGCAGGTGAATCGTTCAGATTTATTCTGGTAACCACTGCAGACTTCACTGGATTCACTGCCTGGAGAATCAATAATCATAATCGATAATAAGTTTAGTCGGCTTTGCTGAGCTCCGATCATTCTCTTCTACCCCCCAGCGTGCCCTCTTCTGCTTTGAATCTGTGTACAGAGCTCTCTGAGTGCCTTTTTAAAATGTGGGGGTGGATCAAGCACGTGACGGAAGAGTGATAAATCCCAGGATATGGGGACGGGGCGACAGGGGGTGGAGGTGCGTCTATCAGTGAAACGAGGGCATGCTTGAGTGAATTTCAGCGGGGGTGGGGGTGAAGGTGGGAGTGTCGCTAAGCCTTGATAAACAGGTCCAGTCGCCCCGCCGCTGCTTCCTGCGTGTATGTATAAAACCTTGGGGCCACGCCCCCAGCGACAGCGTGATGAACGAGCTGCGCAGCGCCCCCTGACAGAGATGGATGTGATGGGCCACGTCTCGCTGGCCGGGGGGCAGGGGGGTGCCTGTGCGTGCGGCCCTGGGGGGGGCAGATCCTAGCGACTGGTTATGGTGTACAGGTTCACCCTCTGGCGGCAGCACCTGGACGAGCATGCAGGAGTCAGCGAGAGGGGGATGAGAAGCTGGGGGTCCCCCCCCCCCCCCCATCTTCCCCCGACAGAGATTGCAGAAGCTTCATTCTCAGGGTATGACAGGGAATCTGCAGAAAGCCGTGCAGCATCGAGGCCTTTTTTGGGTCAGACCCTAATCTCGTACGGACAATAATTCATTTAGTGTATATATGCACTATTTCTGATGTATGAAATAAGACAGTCGACATAAGAAGCTAATAAACAGTAAGTGCATATTGTCATGCATTGTGATTGCAGATGGTCTGTAGCCTTGGTGTAATGCCGTCTCCTCGTACTGCGACATGGATCTTAACAGCATTTTAATTTGCTTTCTGTTTTTAAAGTCTCCAGATGGGCGGTGGCGAGCTTTGCCGCTCCTCCAGCCTTCCCTCTCCTGGAGTTCTGCTTAAACGCTAAAGCCGGGCCTCCACAGTGCTTAAACCTTTTGTGTTTTTCTTTGAAAGGTGCGCTTCAATGAGGAGATACATTTTGTGTTGTGATGCGGCCGCAAATTAAGCTTATTGCTTAAGGCCACAGACTGGGGATATATCAGGGAACATTTCCCTCTCGTTGACTATTCAGTAAACCACTAATGACCCTTTCTGACTGGCTGTACCAGGCCCCTGGCCTTCCTTGGTTTGGCCTTTGGCATAATATTTTATTGGGTAAGGTAGTTTTGCAGTGGCACTGATATTTTTCTTTCAGTTTATGAGAGTTAAAGGAAAAAAATGCAGGAACCCAAATGGAGAGACAAACACAGGGGTTTCCAAGCTGTGCTGCAATGACAACTGCCATTTCATTTTAAAATCTAGCGCCTGTAGAGGCTACAAAGATTTTTTGTGACATTTGTAAGTCTTAAAATGTCTTAAAGTTTGGCCAAGTATGCTTTGGAGTGCAGCCAGTCAGTTATGATTGCTGGGTTAGTGAACACTGCAGTTCACTGCTCCATTACAGTGTCTCAGAAGCTACTGTAAGCACTGGACATCATATTGGCTCTCTTACAATGACTCTGAAGCAGCTGGAACCCATGAACTGTGGGTACCACCGTGGGTCTGTTACTGTGACTCATGGCACTTTTTCACTGCATCAGGTACCATACTTGCAGCATCATACTTTCAGTGCATTCCCCTTTTCCGTAGACTTCCGGTCAAGTACCCAAAGTAAAAACCAGCTGGGGTACTTTTTTGGTACTTTGAAGTCTCACCCCCAAAATTTCGGACACTGGCCTCTGAAGCACAGTACAACCGATGTCTTGAAAAAAGTTATAGACTCTGTAAACAAAGAGAAATTAATAAAATATAAACAAATAATGGATGTGTGGACAAATGAAGAGACCCAAGCTTATTTAATATTAGGATGTAATTTTATTGTAAATAAATATTGGGGTATTTGTAAAGCAACAAAGGAGTAAATAAATTTCTTGCAAACCTGTCTAGGAATGATTTAAACAGCAAGGATGAAAATGATTGTGACTGTCTTGGAGAAAATATGTATGTACATACCTTGCGATGATAATGTTCATATCGCATATAGTCAAACCTTATAATATTTCGAATTCATTACAAAATACCCTACCTTGCATTGTCATATCACCAGTACCAGTTTTTATGCCGGTGGAAAAGCAACACTTTGAAGTACTGTGCTTTTGGTATCTTCAGAACAAGGCCTTGGTTCTGCAGACATGACCGAGAAGCTACCATGATGGTGAAGTGCAAAATATTTTTTTAACCACTTAGCCAAAAGTCCAACTAGTGGAGTCAGCTTGTCTCTGGAAGCCAAGGTGAAAAGATCAGATAAATATCTGCTCTTTTTATTTAAAAAAGCTTAGTCAATGGGGAATTAGGGTGATTGAGAGACTTTCAGTGTTAACAGAGGAAAGTATTGGTTTCTATCGAACACTCTCCTATTCATCGCAGAGCCTCTTGACTCTCCTGTTTTCACGATTCTCCAGAACCGTATCTCAGTTATTAATAGACTATTGATCGTCGACTCACATGACACACATGACAATGAAAAATAGATTCTTGTTTGAAGCAATATCTTCCTTTTGACTTTGGCACCGTTGCATATCATTATGTCCGCAGAGACACTGACGTCCCTCTAATGGTCTCCTTTATCGCTTTATAAAGAGTATAAAAACTTTGAGCCGGAATGGTGCTGATAAACTAGGCCAATGACAACAGGCAGTAGTATGGGAAATATATATTTTTAAATGGGCAATATTTTAAAATTCCCAGAAAGAAAAAGCAATTGACATTGGAAAATACCTGCAAGTGTTTTCTGTAGCTGACAGCTAGTAGCAGTGCTTTGTTATCGGATATAAATGTAAAGGGTGAAGACTGTAGGTTGTCCAGGGTATGGGAGTTGATGAGAATAAATCCATCTACTAAATGTGAACTAGGATCGATAATAATTGTGTGTGGACTTTGCATGTTCCCCCTGTGTTGTGTGGGTTTCTACAGTCCAAAGACATGCTGTTATGGGAATTGTGGGGTCATCTAAATGACCCGTAGGTGAATGTATGTGTACGTGTGCCCTGTGACGGACTGATGGCCAGGGTATACCCCATGACCCCGTAGCGAATGAGCGGTTATGGGAGAAGGATGCATGCTAATTATTATTGCTATAAATGAACGCTGCTTGATTTATCCAAATTAAGCTCATTCACCATGCTGGCGTTCATGTTCCTGAATGGATATATTTGGATTAGCATCTGTTACAAACATTTTTTTTGTTTGCTTTTTCTTTTAGCTTTCTGCATGCTTTCCCTTCAGAAAAACATCTGTAGCGATGCCAGGGCTGTGTGTGTTTCAGACCTGGCATATGGTTTTGGTGAGTGGCAAACATGCAGAAGGTAAGCGTCAAACACACAGGAGGATGATAGCAGGTTCTGCCGTTCTGGGCATGTGGCACTCTCTCAGTGGGCCAAAGCTCTATACATGGAGCACATCTGGAGGGGGGGGGCAGAGGAAGCTTCTATTGCTCATTCCTGAGGGCTCTCAAGCTGTTGATGATAGTCTGGGGGGTGTACCCATTGCTGTCTGGTTGCAACCAGACTCGCTCAGCCAGGAAACGCTGGCACCAGGCTGTCATTAACGGCATGCTTAGCAAGGCAACCTGAGGCGTCTGCCGCATCACTAAGTGGCGTTAAGTAAAGCCGGCGTGTCCCCTAACTCCTCCTGAACTCTGTCTGCTCTTTGTTAATGCAGCCGCACATTGTGGGAGGTGTGCTATTCATAACAATGTTAACAGCTCACTTAATTACATACCGGCATCCAAACAAAATCCATTATTAACACACGTTATTGTATATGTGCGGGAGGCCGCCGATCCCAAGATTATGATTCGGCGTTGCGTCCGTATGCTTTGCGATGACCGGATGCTTTCAATGAGGAAGCGATGTCAGGCAGTACAAGGAGGTTATAGAAAACCCCGCATTTTCCAGTACTTTCCTTTTGTTTGTGGGATCTATCCATAGAAATACAGGTGCGCTGATGCTCACTGTTATGTCCGTGCCTCTTTCAGGTTGAGGTTATATTATAAGAGACTTGGAGAGACCTTCCATGCAACATGCCTGATTTTCTCGGTAGCCCAAAGACAAAAGCGGGCTCCCTTGTTCTGGGCCTTAAGCGAATCCTTAACACCGCACACTCGCCCGCGGTCTGGCGACTCATCACTTTATTATATTCACAAATCACTATGTCTGAAGCGTTAATGAAATGGAAAGTTCATTTTAATTAAAAAAGAAACAAAGATGCGTGTCTGTGGTGATCTCCAGGCGTGGCGGCGATTCAGGGAGCCTCCTTGTAGCAGCGGCTAATGACCCGGAGGTCTTGTGCTTGAGCAGCATCAAACGGCACTCTGACATGTATCAGACAGTCACTGAAGGGGATGCTGGCGTATGAGGAATGTCTGGGAAAACTCTACAGTTACTGGTGCTCAGGCTCCTGACTGTGTGTCTGAAACCCTGATGGTTGATGGGGGGAACGTCAGTAAAAGGACTTGTGGCGTGTTAGACAGAT
>JABFEB020000104.1:1719143-1729492 GCA_019775895.2 Stomatorhinus ivindoensis
AGCCGGAAAGCGGGTGATGGTAGATTTTTATGCCGCAGGAGCTGCCCCGGAGCCCAGATCGAGCCGTCAGGCGCGGGTAATATGACAGCAGTTTAACCGCGGTACTCAGACGGAGAAGATCATGTCCACGGCGCAGGTGGGGGGCACAAAACGGCAGAAATAAAACCAGCCTGGCCGTCCATAAGCATTTTCCACACGTTTCTATTTCTGTATGTATATATATATATATATATATATATTTTTTTTTTCCCCCTCTCTGTCTTAATGTGACCTTCACAGCCACATGTCTGTCTCAGTGTGATGTCGACACAAAGGGCCCAGCAGTCCGGGGGACGGCAGGCTGCACGGGGGGGGGTAAGGAGCACAAAGCAGGAGGGGCAGCAGGTTGATGCCATGGGCGATACCGCATGCACACCCTTACGCAACGCCGATCACTCAATGGGGTGTCAGCACTGACAGGGAAGGGGGACGGGCTCCGTGTGGGTACATGGTGGGGGGGCAGGGTGGTGAGAAATTACAGGGGGGGATGAGCTCACTTCAGGAATCAGGAGGCTCTGTTTGATACTTTATAGATCAGCTTTGGCATGTCAATTCTGACAGGTGCGCCTGGGACGGCTGTCCCGACCTGTCATCTTTAGGGATTGCTAGTCTTCAATTTGTTACCACTCTAGCTGTTCCCAGAAGACATCCCACTGTTTTTACGCATGTTTTCCCCACATTGGTCGTGCTCCCTGCCTCTGTGTCTGGGCCTTGCTTTCGTATGGGCCGCCGGCAGGATTTCACGTTTGAATCGCCTCGGGATGCAGCCTCGTATCCCACCGGCTTGCTGGCACGTTTCTGATCCTGACTTGTTCCACATGCGCAGATAGGCGTATCATTCCCCTCCTCTATCGATTCTATCCACCCAGATCTGAGATGTAGGAAATTAATTCGCTCCATAAAAAAAAGATCCCCCCCCCCATTGTCTCTAGTCAAGGGCTCTCGTTTATTTTCCCCTCATTCATTTGCTTTTTCCAAGCGTGACTCGTGGGGGTGACGCCCGCACGCTCAGCAGTGACGGGGCACCACGGTTGGCTGACCGTCGGCCCCAGCTACCGGTTGGAGAGAAACACAATCTCGCGGAGGGCCCAGTAGGTGGGCCCGGGCACGTTGCGGATTGAAAGTCCGAAATTGATTTCACGCAAGGGCGCTTCAGCTGTTTGGGCCTCTGAATAGCAGAATTCACTGGATAATTCTAGCATTAATTGATTCTCAAGGCTGGAATAAGCAAGCTGGGTGGTCCCGTGGAGGGGCCAATCACAGCAGGGTCTTTACCAGGGAGGCGTGGCCAAGCCCCATTGTCACTGAGGCCCCCACGTTGACCAACACAGAGAGTGACATGGGGGGACAGGAAGGGTAATCACAAGGTTGGGGTCACATTCGGAGGTGCTGATGAACATTGCCTGTTCCCATAGTCTGCCATTCCTGTGCCAGATCCTCCAGCGATGGCGTCGGCAGTGCCGCGTCGAACTTCCCAGAATCCACGGTCTTTGAGGCTATCGGGGTTTTCCACCTAGGATCTCAGGGGCAAAAGATGAAGCCTCAGTTCCCTGCTCTGCATTTGACCTCTCCCATGATGAAGTGCCCGCTGATTGAAATGATGGCTGATAAAACTGGCTTAGCGTGACAATTCCGACAAGCTGTGATAGATGTAAGTGCGGTAGTGAACTGAGCTCAGACACGTTCTCTGAAATCCATCTCCTCCTCTCCGAATATTAATCATAACAAATTGATCACACTTGGTGGTGCTGATTGATGCATGTGTTTCTCTGCAGTTTGAGAAAACAGGAAAAACAATCCATCCCAGTCAAGGTAGCCTTAATGACCTTACATCTTCTTGTATCTTCTTGTAGACCCATGTCACATGACTTCCTTCCTCTCCATGTCTCTATTGCTATCGATCAGCTCGCCTGGCAGAGTCTGCATGACATCATTACAATGATGACATCACCCCTCTGGGTCAAGGCAACAGTTTCCGTTTTTCTTTTTTCCCCGTAGCAGGGGACTCGGCAATCTAATTAAAGCTTGGCAAGCTATTCCGAATCTCCTGCCATGATGTTGGGCGGTTTGTGGTGGTTGATGGGGGAGGGGCGCTCCCTTCCAGCAGAGGCTGTTACATTTTAACACTCAATGAGCACACGAAGGAGAGTTGTGCCAAAATGATGAGTGTGTCTTTTTCCAGGGGAGAACCCTTAAAAGTTTCTGAAGTCCTCCACCCCTTATTCCCAGTCCTCTATCTGCAAAAAAAGAGAAGTCAACGACTTGCGGTTGCCAGGGAGCCTTGAGTTCATTTGCAGTCTCTGAAGAGTGATTGGCTCTGTAACTGCCTGCTAAAACCCCAATGGTATCCTTGTTTTCTCCTGGAAGGCAAGATAAATGCCCAAGAATTTTCTTTTAAAATTTATTGGACATGGGGGATGATGTTATTATGTTATTCATTTCGGAGATTAATAAAAAGAACAAATATGTTCCTCCTGAACATTATTCCACATTTGCACAAGTCTTCAAAGCATCCGCACGACAAAGCAGACAAAGTTAAACCATTTTCGCCATCTGATGATACATATTGAGATTTGTTGAATCGGACATTTATCGTCACCTAGAGTGGTCCTTCCCAAAAGTGGCATCGGCAGAATAATTTGTTTTCCTTGGACGTAAACAGACGGTGGCTTGAAGAACAGCTTGTAAACCCAATAAAGGCAAAGCCCACAGGTTGTCATACGGCTGAGACCAGGGAAGAGGTGTTGTTTTTGCCTCCCGCGTGCCGTGGAGGGTGCTGTCCATGAGCGGTATCAGCAGGGCGCTCCTGGTGGTGCTGAGTGGGATGGAGAGAGTAGACACAAGATGGCGGGTCAGGGGAGAGGACGGACCTGGCTGCTGGCTATGGATTTGCAGGGATCCGGAATTACCCACCTGTTTCTCCGCATGGGGGATTTGGGTACGCCGCTGTGTCAGACCACAAAGTTTTAATGGAATCGGGAAAGCCGGGCTGTAACTCGGGGACACTGCAGTGACCGATAACCGGGGACATCCCTCCTCAGCCGTGCCAGCTCAACCGTCCTGGACGAGTTGCTGCATTGTGGGAAATGAGGCCCACTGTCTCTGTATAACCCCAATTCCCATGCCTATCCCATTTCAGCTGAGAGAGCAGAGTAGGTATTCATCATGGCTGGCCTTCCGACAGGCGTGTTTGCTCGCCTCTGTCCCAGGCCTTTTCAAACTGACCTTGCTGCATCCCATTCTGCATCCCATCCCGCTCTTCTTCCCGGTGGCCAGCACCGGAATACAGCGGCCCAGTTTGAGCAGCATTGCTGCACTCAGTCTGCACGGCGCTCCAGTTTCGCCTCATTATCCATCTTCCCACTCACAGCTCCTGCGGTTCCATGCTGTTTATTTTTCTGGGTATGTAAATTTGGAGGGCGTTATTAATGCACTGGTGCTAATCAGCCGCTTCTGGCCTCCTCAAGTCAGAGTAGCTTATTATTTATTTTTTTGCCACGTGATTGTACACACCCGCAGAACCTGGATGTGGAGAAGTGGCATTTCCATAGACGTCGGATGGAGGAAATAATGGTGTCCAGTTAACCACAATCACTGGCTAGCAGAACCTGGGCTCAGTTTTAAACCACGTCAAGTTCACAGAAGCCCTGGAGTTTCCCTTGAGTATTTACAGGGGATGCTGTGATGAAGCTGTTTTTAGTAGTGTGGATCACGGTACAGGCCTCCTTACATCAGCCCCGGGCCTTCGGAGCTGCGAGAGAGCAAACAGGCGCCCCCCCTCCGGCTCACGCACACACGCACCCGCCCACGTGGATGGACGGCAGGTCAAGCACGAAAATAATCTCACTGAGTCCCAGCTCCAGCGCTACATGGTCATCTTGGCTGCCCGGATCGGGAGCATCGGGGTGACCGACAGGGTCAGGCAGCCTTCAGTTTGGGAGTCCTCCCTCTGATTACTGGAACAGCGGGGTGACAGATAGGGGCAGGGAGCCTTCAGTTTGGGAGCCTCCTCTGATCACTGGGCTTCTCTGCTTATTAGTCATCTTATGTGCTTTATTTGACTCTCAGCGAGGGCAGTGCCCATAAGATGAGTTGCACTTTTCTGATTTCTTTCTGAAGGGGCCAACTTGCACAGCCAATGATATGTTTTTGAATCAGTAAGTGACGGCGGTGGGGGCAGTCTGGTGGGTACTCGTGTTTTAGTGCGGCCATGTCTATACCCTCCCGCATCTGATCGCACAATGCATGACATCCGAGGTGGTAAAGTGGACCAGGACCTGGACTACAGCTCAGAAGTGGCGGCCAGCGTGCCCTTGAGCGCAACGTTTGCTTTTTTTTTTTTTTTTTCTCTCCAGAGTTGTTTCAGTAAATATTCAGAAAGTGTCCCGTTCGCACGGCGGCAGCAGCAGCAGACACGGTGGGGGGAGCCTGCTGACGCGGGGGGGCCAGCGATTAGGGCGCGCCTCTTGCTGGGCGCAGAGCTCCGCACGGTTTCTGTCAAGTCGGCAGCTCGGTGCCCAGAGTTCTGGGATTTGGGAGGGGGGGGAGGGGGCTTTTGGCAATGAGAAGCCTGGCTTGGTGTCTGGAATCGGCAGGCCCCTCCTCAGCACCCTGAGGAAACCCTGACCCGAGTATAATGGTGTGTTTTAACCCCACCTGGGGGCTTGTGTGTGGTTGCTGTCCAACTCGGGCAGATGTCGCACATTGCTGCCGTGAGGAGGCTGGTGTTGTCGCATTTCCGCCTCCTCTCGCGCTGTGTTTCTCCTAACCTGGCAGTGAAGGCCTGTTCCAGCAGGTAGGCCTCCGCACACACAGCTCCGCTAAGCCCTCTTCCATCCGGCACCTTATTTATACTTGTGCTTATACTTCAGAAGGATGGATGGTTGTGGTCCATTTCCCGAGCAGGGGAGACGCACCGAGAGCCGGCGCACTGTTCTTAGAGCGCAGGGACAATGGTAAATAACATTTAAAGGGATTATTTGTCTTAGCGTAACAACACGCTGAAATGCAGGGCTGCTTCGGCTGGAGGGAGGGATACGCAGGTATGATGAATACTCCTTGTTTTTCTCCCAGGAGTGTGCTAATTAGCTAAAGCTGCAAATGTTTCTGCTTCTCTGTAACCTTGATCTGAGCTGATCCATTTATACCGGGTGTCAGATTCCTAAAGCTTTATTTTTGGGGGTGTTCTTAAATATTTGCTCTTTTTTTTGAGAGTTATATTTTCCTGTAGCCCTTATTTTGGGAGGCTGTGGTGACACGGTGGGAATGTGTGTGTGTGTGTGTGTGTGTGTGGGCGGGGCGGGGAGGGTTTGAATGAGAACGTGATGAGATATGTAAAAATGGAAGAATTCTTGTATATGGGTTCTGGAAAATTTCATTTTAATTTTATACTGCGTCTGATGGTCAGGCTCAGGACCTTCAGTGAGTTTGGCCTTTATTCAGAGAGTAACTTGACACGGTCTATACCAGCGAATCCTCTGTTGTCCAGGCTGCCGCCTAATGTCTGCATATTACCTGAAACCCGAGCGATTTCACGGCTGCAGACAGCACTGACCTGCACGACGCGGCGTCTCCCATCCCGCACGGCGTCGGCCCGGAGCTACCCGCTCCCCTGGGATGCCTCCAGGCTGCTGGATTCCTGCCCGCTCCCCACCAGCCGTGCGCAGGCTCACCACGCCGTCTCCCCCCTGTGCACATTTCCAGGATTTTTCAAAAATGGCTGCAATTTTAAATGCACTGTAAAGTAATAAACCGCTTAGCTCTTACCTTTCAGCCCCGAAAATTTAAATTTTTTTAAAAGTACGCTGCATAAATATGAAAGTCGCACAAAAGAGCATCAAAATGTGATCCCGGTTTGGGAGGTTTAACATTCCCAGGTCGCCATCGCTCTAAGAACGAGGGCAGGAACGACGGTGGGGAAAAAAACAAATGTCAAGGAGACAGATTGTAAATCTCACTTTTCGGAGGTGTCTATTTTTTCACACCCTTTTTTGTACCTGATTGCCTGTACCATTTAATCTCCCCCCCTGTCTTTGACAGCCTCTCTTTCATCTCCTGCCATTGTACCTGTCGTATCTCCTTCCTTGCTCCCCTCCCTCCCTCCCTCGCTCCCTCCCTCCCTCGCACCTCGTTCTCCATTGCGTCTGACAGTGCTATGACTCAGGCGTCCCCCAGCAGAGCCCCCCCTTCTCCTGCCGCGACCTGTGTTCACACCTCCACAACCAGGTGTATTTGACGGGCGGCTGTGGAGGAGGCTCGGCCGAGCGTGGAGTTTCGGCTGAGGGCAGGAGGCCCACTGTTACAGCCAGCTCTGCCTGCTGGCCCCCCCATCCTTCAGGAGGAGCCTCAAACACTAGCCGCCCGGTTGTGTTCGCGTTCGGATATGTTTGCTCCGTATCGATCTAAGAGTTCTTGAGTCATTCCCATAGCCCAAGCGTATGGGGGCTTTTTTTTTTAAAACATGCAAGAACAGAAGGAAGACTCTTCCTTCCTCACTCGCCTGTATATTTAATCTGTGAGAGATGGCAAATTGGTATTCCTTGCTGCTCTGCTAGATCTAAGATCGGTGCTTCCCTGCCATGCTAGGGGGTTTCTTCCAAACACTCAGTACCCTTGTACAAAGAAATCTTTTCTTTTTTTCTGACCTAAACTGGTTCTCTGCAATGAACTGCATTCCATCCGGGGTGTTCCTCTGTCTTGTGCCCTACACTGCCTTGGATATGTTCCAACAATGGAGGCCCAGTAAGTTAGCATACTAGACCTGTGATCAGAAGGTCCCAAGTTCAAATCCCGGGGTCGATACAGTGATTTTACGGTTGGGTCCTTGAGCAAGACCCTTAACAATAGCTCCAGGGACTGGCTGACCCTGCTCTCCCAATCCCTCATCACTTTGGATTAAGGTGTGTGCGTGCGTGTGTGTGTGTGTGTGTGATGTCAAATAGTCCCCAACTAGTTCCTGTCCGTGGTTTTCAGTATGTGTTAATGGTGAGTAGTCCTTGTAGATGACTTTGCTCTTAGATGTCTTTCATCTTCTCTCAGGGTTTTGTGGATTGGGCTGTGTCTCCTGTCCAAGGCTGGATAGCAAAGTGCTTATTTAGATAATAATTAGTTACAAAAGGTACTATACAACAGGGTGTACTTTTGTAAACATAAAAGGTCCGTTTCTCACAAATGCAGAGCGGTTGCAGTTTTATTCATCGCATTTCGAGCAAAACTATTATCCGCTCTCTAAAGTTTAATTGATTCCTTGATGAGGGCTGGCAGGAAAGCTGACATACGCTTTGGCCAGTGCGGTGAGCACTGGGGAGGGTGTCACCGCATTGTGGGGGGGGGCTGCAATCTCAGTGTCACCTGAGTCCATTGCTGTGGCTGCAGAGTGGCTTGGTGAGTGCAGACACAAGTTCCTGAATATATAACTGCTGCTCATAAAACTGCACATTGTGAATAATGGCTCCATTTTATCTTTTTGTCTCCCCCGATCCAAACGCCCTTTTTCCCTCTGTGAATCTGTCACACTCATTTGAGTGTGAAAAACTTCGAGACCTTAAAGTCGAGTCTCGGAAAGGTGCTGTAGCCAGAGCTTCAGTGAAGTGCTCCTTCGACGTGCAGGCCCTCGCTCTTTGCTCTGCGCTTTTCATGGCCGCCCTTTGTTCTTGCAGTACCAGCACTCCGGTGGCATTTTAGGTTGAGGCCCTGAGGTCGCGGTCTATACATAAAGAACCTGTATCTGGCACATCCCAGCTGAGATCCGTCGTTGTGGTGACCTTCACCATCATAACGATGAGTTAGTGTTATAGGTAGTGCCAATCTTCATTTCTTCTCATCGCTGCGATTTCTCTGGGCAGAGTGGGATGATAATCCAAATAGTCGTTTCTGCACACAGGATGAGCGTTTGAGCAAATTCCGGTTGGTCGGGATCACTCGTATCTGTCGGTCCTGCGGCTTTCGATAGCCAAACAGTGTGACATCTACTGGGGACATAAAGGTCATGGGACACCAGGGAATTGGCCCGACTCGAGAGTTGGGGCTTCTTGTTTGGTGGTAAAGGAGACGCTCTGCAGCAGCAGGAATGCGACGCAAAGATGCCGACGGGTCGCAGCACAGCTGCCAAATCATTAACATGGGTTAAACAGAAACTAGATGTGGTTCAGGAGATGTGGTAGAGGTTGAGGGGCATGCTGGGACATGCTGGAGGAAATTTCTTTCCCAGGTTACTGGTAGCCCACTCTTGTGCACGGTGCCTCAAATGTTGCCCGAATTGCGGAGTCGTGCAGGGGGGCGGTGTGCCAAAGCGTGCATGTGGCGGTGGCTCCCATCTCCTTGTCAGGTCCACCTTGCTTCAAAAATACCCAACCCACCTTCTAACACGACGTGCTTCACTGTATTATGATAATCAGATTTAGCTACTTGAGATGTACTGTATCTCACTGAAGGTCTGCTAGAGAACCAGAGTCATTCTTTGGATTAAGTGTTACTTAAAGGCTGTTGGCTCCTTAGAATTTCAAAGGGATCCTGCATTTGACTGGCTCTTCAGTGCAGGATCCATATTACTGTAGATTCAAGATTCGAGAGAGCTTTACTGTCAGCTCTTCCTTGTACATGTATGCACCCAGGGTGAAATATACTTTCCCTCAGCCCCATGCTGCTTCATTCACACATTTACTGAATAATATACAATGACATACTAACAGGTTCATTGACTAGACTTTGTTCTTTACATACTACATTTGCACAGTGGCTAAACAATGTGCTACATACCGCACAACATAAAATGCAAAACGGACACAAAGGCAAGACATGGCAGTACAAGAACTTGATGTAAACTCAATTAAAAAGTACAGATAGTGCAGTGAAAGTATTATCCTGATGGAAAACAGTCTTGCAGCAAACTAATCACCTTGGTTCTGGACCTGCTTCTGCCTGACTTGATCACAGTCACAGGTTAGATACACAGAGCCACAATAGACCTGGATGGCCCTTGAGAACTTTATTCTAGACACTACTGTGGTTCCTCAGGCAACTGTCTAGGCATCTTGACCCCCACCCCCACCCCCAACCCCGAGTCACTGAGGATTAGTGTTTGCTGTATTCACCTGGACATCAGGGTCATTTCACCAGGTCAGCTGTGAGCTGGTTGGAGATTAGATGAGGGACCCCCCATATGAGCCAGGAGATTGAGGGAAAAGGTGTGCAGCTAAGCTCATGGCCTTTGCCACTGCATGAGTCCACGTCTCCATGGCAACGTTGTGCCCACAGGTCATGGGGCTGCTCTCAGAGGCAAGTGCTGACCCATGGAACAGGACAGCGGCGTGACCGTCATTCTGTTCAGCTTGACTGCTTGTTTTGACCATTTTCAAGCCGCACCCCTTTTTGAGGCCGTACCCAAGCAGGATGGTGCCTCTTATCAGCTTGTCAGTTTTTCCCTGTTAGTTGAGTTCTGGTTTTTCTACGCCTGATTTTTTTTTTTGGCCGTAAGGTTGCTGTGTGCTTATGGTTGATTGGGGGATTGGGACGGATCTCAGCAGCTGTTTGGACAGGAAGGAGACACAATCTCTACACCTGTTTTATGAGTTTGAGCCCTGGTCTGCTTCATCTCATGCCGCTGAGATCTGCAGGCTGACTCAGTCCTGTTTGAACAGAAGTTTCACTTCGATATACTATGAATAAGTCCACATCGTTTTGTAGTCTTGTTTGCCTAGTTTAATCCCCCCTCCCCCAAATCTCTGTCATTATTGCCCTCAAGACTGATGTTTATTTAAGAGTTTTCCTTCCTGCATTTTAAGTTGCGGATCTTTGTGCAAAATTTTGGCTAAATTACTGCCTTTCATTATGGTTGCAGTGTTTCCATAGTGAAATTGATGTCTTGGGATCTAGCTTTGAAAACTAGGGATATTTATTTAGAGAGTATTTAATGTTGAAACAGATTTGCCTTCATTTATTCCGCTCATATCTTGCTCCTGGTGTTTACTGAGGTGGTACCCCGCAAGATCGCTTAGCTGGATCTTTTTTGATATGTTGACATGGAGATGAACATATTCATATATTAATATACAAAACCGGAAACTGTATTTCACAAATCCTAATATAAATATATTCTCCTCCTACACATCTGAAAACAAAGGAGAAGCCCGGCCGGTAAACCCCTCTTCAGACAGCGTATACTGTTCCAACTTGCTGGCAGCTCCTGCCCTTTAATACGATGCGTCTGCCTAAGGTAGCGCCGACTGCGCAGTTGCCCGTTTGGAGCCACGTCCTCCCTGCAATCGGCAGCTCCTGTCCTTTAATACGATGCGTCTGCCTAAGGCAGAGCC
>JABFEB020000104.1:1744824-1766094 GCA_019775895.2 Stomatorhinus ivindoensis
CACTGTTGACTTATTACAAATGGATGCGTGCGCAGAAGCATCTGTAATCTCTCACTCTGATAGGTGTCTGAGCGGCTGTTTCCTGGCCCATATGTTCCCTGTTGCTCCTCTCTGTCAGGGTGTCAGATACTTTTGCTGCACATTTCACCGCGAGGTACGGCCACATGGGACCAGGGCGCTGGGTCGAGGAGGATAATTTATTAAACAATTAAAATTTATTAAACAGCACTTTGGGACAAAATACACCAAGCCCTGGCTAGCAAATGGCCAGCTAGCAAGGCTACAGGCTAAAACTGGGGGCCAAGCATAAGAATTCTTAATCCAAAGGCTGCCCACGTGGGCCAGCACCCCTATTCAGCCATCTGTATGAACCTGAGTTTCTTTGGGAACAAGCATCAGCTAAGCAAATAAATGCCAGAGACACTTTGGAGAGTCACATATAAACTTTTAAATCACCGAATATGTGCTTATGTACTGATGCAGCATTTTTTAACTCAAAGGGGGCTTTCAAAGTATGTCTCCAACTGAGAGTGACTGTGAGGACATTGAAGCGCTTCGCTCTCCGGGCTCTGTTCATGAAAGAGCGTCCCTCAGAGAGCGAAACCGGGGGCGGGCTCCCGTAACAACTGGAAGGCCCGCACTCGAACGATTGGGCCCGCCTGGGGCGGAGGGGCCCTACACATTGGCCGTGTCTGTGCTGTCCAGCCACAAGGCCTAAGTCCACCATTACAGGCTGTGCTCATACGCTCCTCTGCATTCTCGCAGATTCTACAGTGTTGTTTGGCGGGTCTGGCAGGAAGAGCACCCTGTGGTGTACAGTAGTTCAGCCCTGGCTACGTGCAATGACTGCCACTGTTTTTCATGCCCCTGTCCCTGCTGAACTATTAAATTTATGTTCCGGTATGTGCTTTTCAGACCCGATCATCACATTCCAACCGGCTGGGTCCAACAATCAATAACACCTTATGCATACAGGTTAATGAGAAGGGCCGCTTTTGAGGTCCTATCGGAGCTTCATCAAGGACCCTCTGATTAATGTCAGAGTGGGGGTGGGGGATGTGGAGGTCACCTCCCGTCACTTCACACGTGCTGATCTTTGTATGTGGTCCTCCATAAAAAGGTGCCCTCCATTACTGCGTCTGTTTGTCATTTGCGCTTCCTCCGTGGCACTGATATGAAGGCAGACCTTTATGGTCGCCATCGTAGGAGCATGGATGACGTGCTGAATAAACCAGCGAGCTGGGGAAGGGGCCACCAGCCACGCACCCCCACTGCCCCACACCCCTGTTCCGAAGACAGAGGTCGGGCATGCGGGCATCGGGGTACCCAGAACCACACAGTGTTGTGTGAATCAGCACATAATAATAAGTGAGTACAGTGCCTGCTAACACAGCAGCATCCAGTGTTAGAATAGCTGGAAATTTGCAAGAGAGAGAGAGAGGGAGAGAGGGAGGGAGGGGTGTATTTGTAGGGTTCATGTGTGCCTGGGGGGAGGGGTAGTGAGGTTCAATGAGTGCAACAGCATGTTCCCTTCATTACTCGGGGCTGGGGTCTCACACAGAGACACAGCACTGAGTTAAAGTTCATGTCATCCCAAAATAATTTCCAGGCGTGTTCAAGGCTGACGTGTAAACTGACAGGCGTAGAAGCGATGCTGCTCGCCGCTTCCGGAGCTCTCCTGAAGACACCGCCCCCCTCCGCCAGGCGCAATTTCTGCCTGAGAGACAGGTTGGGCACGAGGTAGACCGAATACTTTTATTTTAGGAAAACAAACACGGTAATTGAATTACTGTGACTTGGAGGCGCAGGGAAGGTGGGGGCGGTGATAGTGCTGGGGCGGGGGGGTAGGGGGGGCTGTTCCATTCCACTTCCTTACAAGGAGGTGTCATCTGCACCCTGGCTTTTTCAAAACGGAGGTTTCAATTTCGATAGCACGGATTGCGACGTACTGTTACGCTCCCCCGAATTGGATTCCGCGCTCCTGAGGTACCTGGCAGAAAGCAGCCGTTTGTCTCTGTCATTTTCAATGCGCTATGACAAAGAGCGGTCCCCCAACCTCTACCCCCTTCTGGTCCTGTGCTGTGGGCACAGGCCTAATGAAAGGGGACGAGTTTTCGGGAGATCGCCAGCTCAGTAAGTTCATCCATGGTCACTGGCTTCCTGGAAGCAAGCAGGATGACCTGGGCCTGGCTGACGGACAGCGTGTCCGTTTGTGAATCACACCACTTCCCGACTGGTTCCTGTGCACCGGCTGTTTCTCGGGCTTGTCTCTCCATTAACAAATTTGCCTTTTCTGCATGCGCCTGTGTGTTCACACCCTCATCTGCGGGGCTTGAAAATGTGGTTTGACGATATTCGTTCCAAGAATTCAGGTTGCTAAATGGCTTGGATGACAGGTTTTAGGGATATAGGGAAATGGGAAAATAAAAGGTAAGGAGACCTTCATACTGCATTTATAGAACATTCATAAGCAGCATGTAAGGACACCATAACATGACTTAAAGCATTGCATTCATAACACTTTCAGTGAACAAGATATGACAGCTGTAATATACATTACAATAACCCCTTCACATTCGCGGACTTGACGTGCAGTTTCGGTTATTCGCTAGTTGGCCCGTAAAAGGGAGGGTTTCTCGAAATATCGCTGAAACTCCCAATACTGAAAATGCTTCAGATCACATAAAATCATATAATAGGCCTATTTAAATATTAGTAATACACAGTATTTGTTAGTGTAAGTGCATGCTGTATCATTAGTGTGAAAAATCTTGTTTTGGGTTTGTTGTGCATCTTTGTGTCAGCAACCAGCAATTTTTAAACTTATCAGTGCTGTTAATTTAGCATTTTTAGTAGTGGGTCTAATACACAATGCATTGTGTGTACGTGAGTAACTTTGTACTTTGCATAACTAAGATGGTTTGTATATAATATAAAAATAATAGTGTAATTTAATATACAAAATGTATAGTAGAGAGTAGTGTTTGTTTAGAAATTGGTAATAAATAGGCTTTTTTTGTTTTATGTTTTTAGGCTAACAGACTGTTATGGGTTGATGTTAGAGCCCCCCAAGTATTTTTCAACGTAACCCTCGCTATTTGGTTATATGATTATAATATTTATTATTCTTGTTATTACAACTGACATGTCCTGTTCATTGAGCATATTATGAAGGTGATGCTTAAAGACATGTTAAGGTTAATTCTTACAGGCTGCTTACGAATGTTCTGTGAATGCATAATCAATGCATTATGAAGGTGCACTTAATGTAAAGCATTACCGAATTAAATCACAGTTTTGAATTTAAGTCAGGCCCGCAGTTCCTTCTATGTGCGTGTGAGTGTCTTTGAGACATCCGCATCGCGCTTGAACCCTGGCCAGAGATCGGATCGTCTGATTGGCTCAGAGCATTGAGCTGCTGTGTTGAAGCACCCCTCCCTCGAATCACAGGCTCGCTGTGCCTGATGCTGTCTCTTAAATAGGGTCTAACGTCATTCCTGCTGGGAGGGGCAAACGGTATGTGTATGTGTCATGGATTCAGGTGGGACAGGATGTGCTATTTCTCCATAGTGTCTCTTTAATCCGTTATGTCCTTAGCACCCCTCCCTAGGGGCATGCCCACTTGCATACCCGCCCCCCCGTCGCCTTCAGCCATTGCCTGCTGGAGTTTATTGATCAGCCTATGAAATCTGCCATCTGCAGAGAAAAATAAAAGGAAAAAAACTGGGGGAAGAGGAGTGTGGGGTGATGTAGAGGGGGAAAAATGGGGATTGGCATACCGCCCGGGTGTTTTGGAGGGACTAAGTACAGTTAATTCTTGCTTTACTTGCAGAGTGATCTGATCTCCATGGAGACGTAACCCCTTCCCCGCCATGTGGACATACTTCCCCATGTCCTTGTGAGATCACGCTCATGAAAAACGTTGCCTTGGTACAATGGCATCAGCCTTCTGGCTCCTCCTGTCTTGCTTAATCCTCTTTCCCACTGAGAAAAGCAAAGTCCCCGTTTCATTTATGAGAAAACTTTTTTCCATTGTTTCGTGTTAGCAAGAGTGATGATGGAGCGCTATGTGACCTTGGCTGCTGATATTATAAGACCTGAGCTAGCGATCGGGGATAGCAATAGGTTTCAGTTTAATACCATTGCAATTATATGATGTTTTGGTTTGAAATCTATATGCAGCCATCGTGACGATTGTAACTGTCAGCAAAGGCCATTAGTCAGTAAATTAAAAAGTAATTAGCGCTTCCTTCTGGAGGTATTCAAAGAGCAACACAGGTGTAAGGAAAATGCACTGGGCTGTTTAAATCCTAAAATTAGGATTTAGGAAATATTTTTGACAATAAGGATTACGGATCAGAAAGAAGCGTTGGTCACTGAGAAATGTCTGTGTCTCGGAGACTTTTGGGTGTCATCCAATGGAATTCTATTGCTGCAATGACAGTATTCTTTGGAGGGCTTCTCATTAGCTGTACACTAGGTCACCGGGAGCATTGATTCCGCTTAGAGCCCTTGAACAGCACAGTGCCCCTGAAGGTCTTTCCTGTCTTGAATAACACTGAACTTGTGGAGGAACTTGCTTGGCACCAGCAATGCTAAAAATCGCTTATCCCTTTGATTTGATCCATCTGCCTAATGTCACACAACACGCCAAACTCCCTTTGCGATATATGATTGCTCTAGCTTGCACCTGGCTCGCCAGCGGTACCTTGTGCAGCGGGCAAACTCAGCAGCAGCGGGCAGCTTCATTTGCACTTCTAACAGGTCCCCATCACCAGGCAGGCTGCTTCGGGCCCATTTTGCTTATTTGTGTCTTGGCAGTTTAGTTTGTTGCTTTGACCGAGGGGACAGGTGCGTGCCGACAACATTAACATGATGAGCAAAGACAGCCATTGCAGAAGGGATTCCCTGAGTGGGCAACTGAGAGGTTTAGTCGCCTTGTGTTGGCACCTCGGTGCATGTGTCTGTGTGTGTGCAGCGATTCTCAAGCATCAAGCTCATCTACTGAAACAGCTGCAGGTTCCTTGCGAGTCCTTTCCACACGGATCCCACCGCTCGCCGGCCAGCCGCTCCATCGGCAGGCAAAACGGATGCCGTTTGTTTTGTCGCTGGGAATGTGAGGTTAATGGAAGTGGAGAAATTGCAATTTGAAAGCCCCCGTACGACCGCAGCGAACGCAGAAGGTGAGTCAAAGACAGACGGAGTCAGCGGGGGAGGGAGAGAGCGAGAGAATGAAAGAGGGCATGAAAGATAAGTGTAAAAGGGGGAGGAGGAAGGGAAAAACGAGGGGAAGCGATGACGAAGGTTAAGGAAGGAGAGAAATATATCGAGGGGGGTGGGGACAATGAGTTGGCCGTCTTTGCAGTCGGAATAAAATTAAATTGGCAGTGGCAAAGGTCGGGAACTTTGGACAAGCAGGCGGCAAGGCTGGGGGGAGACGGAAGCAGTAGGTTGCCGGCAGAACATCCCGGTGATTAAACCTTAATGATCCCCCCCCCCCCCCATACAAAGCCAAGCAGCTGGGTCGTGCCACATGCCTAGAGGGAAGTGGGTACCTCTAACAAAAACAAGTTAATGAGACCTGCCCCTCTTTCCTACCACTCGGCCCATTCTGTGCAATATGACGTCCTCCTTAGCTTCTCCGTCCCCCTCAGTGGCGCTCTCACTCAGCCCCAGCATGTAGCACACTTACTAGCCTGCTAGTTAAGGATGTAGGCTTGTTGGTTCAGATTCTGGGGGGCGGGGGCTCTGTGGCCCCTTCAAGTGAATTACTTATCCCGGATTGTCACATGTAATACTGATCTGTATAAATGAATCAGACCTGAATCTGGCTTTGGTTTTATGTCAGGATCAGCGGATATGCCATTGTGACTGCCTTTTCAGTGCTTGCATTCAATCATCTTCCCTTTCCTCCCCAGTCCTGCCCCCTCCCCACAGACCTGCTCTATATTCCTAACACCTGTACCCTCATGGGATATGTTTTGTGGTATATTTTATTACCCCCACCTGTACAATATGCCATTACTTTTATCCATCAGTCTTCTAAACACTTGTCACGGTAGGAGGCACTACGGGGCAGGGGGGGGGGCACCCTAGACGGAATGCCAGTCCATTGCAGGATGTTCCATACTTTTATTTATTTTGGAGGGAGTGGGTGGCAGGTCATTGACCCCCGGTTTACAGACTAATGCAGGCATGACCTGCGTATTTCATGAAACCTATTACATTACTCTAAAGCTGTGCCTCCGTTTGTAGAAAAGGAAAGCTCACAGTACAGATGTAAAGGGCTCGCTCTCCCCTCTGCAGCTCCTTGGGTGCTGCCGTCTGTCGATATGCTTTGTTAGTCCTCTGCCACCCCCGTCCCATTCTAGAGGTTCCCTATAGGCCTGAGGACCGAATGTGTTGGCGTTGAGAAGATACCAGCAAGGTCTTGTGTTGTTGCGAGGGTGTGCTTGTCCTCATGCTGCTGCAAATAGGGGTGAATCGTCTGTAGATCCTGGGAAACATGGAAAAAGTGCATTTCTGTGAGGGAAGGGCCCTTAATGACTGTAAAGAAGGACCATCATCCAGACGCAAAGTGCTCCTCTATACGGTCTCACCTCACTCAACAAGCTTGTTTTAGCTGCTCAGCCAACACATTCTGACAAAATAACACATTACCCCTTACTGTTCATTCAGTTAAACAGCTGGACATTTCTTGATCAAGTGATTTGTGTTAAGTCTGTGACTCAGTGTTAGTTACTTTAATCCGACAGCCTCTCCTGTGTGCTTCACCAGTAATGTTTTCACCTGTGAACTCGCCTCGCTCAGCTAGGTCTAGCTTGAGTTAATTTAGGCAGAATTCCTGAGATGTTTCTTCTGCTCCTTCTTGTTCAGGGAGGGCATTATATTAATATTTCAATAATAATAATAACAATAATATAATAATAATAATCATAATTAATAAGTCTTGTTGGGGAGGCTGTATGCACCCTTCCTGTGTGTGATTCAAGCCAAAGACATCAATTGCCACCTCCCGTTCGTTAAGAACTACTTCATCTCATCACATGTGCATGAATGTGGTTCCTGGTTCCTTCCAGGCCTTTAAATACATTTTTGTTCAGGTACTAAGCACGAACCATCAAATGACTACCTTTGGTTGGTCATGAAATCAAAGTATCATTGGAGGTTCGCAGGTTGATTTCCACACAGGAGCACTTGGGCTGCATTGGCTGTCTTTCCAGCCATGCATCATTCAGAAGCACTTTTCCAGCTCAAGTTCACGGCCATTCTGGACTTTATCTGAGGAAGACTATGGGAAATACAAAGATGCTGATTCACCTGACTTGCAGAACCCATAGGAACCTGTACACCATGGGGAGAACATGAAGACTCTATGCACAGGATTCAATACTAGCCACTGAGTGACCATAAGGCCCTACTCTATATATTGAGTCGTTTAGGTTCTAAATTGCTCTAGTCAACATTATCTTGCTGTGCAAACGAATGAAGAAACATAATCACTACATGCAAAAAGATGGAAGTATCTAATAGGTTTAGAGAGTAACGCAGCCAATGCATTTTCTTGTACTGAGCCCTCCTAATCAAAATTGAATCCCCCCTTTGCTGTTAGAGCCATGGAGCTTTCTCCAGAGGGAAGCTGCATTCACAGGGTGAATAACTTGACCATTTAATCAGTTCCCCCCCCCCCCCCCCCCAGCAACAGAGTGCCGCGAATGGGGAGCGATATCCTTGTGCACCTTCGAAGGATACGGCGAGGATAACAGTAATACACGTGGAATCAACAGGCCATCGGGTGGAACGTATAGTGGAGGGTGCATGGTGGCCCCGGATGGGACAGGGGAAACGGGGGCCCACTCAGGCTGCCTCATTACACATTTTGCAGGATCTCTAACATAATGTTCACCTTGGGCTAATACCTGACACAGCTGCCATGGCTGGAACCTGGATCAATGGCATCCCCCTGGGACATCAAATGCTGCAAATCTTATAAAAATACTGAGGAGCATGAGAGTTAAAGCACCCTGTAGCCAATTCTGCACACAGAGGTCAGGTCAGGGCTGGGAGCAGAAGTGGATGAAGGAGAGTAATAGGGTTTGGGTTAAGGGGGGCGGGGGGGGGAAGAAATGTTAGTAGCTCCAGAGGTTGGAACATCAGAAGAAGAATATTTCTCATATGAAGGCCTGTAAAAACAGGCCCGACGTGGGAGGCGTAGTGACAGTGTCAATGGTGCTGGCTCCACCACAGCTGGGCAAGGAGAAGGGAGAGTGGGGGGGAGGACCTGCGACTAGACACACCCGGAGTGTCAGTATGAGTGTGATCATGTGACAAGAGATATAGCAAGAAATTGTGGGAGGGGCCACGATATCTCTACAAATCAGCACATTGGGAGAAGAATCACAATGCCAGTTTGGAACAGTACATTAGGACAGAATCCGCAATGCCTGTATAGATCAGTACCTTAGGTGATGAACCACAATACCTGTATGGATCAGTACATTAGGTGATAAACCAAAATGCCCATATGGAACAGCACATTGAGAGGAATCACAGTACCTGTATGGAACAGCACAGTAGGACAGGAACCACAATGCCTATATGGATCAGTTCATTAGGTGATGAACCAAAATACCCATATGGAACAGCAGATTAAGAGAGGAATTACAGTACCTGTATGGAACAGCAGAGTAGGACAGGAACCACAATGCCTGTATGGAACAGTACATTAGCAAAGGATGCAAAGTGTATGTATGGATCAGTACATTAAGAGAGGAACTACAATACCTCTATGGAACAGCACAGTAATACAGTAACCACAATGCCTGTATGGAACACCACGTTAGGAGATTATCCACAATACTTATATGGAACAGTACATTTTGACAGGAATCACGATGTGTGTATGAATCAGTCCATTAGGTGATGAACCACAATATCTATATGGATCAGAACATTATGACAGGAACCATAGTACCTCTATGGAGCAATATGTTAGGAGATTATCCACAATACCCATATGGAACGGTACATTAGGAGAGGAACCACAATGCCTGTATGGAACAGCACATTTGGAGATGAGCCACAATACCTGTGTAGATCAATATATTAGGTGGTGAACCACAATATCCTTATGGAACAGCACACTGAGAAGAACTACAAAATGTGTATGGAACAGCACATTTGGACAGGATCCGCAATGTCAGTATGAAACAGTATATTAAGCCAGGAATTGCAATGTTTGTATGGAACAGCACATTAGGACAGGAACCACAATTCCTGTAAGGAATAGCACACCAGGAAAGGAACTACAATGCCTGTTTGGAACAATACATTATGACAGGAACTATATATCTGTATGGAGCAGCACATTATTGCAAGAACCACAATGCCTGTATGGAACATATTAGGAGAGGAGCCACAATACATGTAAGGAAAAACACTTTCTGAGAGGAACCAAAATGTCTTTATGGAACAGAACATTAAGACAGGAGCCACAATAATTACACAGAGCATCAGATTAGGAAAGAAACCACAATACCTATATGGAACCAAGGATAGCTCAGGACACTGGCAGAGGCAGGGAGCTCAGGGAGAGTGAGCATGGGGGTGTTGGGTGCTGGGGGGGGGTACAGATGGGTCGCTGTGTAAGAGTGCGTGCTAGGACAGGTGGGCAGCTGTCATACCGTCCCGGCAGCCAGCAGGTGGCCTCTCAGCTCTGCCCCCCTCCCACCCCCTGTAGGTCACCTTGCTCTACCCACTCTGCCAAGACATCAGCAGCACGCTCCGCCAATCCTCCCGCCGTTCTGCCACCTCCCCACACGCTCTCCAGGCCACCGACGCACCGGGACTGTGACTTACCTTTCATTCATCTACTCACCTTTCCCGATGGTGGACTTCCATTTACTTTGCGTATTTTTATGGCGCATTTATTGCAGGTGACTACAGGAGACGTGTTGTCCACCCTCTAACGATCTGTGTGCTACTTCGAAAGGTGTTAGAAAAAAAACAGCCAGTCACCCCGCAAAGAGACTGATATTTGTGAAAAGAAACATATCATGGTCCAAAGGAAGCTTAATGGTATAGGTAAAAACATCCCATTGATCTTCTGGGCCCTCGCTTCCTCTACCGCCTTAAAACCTGAGGAATGTGCAATTAAAAGAACAAAGCTGTATAAGCGAAGAGGACAAGCTGCCATATTTACAGTGTGTGTGAGGCCGTCGCATGTTGGTTCCATCGGCAGCGCCGCCGAAGACAATAAATCGATTTTGGCGAGACAAAGAGGTGCTTTACAGCCACGTTATCATCTGTCGCGCAAAGGCGGCCATAAAACGGAAGAGAGGGGAAAGTTAAATGACAGTCTTAAAGTGTCTGGGATTTCAGCTTTGGTGCGACTCTTCCCAGGACAGCAGTGGCCTTCTCCTGTTTTTATACGCTCCTCTTTTTCCGTGCCCGTTTGGGCGCCGTGTTGCCCGGTGTGTTCTCTTTGCTCGTGCCTTCCAGCAATCCCTCCACTCTTTGTTGCCATCTTCACTGGCGTCTTTGCTCTGTCCTGAGGGTACATGGACCATGTCAAATCCCTGATCGTTCCCATCATTCCCCTTGAAGAAGGAGGAGGGGCAACAGGAAGCCCATTAGGATAATAAGACTTGTTATATTTGGGCATGCGGAGGCAAGCTGGTGAGACATGATACGGATGCACTGTGCCTCTGGGTGGATGAGCATGTTAATGATATGCAGCTGTCCAGCTGTTGGCTGGTGAGTACCTCCCCCCCCCCCTGCCCCTCTGTTCCATCATCCAGGCGAGCAGTAATATCCATCCCAGTCTTCTCCAAAATGGCTGCAGGCCTCTTGTATACTTCACGGGTACCTTATCATGAAACGATTCGGGGTGGAAAAAAAGAGAAAATACAATTTGAAGGGGGGGGCGGACAAATTCCCTCATGCTTATTTCTCAACATGTGGTCAGTCCTTCATCAAACAGAAAAAAATAGTAAGTAGAAAGAGTGGCAGCTGGCAGAGGTAGGTAGTCCAGGTCCAGAAAGTAAAAATCCAGGCCAAGATTTTGTTTCAGTCAACCAGCTGAGAACTCTGTGGCTGATTGGTTGAAATAAAATCTTGGACTGGACTTTAACTCTCTGGGCCTGAACTACCCACCAGCTGAATGCAAGAGCACATGCCAGGAGGGACACGCTCAATCCAAAAACGGTAAAGCAGCCCGGGAGCATCTTCGCAGAACGACACAGTCCCAGAACCCTTTTCCAAGCTTTCAAGGCCTCCTTTTTGTGAGCACTTATTTAGATGGAGCTCAGAATAAAGCATGTCTCTGCGATCCGTTATTGAATCCCGCGATGTCGCAAAGGCGTGTGACCTCTAGGCCGTATATTCTGACAGCACTTTCCGGGTTTTCTTCGTGGAAGAGAAAAAGTAAGAAGAATGAAGAAGAAAGTCAGTGTCTCTGTATTCCTTGTACAAAATTAGTGTTTATAACTGGTGTGCTGATTTATGTTTTCGGCTGAGATATTTTGAGCACCATGCTGGCATCGGAACTGACAGTTGGAAATAGATGCCTGATTTCAGGCTCTTTCATGAAACGGGGACAATAAGTGATTCACTCTCATTACCTTATGTTTAAATTAGCAGCTATTAGCTGCACAGGCTGACCATCAATGCTGCACTGTCCCGTCCACTCACTGTGTCGCCCCTATCTGGGGATAGGCATTCTCCTTTTGCATTTTAGCTGATAACATCAGAGCTTTAATTAAAGGCGACGCCTAAGAATTGGACCTTACTGCTTCGTTAGAGGTTTTTGATGCATGACTCAATAAAATCATGATAACATCCAGAATTAGCGAAAAAAAAACCTTTTTATTTAAATTATTGCATCCTTAATTTATATAAAAAAAACAGTGAGTGATGTGCAGTCTAACAGGCACTAATGTGGCCAGTAAACAGATGACTGCAGCCTTTTTACAATTGTGGGGAGTCTTTGTTTGGTGGCTGATTGGTAACTGCGGGGCATGATCGCAATTGACACAGGGGTGCTGGAGACTGCATGTCTGTGTCAGACCTGCAACAGAAGGTCACGTGGGCTGGATTGGGAGCTGGGAAGTGCAGGCTGAAAGTTTGAAGTTCGAGGGGGAGATCTCCTTCAGTCCATCTCTATAAAAGTAAACCCTCAAAAGATTTTTTGGTCTCTTTATTTAGGAGCAGCTATTTGTTTTGTTTTTTGAAAACTGACCCCCCATGATCGTCTTGGTCACATGGCGAGTGTCACGTTGCGGCACATATCAGTTACCTTTTCCAAAATCGGCCAGTGAGGTGACTCAGTCTGCTGCTGATCTGGGCCCAATGTGACTCTTAGTAACATTTTATCAAGTATGGACTTGAAGGCTTCTTACCCCTGTCCAGGTCCCATCACCCTTCCCATTTTTGTTTTGATATAAATGGGTCTTCAGCTAGTTGGCGATTCATAGTCAGTCATGGGACTGGGCATAAACATAGACATCAGGGCTGACCTTGTTCACTCCCCTGAAGATTTCGTAGGCTTGGATCACATGGCCAGTCGCCTAGACTTCTGTCCTACCCCCAGGAACAGAACTAGACTCGGGCCAAATTGTGTACTCAGTAGGATAATGGAAAAGTGCATTGGTGATACATCATGGATTTTTAATCAAACACGGTAATCAAAGAGTTACTGGTCTCAACCACAATGAAGAGTCCTCAAACAGGGATGGAACTTCACTGTGTTTGCTACTAGCTAAGTGGACATGTTTTTTGTTTTTTTTCACTAGTTAGCAAGCTAGTGTTCAGTATTTTGTACTGGATTTCATCTAAATTACCATCCTGTCCTCAAGTCCCGTGGAACCTTTGAGATCCTCCACCTTAGTAGTCTTAGTAGCAATATGAGCTGTATAAGTCTATCACATACAAAACCGTAAGCTCTGTAAATTGCATTGGATAACAGCATCCCGGACAACTTCCAGTATTGTAGGTGTTATCTCCCCCATAAAACCTTGCTTTACATTTTATATTGATATAATTATTCAGAGCTTGTTATTTATGTCCCAGCGAACCCTGCATTGGACAAGCATATATGGAAGATGGGAGGATGTTTATTTTTTTAATGCAACCCACAATCCTTCAAATGTATTTTCGGTCATTTCTACAAGTATGTTTAGTTTTTTAAATTGCTAAGCTTAAAAAAGCAATTGTACAAAATGGCCTTTATTAAAAACTAATTTGTGAGAGCAGTCCAGAGATAAACCAGTGAAGGAAAATTGAGGGCAATAAACATAATCCCAGGCAGACTGCGACTCTGTCACAGCTGGCTGCAAAGCTTTTATGCTAAATGCTGGTAAATGTCAGCATATTGCCACGAATCATCTTTTACATGTTGTTGTGTCACTCTTCAGTCATTAACCTGAAGCGTGCAGGCAGTGAGCACAACTCAAGGTTAATAAGCATCCTCCCCACCCCCCCCCAACACTCTCTCTCCCACCACCATGGCTCTGACTTTGAGCAAAGGGCCCTGACACCATCTTGGGTTCACAAATGTTGTACCCCAGTGTTTTTTAAAAGTCAATCCTCTGTGAAAATTGTTTGTCAGATTCATAATTGGGGACATGTTACCTAGTCAGAATGCTGAATTAATTAATTAATTATTTCTTTTAGCTGTATGAAAATAATATGCCGAAGGGGTCATGAGATCTTTTGTCTACTTCAGTGTCACTTAAAAAAAAATTATGCGGTATGTGATTTCCCCACGGCTGTACAAATTCGTATACAAAGTGTTCTTGTTATACTATGTTGTACTTAGTAATTGTTGTAGAACTATTGGCAAAAACTGAATTGCAGATGGCCAGAATATCCATGTTAAGAGAGATGACATTGTCCTTATGTAACACAATCTGCAACCTTCCAGTAAAGTCAATCGTAACACCTTTTTGTGATGCAAATATATATTTTGCACAAACAGCTATAGTAAATCAATAGTTACGAAATATAAGCAGATTGAACAGAACACTTGACTGAGGAAATTGACATGAAGATGTATATACATGCCACAGTGACACACACACAATTCTCTCCGTTTAAAATATCTTGTCCTTTGAGGTTTCTAAAGAACTTTATAAATTAGTTTATGTCATGCTGGGATCCAGTGAGTACTAGGTAGAAGATGAAAATGAAGAATGAGGCCCAACAGAATATGAAACGTGTGAGATCTGACAAGGCATACCAAAACATCAGGAGATGACAGTATTCTACTCTGGTAAATATCCTTGCATTAGTAGAAATCCTCTCTGGGTATTATCTGTATTCATCCTCTAAAAGGTTGTAGACATAAGGAGGGGTAAATTGGTTCGTGAATTAAGTAGGGTTTTGAATTTCGAAAGTTACCGACACCATAAAAATTTCCTTAAATATAACATGACTTCTAAAAGACTCATACAAATCATGAAAGGCAGGAAATTTTGTATCATTATACCTACCATGTGCTTTTTTCTGACTAAATCAGAATGAGGTTAGAGAATACTGGTCATCAGTATAGTTTCAAAGAGATACAAGCCGCCATTAGACCTCCCATGTCCCTCACCCTGTGTATCCACGGTGACCCAGCAGATGCTGGGCTACGGATGCCATCGCTGAAATGATAAAGTATTGTTGAAAAGCTCCCAAGGTTATCTGAAACCTGACAAGTGAGGTGTAGACTGAGAAGAGTGAAGGAGAGTGAAGATGGAGTACTGATTCAGGGAAGGTAGGCTCTCCATCCATATGAGGTACAGCTCAGTATGGCCCAAAACAGCAATGATGGCTCCAAATATTTCTCTGTTTATCATACTTGCTGAAGTTCACACTTCACTAAGTTATACATTTATACAGCTGGAAACTCATTTTATGGCAGAAACAGTTTAGGTTAAATATCATCCTCACCAGTGTGACAGCAGGGCCCCTCATTGGGTCCTTGTCATTACTACCCAGAATGCTTTTCTTTGGGTGGCTTCCTTGGAAAGACCCGAGATGCCAGCTGGATCCAGACCCATCCCCGGGGTTCCCCAGACGGGTAAATGTGATGCCGGCTCCTGTGCCATCACCACTGGACCGGCCCGCATCCAGCTGCAGGCTCCGGTCCTCCGGGCTGTGCCAGCTCAGATGCCTCGCACCGTACAGCGGGAATGCTGTCGGATCCAAGTGTGCCCGGCGTGAATTTCAATTCCCGAGATGCCGCATTTGCATTTAAAGTAGGCGCGTGCATGCGAGCCCCGCATGCCAAGGAGTGGCCTGCCTGTCGGCCGTCAGCTGCCTGCTCACAAGGTGTCACTCTGCCGCGAGATACGGTATGATAGGGTTCATCGCAATTGCCGGCTCTTCTCTCCACCTAACGAGACAAGTGAGATATAAGGTGAAGGAGGATTGCCTTGTTTGCAGGGAACACGTCATCTGGCAACGTGTACCCATCTTGCTCACCGGCCCGCAGCGACATGGACGTGCTCTGTCCAGTGACGGATGTGATGACAGATCGTCGGAGGGATGCGAGGGCAGGAAAATGGGTGTTTTATGTGGACCCACTGACCCATGTGATTATTACCATGTGAAATTAGAGGGAGTGTGTTCACGTCTGCATGTGTGTGCGTGTATGGTTTTTAGATGGTGCAGCTCAGCTGTGTGTATCCATGCCGACATGCTGCCATTTGAAGTTGACACCCAATCTCCATCTGTACCCTGGGAGCCCATGTTAAGCTGAACACCAAACATCTCCTTCCCCTGTAACTGCATTCCGCCGTTTCACTTGTATAGTTCCCCCTTAACAAAAAGCTGTAGCATCCCTGCAACAATTTCTTTTGATAGGTCATTTTCCGATGACATATAATTCATTTTCCACTCAGGCTCTTTTTTTTCCCAAAGAAATCATCAAGCTCCTGTTAATCTCTCTGCTCCCCCCGGGAGTTTGGATAACTTGCAGAAAACTTCCTTCCCGTCTCCTTTATCGAAGATAGAGGGTTTCTCTGGTCATAATAAATTCCAAATGTGGCTGATCTTTCAAAGCTCATTTCTTGAGGGTCCCCATTACTTTTGGCCCCGGCCATTCCCCAGTTTTACATCACTTCATTGCTAAAATTATTTGATTTATGGCATGGCGTGCCTTCTCGCGTTGGCTATGGTCCTGGGAACCATTCCTGATGCCTCCAAGTGACTGGGAGATGAAAATGTTAAATTATGAATGAATCTAGACGGAAATCCCGAGCAGGGGCATTTAACATGTGCATGTTTTGCTTTGGGTTCATTTTCAATTATATGTGCCCCAGAGTCAGACATACGTACGGCCGATAAATCCCCAGCAGCTGACTGAAAGAGTGCTGGGAGTGTGCACGAGAAGGAAAACATGCTTCCTAGAAGGCTTTGGTTTGTGCAATCACTGATTATCCAAATCAAAACTTAATTACCGATTTAAGCACGAAAAAAGCAAACAAACAAACATGCAGAAACAATCAGCACAGGGTTCAAAAGTGCAGCATTCCCATTTCGGTTTCACTTGTTCGGTTGCCGGGAAGCTCATTCTCACGCTGTCTCGATATGAGTGTAGTTGGGATTTTCCCTTCATGTTTAAATATGTATAATTCTGATAAGATTAATTGGACTGTCTAAGTAAACGGACCCAGGAGATATGCTGAGAACAACCTATCTGTATGTCTGACACAGACCCGCCCGAAAAAATGTCTTAATATAAATACAGTGGTACGTCGGTTCTCGAACTTAATCCGTTCCGGACTCCAGATCGAATCCTAAAAAGTTTGAGTTCTGATCAAATTTTTCCCATAAGAAATAATGGAAAACCAATTAATTGGTTCCCAGCCCCCCAAAATTACACCTAAATATGTTTTTTTAGCATTTAAACACAAAATGAACAGGATAAAACAAGAAGAGCATGTTTTTCTTAATGGCTTCCAAAACGATACTGATCTTATCCCAACTGTCCTGTCCTGTACTCCCCAGATCGTCCGCTCCTTCCGTGTGCCACGCCCCCTCGTTAACCTCATGTGGGATCCCCATGTGATCTGCTGTTTCTGGTTGTTGTCATTAGTCCTCTGTATTAAGTCCACGTTTCAGTTTGTTTCCCCAGTCCGGTCATTGGGTGCATTCGACTTGCATTCGCTGGCTTAAAACAACGCATTCTAATCCTAGCACAATGCATTACGGTTAGATGCATTGCAACTTCTCACCTGGCTGCATAAACTGGAACTGCCTCCGTGACGACACACCTTTGCCCTTATTGGCTGAAGAGTTTGGTTACACGCATGACGTTTGCATCCATGGCAGTTCCGATGCGTAATCCTCTATTTCTCCCGAATATCACGTAAAGCAGTGAGAACTGGTTTTCAGTTCATTTTCCTGGTAAAATAAAGTTTAAATAAATCACATAAATGCTCTAATAGTACATGTGGTTAGTGGTTTATTTATTGTTAGTTACAGTAATGTTGCGCTGTTTTATTAGGCTAATCGTCCAGTCTGTGAAGAAGGCATTTAAGTAAGAATTGCATTGTAGTATGACTCATTTCCTGGCGCGTACAATTTATCGAGGTCAGCGTTCGTGGTTCGACTTCTGATATTCAGATCGAGTTTCATGTCAAACTGGTTTGTTCGACTTTCAAGAAATTCAAGTTCTAGTGAGTTCAATAACCAAAGTACAACTGTATTATTAACCTTTAACAGAAAAACGTTGCCTCAACTTTGAGATGATCAGATCGCCTGATTCTATGTCGTTCTTCCATGCAGTAGTTCTCCAACACCTCCGTGCAGGTATATGTTTGTGATTTGTCTCATATTCTTGCCATTTGGCCTCCTGCTTTGGCCATGAGTGTATGTCAAGCCAAGTTTAATGAGTGCGTGTGAGAGTTTCCAAATGAGCCGTTTCATTTAATGGCTAAAAAGACAATGGAAAAACAATTCATTAATCTTTAATAGCAATGGAGCCATAGTCAACGGAACGCATCTGTACTGTTGTGGTGACAAACTGCACTCGTATGTATGTGCGACATGTACTGGTGGCACGGTGGCACGGTGGGTAGTACTGTCACCTCACGCCTCTAGCGCTGGGGGCTCTAATCCCACCCCCGCTCTCTGAGTGTAGATCGCATGTCCTCGCCATGTTGCGCGGGTTTCCTACAGGTGCTGCTGACTCTTCCCACAAATTGGTGTCTGTAAATAGCCCTATGTGTGTATGTGGGTGATGCCCCGTGATAGAATGGCATCCCATACTGGGTAGGTGGATGACCGGGCACACCACTGTGATCGCGCCACCTGGCCAAAAATGATCATGCTTTGGACATATACATTTGGTGCAGAAGTGCTCAGGCCACTTGGGCGGTGCCTCGTTTCATTAAACACCGCACCATAGGAAACTGCAAGCTGTTGTAATTTAAGTGGGGGGGGGGGAGAAAAACCATGAGAAATGTTGATTGCGTAAGTATTCCGATGTCTGAATTCAGTATTTTAGTGGAAGCACTTTTGGCAGCAATTAAAGCCTAAGTCTTTCTGGGAAAGTCTACTAACTTTCCAGGCCGGCTCACACTCTGCTAACTTTGGACGCATCCTTCTCAGTAGATTTGCTAAAGCTCTCTGCGGTTGCTTGGGGATCGCTTATTGACAGCTGTTTTTAAGTCTTCCTAGGGAGTCTCAGTAGTATTCGAGGCAGGACTTTGCCTGGGCCACTTGAGTACAAACAGTATCTCATTCCAAAGCCAATCCAGTGTTGACTTTTACTTTGGATTGTTGTCCTGAAAGGTGTATTTCACCTCAGATTTCGGCAGACTGAAAGTTTCTCCTTCTTGTGTTCTTCTGCACTCTTCTCTATGTATCCTTCTTCCCCAGCTCCCTCAGGGGATAGACACAACACAGTGCCTCCACTGCTGCCGCGTGACCTTCCCAAAGGTATCTTTGGGGTGAGGTGCCATGCTGATCCGCAGTCGAACCTGACGCTCTTCGTTTGGCCTGAAAGGTGCAGCTGATGTCATACGACAAGGGCTACTTCTGCCCCCAGCTCTGGCTCCACTCGGGAGTTCTGTTCCAAACTCCGCGCGGGCTTTGAGATGGATTATTTTTAGCTGTCGCTCCCTGCTGCCTGTCCTGCCAAACGGGCTGGTTTTGTGCATTCTGGAAGGTGTTGACTGGTGCACATTTCCTCTCATCTCTGCCGGTGAACTTCCATAGCTCTTCTGGTCTCGCAGTGTCATCCCTCAGCAGTTTCATCCGTGGTGGCCTGATCTTAGCCGGCATCCGGGTGGTAACGGTGCACATTCCACTTCTTCATGATGTGTCTGTAGCCGTCTCTGTGTCTCTCCTTTTTCTTCAGTGAATTCTCCCCTGAGCATTGTGAAACCTCCCTGCTTTTTGACGATCGACCCCTGGCTGGAGCGAGACGGCCGTTTACCTTCTCCGCTCACAGATGAAGGTCATTGTAATTGTCCTGTTCGTTATAGCAATTTTGGGCACGCGACTTAATTTTGCTCCAGCACCATAAGCGGTTTGCAGTCATTAAATATCCCCTTTTCTTTCATATACTGTAAAGAATTCTCTGGTCCTTCTTTTACCATTTGATCATCCGGATCGACTTGTGTTTCTGCTTGCTAATAGCTACTTTGTGTCTTAATAATTAAATGTTATTAAATATGCCTCCCCCAAGTTCACATGGCAACAAAATTTTCCAAAAAATCACGAGTTTGGATCCTTTATGCAAGCTACTTTGTAAGATATAATGACTCAAGCAGCGACCTGCATCAGCTGCATGAAGAAGGTCTGAATAACATGCCAGAGTGAACAATCCCCCTAGGCTGTATCTAATGGTCATGTTGTGTCTGAGATATTATTATTAAACAGAAGGGGAAAGGCCCGGGGCAGCTCTGCTCCTATTAAGATAACGCATATCACAGAAATCACGGGATGTTGAGTCACTCCACTGGAAACCCGACTTCCGTCTCATCGTACAATGGGTAGGTCAAGGACTTCCATTGCAAGGAAAGAGAGGGAGAGAGAGAGAGAGAGAGAGAGAGAGAAGCAGAGGCTGGCCATAAAAAGGGTTGATGAAGGGGAGTAATGGGAAAAAAACGTGGTAGAGGGATGATGACAGAGTGAAAGAGGGAGCTGCAGAGAAATGTCGTTTAGACGGAGGGAGCAGCGTGGACGGTTTGGGAAGGGAGGAGATGCGGATGCAGAGCTAGCATGAAGCATCTAATTAAGAGGCCCTGTCATGGGGTGGGAGCAGAGGGGGCTCCACAGTGGGCTGTCTGTGACTCCGCCCCCACCTGTCAGGCCCCCACGACACTAGTCCCGGGGAGTGAGTGATGAGAGACGGAGAGATAAACAGGAGCCAGGCCCTGCGGGCCGGGATCTGTACGGCTGCTTGTGGCATTTACGGAAAACGGTCGCGGCCAGGTGTCACGGGGGGGTCGGGGAGGCGTGGGGGCATCGCTGCCTCTCTGTCCGAATGGGTCGCTGGTTTTACCGCCACAGGAGCGGAGGATTCCAGCTTAGTCACTCCGGCGAGATACGCGGTCGTGTTAAGCTGGCAAAATGCGATGGGTTCCACCTATACAAACAGTGACAGCTTGAAGGGCTGGAACGAGCAGATGCCCCGGGCAGGTGTGTGCCGCCTTTTGCATGGCATTGTGGGTAAGGGGGAGGAGAATCATGCCTCGGGCTGTGCCCCTCAGACATGGAGCACTAATGAGGTCCGTGCGCGGCCCGTCCTCCAGGCAGCGGAGGTGTTGAGAGCTGCAGGAGAGCTGGGCGAGGTCCAGGGCCAGACCGGGGGTGCCACCTGCATAGGTGGGGGGCATGTGTGCCAGATCCCTCCTCTGCTGCCAGCCGGACCGCAAAAATCTGTCTCCCTGAGCAACTCTGTTTACCACTGGGCCACTCATGAAAGTATAATAAAGATACAGTCTTTATCAAAAGGAGAAACATGGCAGAATCAGAGCAGGACTAAATAAAAGGGGGAGACAAAACACTGTGGAGGAGGTTCTTTCACATTAGCTTTTATTTAACCTATCCATTAGCCCGCAAGAAATTGAAGTCCTTTTGTTTTACTTTATATGCTATAGTTTGTCCACGGCCCACATAGTAAGCGAAGGAACTCAACACTCAGGGGGTTTGGGGTCAGCTGACATCGACGCAGGTCAGGTGTCCTGCGATGCGTCGCGCCGTCTGTCGGCTCTGACTGATACCCTTCCTGTCTCCCCCCCACCCCTCCCCCCTCCCCAGGCCACAGAATGGGTC
>JABFEB020000104.1:1832432-1842953 GCA_019775895.2 Stomatorhinus ivindoensis
GCCCCGCCCCGGTTCCCGTCAGGGCTCTCGGCCTCGTCTGCCACCCACTGCCTCTGTTTTCTTGGAAAGTCCCACCTCTCCTCGTATATGGTGCTGCCCTTTTGTTGGGCCGCCTTGGCTCTTTGTGAAGAAGTAAGAGCGGCGGCTATAGATGGAGAGGCGCCAGCCAAAAGGAGGAAGAGGAGGAGCAGATGCCAGAGGTGTGCACAATACCCAGAATCCCCTTTGAAAGTGCAGTGAAGTAGGCGTGAGCGGCTCCCGCACCGTGTCTCTGCTTAATGTCCTGCTGGGGAAGAGAGGAGGCCGGCAGGCTCCTCTGCTGTGCTCCCTTGCCTCTTCTCAAAGTGGCCGCGCTCCCGCGTCTCCCCTTAATCTTGCGCTGGGGACTCGTTCATCCCTCTAAAGTTCAGCACTTCCATCCGTCCCGCTGTGCTGGTGCCGAACGGTGATGGGGTTAACCCAGATCACGTGTCTGACGGCAGGGGGACTTAAAGCCAGTGCAGCCTTGTGATAGATTGGAGGAGCCGTGCTCGACATCAGACTGGAAATTGCCGGCGGTGTGTGGGATTGGTGGTCTGGAGTGCGCTCGCATTTACCATTATTAATTAAGCAGGCAGTTTTTGCCCAAACAGCCTGCTGAGAAAACCACCTAGAAACCAGCTTGTGCTGGTAGCTGGTTTTAGATCTTAGATGGTCTTAGGTGGTCAGGTCCCAGCTCTGGCTGCTATTTGATGGTTTAACTGGGTGGGTCACCAGGTGGTCTTGCCGGTGTGTCCAGCTTGTCAAACCGGTCATGCTATTACAACTAGCTAAACCAAATAGAATGACCATTGTTAGCTGGTATGACCAGTTAAACTATCAAACCGTCATGCAAAAATGTACCTTATGCTTGTCAACTATCATAAATTGGTCAACCAGCTTAAGTTGGCCAGGCTGGCTTTTTCAGTAGGGCAGACATATAAATGGGGAAGATTAAAAGTCCAGACAACAATTTTGTTTCAATCAACCAGTTGAGTATCTGTGACTGTGACTCATTATACTGGTTGGTTGAAACTAGGTCTGGACCTTTAGACTCTGGACCTGAATTACCCACCTCTGACCAGAATCCAGCACCCCCACAAGAGCTGGGCTTAAGGGCCTTGCTCAAGGGCCCAGTGGTGATGTGATTATGCTGCCAGACTCTGGGATTCTATCCCACAACCTTCTGGATCTGGGCACAGAGCTCTAATCTACTGAACTTTAAGATCTGACTCAGCTGACAGAAATGTGGACGAGTCAACCCATAGAGACCCTTATGCTTATCTAGCAGTCAGATCTGCTCTGCCACACACTGTCACACCCTCCCTCTTCAGTCCGTTCTCTTTTACCGGGCCAAAAAGCCTTCGGCGAAGTTTGACGTCCCATCCCTGAAGTCTGTAGTCCCAGTGGGCACTTCCCATGAGCTGGAACCCAGCAGATCTGAAGATCCATCACAGATGACCACTGATATGTTGCCGATTCTGTTGTCCAACATATCAGGGTCAGCCCCAGAACACCTGGGACAGCGCCACCTGGCAGGGAAGCCAGCAAGTCGTGAGTGCTGACATACACACACACAAAAACATTGACATCATGAAATTAGGTGTCCTGAAATTCAATTAAGCACAGAAATGGCAGGTAGACAAAATTACCAGCAAACAGTGTGATACTGCCTATTTTTGGAAATGCTTATAGGAATAGTCAGGAATAACTCGGAAAGTCAATGCCAGCCTAGATCATCTTCCTGTTTTCGTCTGTCTTATTCCTGACGTTCACACATCTGTGAAGGATCTCTGCAGGGTTGCATCAAGGCAGAGTTCAGGCCGATGATCCCCATTCCCATCAGACTCTCAGTCTCTCACCCGGGATTGGCTTAATTAAAAACACTTTCCCTCGACGGGACTGTCGCCCTGCCCGTGAACAGTGGCTGCATTCGGCTCTGCCTTTTTCAGCCGGCGCCAAGTAGGTAGACGGACTGGGCCATTAACAAGTGCAGTTCTGCTGGTCGTGTCCTATTTGCCGCGACGGGAACACGCTGGTCCTGGGGGCCTCCATGGCGGCGGTCTAATACACTTAATGTGCCTGGGAGAGAAGACAGTCGAGCGCATCTGTGCATTTGAGAGCGAGGTGATGTCGACGGCTTGCGGATTCTGGAAGCGTGGGTGCCTAGGAACGGGTTGCCATGGTACGGCGGCACCGAACCTTCCGCTAATCATGCTAACTTTGAACATGAGAATCATTAGAGCCTACAGTAGGTCATTCAGCCCAACCTGCTCAATTAGATGTTTGCTATCTAAGTTGGTGGAGCATTTTTTTAATGTGTCGAGTACCTGAGAAAGCTAGGAGCCTCTGTTACACTACGAAAGTAGAGCTTTTCCCAAGAATCCGCTGGGAGAATCTTCCTGAACTGTTCCAATCCGAAGTGGTGCTCCGGCAAATTGCTCACATAGGTCACGTCTCATAGACCTTGTTAGAACATGCTCACGTTCGTTCATTATGCTTTTTACATGTTCTCTGCAGTCCAGAAAGCTTCCTTTATTACAATCACAGTACTAATTATTATAAACTGGAAAATCTATACAGCTGAATAAAAGTGAAGGTGGCTATAATTAGATTTGCGATTCAATACCTGTTTGCCTCTATTTATTGTTGGCCGCTGTAAATACTTTTTGTGGCAGTTACAGATATTATGTTATATAAGCGTCCCTTTCAAAGGGGGGGAGAAATAATTTTAAAGGACAGCATGAAATTTGATTTCTGCTCTGCAGTTCACCAAGATCAGCAGAACATCCTGGGTGGTATTCCTTCCGGAAATTTCTACCCCTAAGTTTGTGGCCACAGTGCCAGGTAATCCCACCCTGCTTTGGCATGGAGATGGAAATGGTGACTACTCAATAAATCAAGTATTTTGAGGTTGTTCAAATAAAAGATTCGTTGAAATATTTTCCTGTATATTATGTTTCATTTTATATTACTAAAATGGATTATATATTTATATAATATCCTGAACCACTCAGATCTGTAGTGGGCTTACAGAAGCAGCATGTCTGTAACCCTTCACTGGATGGCATCCCTGACATCATATTGGTAGGCGATCAAGAAATTAATGTGCCCAGATCTTTCCAGGGAAGTTTTTCCTCCACAACTTTTTGTTTTCGTTTTGGAACGGCAAATTCCACACGTTATACAGTGGAAGACAGAGCAGCCTGCAGGAAATTACATGAAATTACTGGCCTGATAAATGTATGTGGTGTTTTACTTTTTCATTGTGTTGTCCCTCACTCAGTGGGGGGGGGGACAAGGAAACGGCAGAGTGCTAAGTATGATGTTAAAATGCTCTCTGAGTGGCAAAATGACTGGCAGGTCTGTCTCACGCGCGGAAATGTGCACCTCAGCAGCTGGTTTCTGCTGCGACGGGCACAGAATGCGCAGAGTTTGGCTTCTTAGGGCAAAGCACGTGGATTGACCCGCCATTCTGCGGACGGGAAGCGGTTTTGTTAAGGGGGTAGTATCTGTGCGTGCCTGTGTGTGGGTGGCAGTCAGATTCCTCTCCACAGGTGCGTGGGTGACTGGCTCAGATGCGCAGGGATGCTTATCGCTTTGAGTGAGCGAATATGTGGATTTATTTGTTCTTTTCTCTCAAGGATCTGCGTTTGTGTTTGGATAGGTTTAGCTGTCTTGTGGGGACAAATTGTTCCGTCTCGTCAGGACACCGGTCTCCAGAATGTAGCAGAACCTGCGCAAGAACACTACTGCAGCTACACCCTTACGAAAGAAACACCTTTCTTAAAGTAAAATACAAAAATGTGCCGAAGCTTTGTTACAGGTTTTCATTCTCTGTTTGCGTGGTTACGCTGAGCAGTCATTAATCAAATAACAATGGAAGTCAATGGAGGTCCCCGTGAATGTCACTTTGGCAAATGCGTCTTTTTGTGAGCGAGTTTGTTTGCGCTCGTTTGTTTTTGTGCGTGTGCAGTCCTGTGAATGTGCGTACTCCTTTACGCTTTTTTGTGCGTGCGTTAGTCTCTCTGTGGCTGTTTGTTCGTCCGTGTCAACATGTATGTTTACCTGGACCTGTTTTTGTTGCAGCCTTTTGTGTGTACATCTCTGTGTGCGTGTGTCTGGTACACTTGTGCACGCATGTGTGTCTGTAGGCGGGCGCATGCCTGCCTGTGCATTTGTTCATGTGCATCTGGTGTGACTCAGGCGCTGAGGGCGGTCCCCAGGGACCTACACAGCTGGTCGCGCCATCTGGGAGAGTCAGGGTGCCGCCTCGCGGGGCTCAGCCCCCACCGCGGCAGGCCGCGCCTACAGGCCGTGGGCCCATCGACGACCTAAATGGGAAAGTTATTTCGTATCGACTCGTCTTCCACTGATGGCTTCAGCTGAGCGGTTATTCATTAAAAAAAACCCATTTGGTCAATCCAAAAGGATTTACCCTCAACAGCTGATTTAATCTGGCATCCCTTGTATTTGAAAAGTGGATGAAACCTGAAGGGTTTCAGACCATCTATAGTTCGTCTCAGAGTTCTGTATGCTTCTAAGTTCCTCAGAGCTTGAAGCACAGAGTGGAGGCCAGTTTCCATGGACTGAGTGTCCCCTGGTTCCACGGCAGATGCTGTAAATTGTTTTTGGGTTTGGTGTTACTTCACAGTGTGTGGCACGGAGAGTGTCTAGGTGGCTCCTGTGAGGGATGAGCCCCCCCTTATTATGAATTGTGTGTGGCGCACTGGGTTAGGCTGCTGTTCCTGTGATTGGAAGGTTGCCGATTCAAGTCCCAGAACTAGCAGAGCTGTGCCAGTGGTGGACCCCTAAGTGAGGTCCTTAAGCCAATTTGCTCCAGGTACTGGCTAATCCTACCTTCTCAGTTGATTGTTGCTTTGGATAAATAAGCAAATGATAAGCTATGGTGAATAGGAAGCAATTGCTTGGATGTCTTTGTTGATGCGACAACTGACTGACTGATCTGAGCGAGAAGGTTAGTGTTGGGTAGGGGTCAAGGTCAGCATTGTTGGGATTAGGGTTTTTCCTACAGAAATGAATGGATGGTCCCCACAAAGATATGGGTAATATTTTACTTGACGAGGCACAGTAACCTGGAGTGGAAGCAGCGCGGGGCTGCCAAGCAAGACTGTACAGCCCACAAGGGGGGGGGGGGGGCTTCACCTGGGCTGTGTAGCCCATTCAAGGCCATGTGACACGCCCATGAACTGCTCATATGTTCATAAGTGGTCCACATCAGCCTAAGGTCAAATGCCAGCTTAAATATGTTGGTAGCACTTTTTGACAGACAGATACTTAGTAATAACACAGTTACTACTGAAGTACAAATTATGAAAACAATCTCGAACAAATATAGTAGCTACTTGAGATAAGAGATGCTTCACGATTCATTAATGAAGAGCGAACATGAGATGAGTATTTCACTTGTGTTATTCATGACTTGTTCCTTCAGTAGGTCCTCAGTAGTTCCTTCAGTCGTTTCTTCAGTTGTTCAGATTTACAGAAAAAGCAGATTTAGTAACAAATATAGAAACTGCTTGGGATGAAACATGCATCACGATTCATTAATGATGAATTACCATGCGATTATTGTGTATGTCTTTGTTTGTGGTTAATACTATACTAGTAATATTATAATACTATTTTATTTATGCCCCGTCAAGTAAAGTGTTACCAAGAAATGAACACAAACGTGTGTGTGCATACGTGTGTTTTGAGGCGTGTATGTATGCCAGCACACAAATGCGACGAGAACACAGGCACGCACGAATGCCCCTAAGCCTGTTTATTCTGCACTGTAATCAAACAGAATGCCTCGACGACACAGATGCATTTTGCAGTGTCCTAATGTGATTTAAACAGCGCCAATTATTCATAACCTTTCAAATCAGGTAATATATAGAGGTAATTATTGCAGCAAGTAGAATGCGGGATCCCCTTCTTGGTAAACACATTGGTGTTAATTGGGTGTGCTTACTTTACATGGGCGTTGCTGGATGTAGGTGTGCGTCGCATGTGTGACGTTGCTGGATGTAGGTGTGCGTCGCATGTGTGACGTTTCTGGATGTATGTGTGCGTCGCATGTGTGACATTGCTGGATGTATGTGTGCGTCGCATGTGTGACATTGCTGGATGTAGGTGTGCGTCGCATCTGTGACATTGCTGGATGTATGTGTGCCTCGCATGTGTGACATTGCTGGATGTAGGTGTGCGTCGCATGTGTGACATTGCTGGATGTAGGTGTGCGTCGCATGTGTGTCGTTTCTGGATGTATGTGTGCGTCGCATGTGTGACATTACTGGATGTAGGTGTGCGTCGCATGTGTGACATTGCTGGATGTATGTGTGCCTCGCATGTGTGACATTGCTGGATGTATGTGTGCCTCGCATGTGTGACATTGCTGGATGTAGGTGTGCATCGCATGTGTGACATTGCTGGATGTAGGTGTGCGTCGCATGTGTGACATTGTTGGATGTATGTGTGCCTCGCATGTGTGACGTTTCTGGATGTATGTGTGCGTCGCATGTGTGACATTGCTGGATGTAGATGTGCATCACATGTGTGACATTGCTGGATGTATGTGTGCCTGGCATGTGTGACATTGCTGGATGTATGTGTGCCTCACATGTGTGACATTGCTGGATGTATGTGTGCCTTGCATGTGTGACATTGCTGGATGTACAGTATGTGTGCGTCGCATGTGTGACATTGCTGGATGTAGGTGTGCGTCGCATGTGTGACATTGCTGGATGTAGGTGTGCGTCGCATGTGTGACATTGCTGGATGTATGTGTGCATCGCATGTGTGACGTTTCTGGATGTATGTGTGCGTCGCATGTGTGACATTGCTGGATGTAGGTGTGCGTCGCATGTGTGACATTGCTGGATGTAGATGTGCGTCGCATGTGTGACATTGCTGGATGTATGTGTGCGTCGCATGTGTGACGTTTCTGGATGCATGTGTGCATCGCATGTGTGATTCTGTTGGGAGAGGACTTAACCGTTTTTGAGTGCTGACAGTGCTGCCATTGGTTCTCCGGGCTTTATCCACACAACCCACGTTCTTGCTTGGCAAAGACCTTTTCCCATAAATGTCTCGATCTAGGATCGGTATTCTCAGGCAACAACTGGAACCCCCCCCCCCGCCACCTCCCCCTTTGTCCTTATAAGCCCCGCCCATATCTCACCTCTTGCCTCTCTTCTCCTCCCATCTGCTTCAGAACCCTGACATTGTGCTGGTCCACTACCTGAACGTGCCGGCCATAGAGGACTGCGGGAAGCCCTGTGGCCCCATACTATGCTCAATCAACACAGACAAGAAGGAATGGGCCAAGTGGACCAAGGAGGAGCTGATTGGCCAGCTCAAGCCCATGTGTGAGTTTCCCGTGACAACCCCCACACACCCCCACCTCTGCTGTGGTTCAGCACTAGTAGAAATTTAGCAGTAATGGTTGAAGGGACTCTTGTGCTGACATGGCATTCAGCTGCTAAACAGTGACATTTTAACTGCTGCACTGTTTGTTTAATTACCTCTTTCATACACATAACCAGCCTCTGACCTGGTTGTAGAGCAGGCTTCCCCGATCCCAGTCCTGGGGGGCCAGTCTGCAGCACACTTTGTAGATTTCCCTGCTCAAACACACCTTATTCAGTTCAAAAGCCAATTGTCATGTTTAGTAGGTGTGTCTGAGCAGGGAGATCTGCGAACTGTGTCCTGTGGACTGGAATCGGGGGACTCTTTCTCAGAGATTTTTGGTGGCCGTGCTTGGCAGACTGCTTAGGCTGCTCCTGGAGCGCCTGAATCGAGTGGGATCCATCATGTCCTGTGGAACCCCATGTAGACAGAGAGGCCCCATAGTGATGGAGGGGCCCCACAGGTGCCCTAAAGGCCATGCAGGAGGAGGAGTCAATTGACAATTGACATGCAGTGACCACATGGATGAGCTCCCTATATTAAGAAAATTGTTCTTAGAAGTGTTTAGCAAGGCGTGCCACTGTTTATTTTTAAGAATCGTTTTGTAAATCTTTGTGATCAACCAACCCCAGAAACAATAAAGACCATGGTTTCAGTAACAGCCCTGTTCCTTTGCATGTATGGTGATTTTCTAAAGTGCCTTTATGACAATCCCTCTGAGGCACAATTCCTGCGCCTGCTGTAAAACCGATGTATCCATTACACTGGAAACTTTAAATCAAGACCATGGTAATCCATATTGTCATTAAAATTGTGAATCATTAGGACATGGGAAAAGAGCAAGCTGTTGTACAGTACCAAAAGGCAACAACCCATTTCATGCTTCTTCACTGAGTAACATGGTGGGATCGGCCGTGGTGCATCACTGCCCCCAAGTGGCAGCAGTGAGGAGCTGCAAGCATGCAATTTACCAAATCCCGGTAGCAGGGAAAACAGACAAATGGAAAATATGTCGTCTGTGTTTTGCTCACAGGAGACCTGCACATCAGCCCCCAAATACACGAACCCTAAAGGGACCGACATCTAGCAAACAGGAGCACCGAAGTACATGCAGTGTGCGAAATGCCATAACTATGAGACGTAAATAATTTACTTGTCCTGGTGTGATCCATTCTCCCTGTCGGGGTTGTGATGCATGAAAGAGACTCAGAGACGAGTGTTTGGAAACATGCGTTAGTACTGTGGGTCGAATATAGCCTGGGGCTGCCTGACTCACTCCGTTCTAACACTTCGTAAATTAGGCATTAGCACTGACGCCCCATAATGCTTTGTGACAGCCTTTATCCCCCAGCATTAAAAATACCTGATTTTCGATGGAGAGATGATTAGTATTCAGTGGAGCGAATTAAACTGGTTAATTTCTTTATCTTAAAGGCAGCTTCAGAAGCCACTTGCTTGGTTGGCTCAGAAGAAGCTCCTTGGTTGTTAAGGATGGAGCTGGATGGCAGGTCGCCTTGATGACAAACCGCTAGCTTTTCTGACAGGGTGGGGTCTCTGAGACAAGGGACCGGACTTTCAGACAGGGTGGGGTCTCTGTGACAATGGGCCGGCCTATCAGACAGGGTGGGGTCTCTGTGACAAGGGGCCGGCCTATCAGACAGGGCGGGGACTCTGTGACAAGGGGCCTGGCCTATCAGATAGGGCGGGGACTCTGTGACAAGGGGCCTGGCCTATCAGATAGGGCGGGGACTCTGTGACAAGGGGCTGGCCTATCAGATAGGGCGGGGACTCTGTGACAAGGGGCCTGGCCTATCAGACAGGGTGGGGTCTCTGTGACAAGGGGCCGGCCTATCAGGTAGGGCGGGGACTCTGTGACAAGGGGTTGGCCTATCAGATAGGGCGGGGACTCTGTGACAAGGGGCCGGCCTATCAGACAGGGTGGGGTCTCTGTAACAAGGGGCTGGTCTGTCAGACATGACGGGACCTTCTCCAGTGCATTCTCTTATTGATACTGATATCCAGACTCTGGCCATGAGCCCAATGCTGTGCGGGTGCCAACGTTATATTGGGAGCATGAAAATGCGAGTGTGGTTAGGGGAGGTGGCCTTGTATGCATGACTGTGTGTGTTGTGTTGTCACCTGAACTGTTTATAGGGCTCAGCTGTTGTACCCTTGTAACTGTGTGTCACTATTTCTTACCTAGCTGTAAAGACAGGCTGTAGGCTTACCACTGCCGGGGATAAGATAGCGTGCTAAGCAGCTAGCATTAATAAGAGTGTGGGCTATTTCACTTGAGACCTTAAGCATATTGTATATCCCTTATTTACTGAACTTGTGCGGATTTTGCAGCATAACCAGTAGACTGAGAAGATCTTTCCGCCTAATAAACGTATACAACAGTTCACTGGAGACACTGTGTGGATATTGTATATCCCTTATTCAGTGAAATTGCACTTCCCTTGATTCTCCTGGTTTCTGAGTGCAGTAGATCAGCGGAATGAGCCCTGTGACTGGTCCGGCTCAAAAATGTTTGTGCAACATCCCCAGTAGTCAGTTTGGCTTTGCTCAGGCAGCCCTCAGCAGAAGTATGTCCCTGTGACGGCGTTTATTTATGACTGTTTGGTGCAAGTGGCACAGAGCTGTGGAAGAGCCGAGTTAAAGTCCTCTGTGTTTCCTCGTGATATGCAAAGTCTGCTGACTTTTAGGTCGCTGTGATAATGTGGATGCATTTTCTTGTGTCATTGTTTCTGTGGGGAGAATACGCACAGCAGTAGCTGTCTCTGTATTGTGGCAAGATCTGGTATCGGTGATGCCAGTAAGTTTTGGTGCAAGGATTTGCCTGAATGTTACCTGTGCAGAGGGGAGGTGTAGCACAAACCGACTTCCTTTTCATCTGGAGCAGACTGTTCCTCTCTGTCAGTTTTTCCCCATCACTGCACCTGCTGTGCACAGGAATGTCACCTTCAGACTAAGAGCTGGCATTTACACTGATAACTGCAATTCCACCACCTTGCCAGCAGATGTCTCTATTGTGCGCCAAATTGACTTGTGCTTTCGTTCTCTGCGGGGGGGGGGGGGGGGGGGGGG
>JABFEB020000104.1:1846166-1865473 GCA_019775895.2 Stomatorhinus ivindoensis
ACCTAGGCGGGGACTCGAACCCAGGTCCCAGAGGTGTGAGGCAACAGTGCTAACCACTGCACCACCATGCCGCCCCTTATTAATTAACACACGCATCTAAAATAAAATTAATTCTAGTGCAATTCCTGATGCTGCCTGCAGGGGGCTGTGTGCATCCATGTAGTCATATCCCTTCTTAAACGGTGTCTGTCTCTTCCTCCCCACCACAGGCGCAGGCAGCAGCGTGCATCACAAGTGCAACAGCGCCAAGCACCGCATCATCTCACCCAAGGTGGACCCGCGCTCAGGTGGCTACGGTGGGGCCCATTCCGAGGTGCAGAACAATGACGTCTCTGAGGGCAAGACGGAGCACAGCCACGGCAGCGGCAAGGGGGCAGGGGGCGGAGCCAGCGGCGGGGGCGGAGCCCGTGAGAAGCGCAATGGCAAGGTGCCCAAACCAGCACTGCTGCACCAGAGCAGCACAGAGGTGTCCTCTACCAACCAGGTGGAGGTTCCCGACACCACGCAGAACTCACCCGTTTCCATCAGCAGCGGCCTCAACAGCGACCCCGACATGGCCGACAGCCCTGTGGTGGCGGGCATGGGACATGTGGCCTCCGTGATGGGCGGCCTGTCGCAGGGTGCCGCCGTCTTCATGTCCGAGGTGACCGGCGACTCCGTCTACAGCATGTCCCCCACCGGCGGGCCCAGCTCCCACCTCATGGGCCCTGACGCCACCTCCCAAGGCCTGGTGTTAGCCGTCGCCTCAGATGGGCACAAGTTTGCGTTCTCCGGCGGGGCAGGCGGGGACGCGGGTGCAGCCGGTGGCGCGGACGGGCTGGCCATGCTGTCCGCTGCCGGTGTGTCCGAGGAGCTGGTCCTCTCCAGCAGCCTGGACTCTGGGGCCATCAAACTGCCAGAGACCGCCATGAATTTCGACCCCGACTGCTTCCTCAACAATCCCAAGCAGGGCCAGACCTACGGTGGCGGCGGCCTGAAGGCAGACCCCAGCTCCTCCGCCGCCTCATCCTCCTCGAGCAGCGGCAGTAGCAGCAATGGCGGCCTGCAGCGCTCTCCCCCGCTGTCCGATTCCAGCTATGGCTTCAGCTCCGCACTGGTGAAGAACATCAAGACAGAAGACACCTCCTTCGAACAGCAGTTGGCCAAGGAAAGTGGCTACCAAGTGGGCCCAGCTGTGACAGGCGGAAGTGGTGTGCCGGGCTCTGCGGGCACCTGCTCGGCCCAGGGCTCCCTCACCCTGACTCCTGCGGGCTCTCTGCTGCCCTCTGGTGGTGGGCTAAGTCCCAGCACCACTCTGGAGCAAATGGACTTCAGTGCCATTGATGCAAAGCAGGAGTACCCATCTGGCACTGGCTCAGGGGGCTATGGACAATCTATTTCCAGCCCACATCTTGCCCACCAGAGCCGTTCGCCCAGCTTTTTCCTCCAGGAGGCGCCCAAGACCAGCCCATCCCAACAGGGCCGACAGGGCTCTGGACAGAAGCCGCACCTAATGGAGCACAACTCCCACGACTCAGGTGCTTATCTGGGCCTGCAGGTGGTCCGGACTGACTCCCCGAGCAGCAACGGGCACCTCCACCATCACCATACCCACCCGAGCCAGCACAGGGCACCCAGCTGCAATGGTGGGTCCCCAGCTGAAGGAGCCGGCCAAGCGAGCTCTCTCCAGCTCCTGCAGTACCAGGGCGCTTTCCCTGGCCTAGGCCCGGAGCACGAGGAGGTAGTGGGCTTGGATCAGGGAGGCAGCGCTGGAGCCGTGGGCCAGACGGGGGTCACAGAGAATGGAGCAGAGGGCCTAATGAAATCCGGGAATCACCTTCAGGCTTGCAGGGGCAGCGGCGGAGAAGATGGGGGCGCCGATCATTACTTACAGCAGGGAGCGGACGGGGCTGGAGGAGGAGGCGGGGATGGAGGGGGAATGAGCAACGGGACCTCTGGCGGCTCTGGGGCTTCCCAGCAACAGCTGCAGCCCCTCATGCAGGGTGCAGGACTGGTACAGGGGCTCTACAGTGCCCACCAGGCCCTGGGTGGAGCAGGGGCTGGAGCAGGCAGCGGTGGGGGCCTGGAGATCAGCCTGGACCACTTTGACATCTCCTTCGGCAATCAGTTTTCTGACCTCATTAGTGATTTCATCGCCGTGGATGGAGCAGGGACGGCAGTGGGACCTGGTGGGGCGCTGTACGCCCACCAGCTGGTAGCCCCACCCAGCGGTGCTGACGGCCAGGCCGGCTCCACCGGGGCACCACCCCAAGGTCAGGAGGACACGGGGGCGAGAGGGACCGGCTACAGCCCCGCTGAGCTCTGCCTGCAGACCTGCTGCAGCCCCCAGGCCGGTGGAGTGCCTGGGGAGGCCGGCTCCCTGGCCTTTATGCACGTGGCCGAGGTCGTGTCTGCCGCTGTGGCCCAAGGGGCACTGGGGATGCTGCAGGCCACCGGAAGGCTCTTCATGGTCACTGACTACTCCCCCGAGTGGTCCTACCCAGAGGTGGGCATCCTGCACAGTGCCTGAATGGAAAGGTGTCCATTATGATTTTAACAGCAAAACCTGGTGCAATTCAGTAATCTGAGTCACCTGACTAAGTTAGTCATTTAACAAGTTTTCTAAAAGCAAAACAAGGCAATAAATACAAGGACAGAAACATGGACTGTAAAGTTAACAGTTTTGCAGAACACATAGTTATAGTTATATGACTGCCAAAATGTTAAACTAGTATTGGTTTTATAAATCCTATTTTTTGTACAGTTTCGGCTAAAATAAATCCATCTATTAATTGTACTAATCAGTAATTTTCTGCTCAGGAATTGTTTTAGACGTTCTTTTGCTGGCTTCAAATGGAACCTCAAAACTGCAATTTGCCTGAGCACCACAAGATGGCAACCTGCAGTACGAATTAAGGCATATTTAAAAAAGAAAAAAAAGAAGCCGCTATTCATGGCAGTGTCCACTAGATGGCAGCAGGAAGCCAAAAATAAATCATTGCTCAACAATAATCACGAAAACCGAATCTGTTAACATGGGTGGGTTTGCTGTGCCGGTTACTCGAGTTAAAGAGTGTGCAACCACAACCAAAACAGTAGAAAATGGCATGCTTCTGCATACCTGTCTCGAAGATGTCAGGTCGAGCACCAGAGCTGAGCTTTGTGAAGTGTGTGAGGCTAGCAGAGAGCAGCTCGCCTGGCCCTGGAGGTTTCCGCCATTTATCCGTGCCTGTTTCCACAGGGTGGCGTGAAGGTGCTGATCACAGGCCCTTGGCAGGAGGCTAACAGCAGCTACAGCTGTCTGTTCGATCAGATCTCCGTCCCTGCCTCCCTGATCCAGCCCGGCGTGCTGCGCTGTTACTGCCCGGGTAAGAGTGCCTGCATGTTGTGCTGCTTCTCCCTCCGCCATTTTCACCAGGCCTTGTCATGGAATAAATAACGTCACTCATCCTTGGATGTTTACACCGTGTTGGGGGATTAGCGAGAGGGGCAGTCAGAGAGTTACCTGCCTTGAAGGATGGCCTGTTGCCTGGTGAGTGACAGTGGAGAGTCTCCCTCCAGATGCTCAGTCTCTCTCTCTCTCTCTCTCTCTCTCTGCAGCTCATGACACAGGGCTGGTGACGCTGCAGGTGGCTGTCAGTAACCAGATCATCTCCAATTCCGTGGTGTTCGAGTACAAGACCCGTGCCCTGCCCTCGCTGCCCTCCTCCCAGCATGACTGGCTCTCCCTGGATGGTAGGTCGCTTTCAAGTGTTACTGCGGTGAATCTTTATAGCATCCATCTGTGTACCTGTACAGTCTCCATCTCAGGGTCTCTGTACAGTCTCTGTCTCAGTGTTTTTGTGCAGTTTACATCTGTATCTCTGTACCGTCTACATCACATTCTGTTTCTACAGTCTCCTTCTCAATCTCTCTGCACAGTCTCCATCACGTTTTTTGTACTTGTCTCTCTCTTGAAGTATCCATCTGTCTCTATCCAGTCGGCTCCTCATTCTCTGTTTAGTTTCTGTTTCAGTGCCTCTGTATAGACTCCATCTGCATTTCTGTACAGGTTACATCTCATTGTCTCTCTACAGTCTCCCTCACCCTGTTTTTGTACAGTCTCCACCTCATTGTCTCTGTGCAGTCTCTATTTCATTGTCTCTGTACAGTCTCCATCATATTGTCTCTGTACAGTCTCCATCACATTGTCTCTATACAGTCTCCATCACATTGTCTCTGTACAGTCTCCATCACATTGTCTCTGTACAGTCTCCATCACATTGTCTCTGTACAGTCTCCATCTCCATATTTCTGTATAGTATATAAGTGTCTCTGTACAGTCTCCATCACATTGTCTCTGTACAGTATCCATCTCCATATTTCTGTATAGTATATAAGTGTCTCTGTACAGCCTTCAGCTCAGTGCCTCTGTACAGTATCTATTGGTATCTCTATACAATACTTCTCTCAGCATTTCTCAGACTGAACGATCGAGTCCCCAGGCAGCCTATTTCTTGCCTGTTGGTCAACATCCAAGCCAAGTACAGTAGCGTGTTAGAACCATCTGCTCCAGTCCGTCGAATCTGTTCTGTAGGTCTTCCATACTGAGAGTGTGTACTGGCGGCATTGTGGCTGTGCTTTCGTGACACACCATTGTGGAGTTTAGTCAGCGCTTTCGACCATTTGAATAGATTAATGCTAACACATACCTTCCGTGAAAACCGATCTCTGCCAGTTCGCATCAGATACATCACAGGCGAGTGCCGGCAAACAACTGGTGCCCAGATCAGCCAAGTGGTATCCAGGGTGTCCTCCTCTGTGCCGTGAGCAGTGACGTGACAAGAAAACAGAAGCACAGCACTGGCGAGTGTACAAACACGCCACATGCTCTGGCGGCGTGTTTTCTTAACCACGATAAATATGCAGCATTTAATTTCATGAATAATAAAGGTTGTTATGTTTTATTGAGCGTCCTGGCAACCAGTTGTTTCCCGTTGCATCAATAATTAATTTCTCATGCAGCTTTCTGGGTTCTCAGCAAGCCTTTTTTTAGAACAATGTCTTATGAAATCTGCTTCACTACTGATGCAATAGTCTTTTCCTGCGGCCCCAGCGCCGAATCAGGCACAGGTGCACGGCGCAGGTGGGGAGCGCATCAGCAGCCGTGCAAGCGTGCACAGCTGCCCAGGTTTGCCGTAGTCCCCTCAGAGGGTCTGTCAAAGACAAACCTTTTGCGAACGTCACCCCATTGCATCCTGGGATTTACGAATGGCATAGCTAAGCACACCATTATGCGAGGACTGGAATGGAGGCATTAGGTAAACTAGGAAGAGAACGAACTGGGTCTTTGTCCAAGGGTAACAAATGAACACATGACTATTTGTGCTTGTGTCAGAGAATCGGTCACCCTGACACCACACACCTCTGCTTTCTCCTGTAACTACTCTGCCTGCCTTTGCTTGCTCTGTTGTGGTTTTCCTCTATTGCAAGCAGGTTATTCAGTCTTACATCTGTCTATGATGCAGCTCTTAGCTCATTTCAGATCTATGTCATGCTGTCGCTAAATTTCCACTAAGCTATTTGTGGAAAACAGCCATATATAAAGATGAATCCTAAATAAACAGATGAGCTGAAAATGCTCCTGGATGTATAAACGATTCCCTACATGCCTGGCTTATGTCGGGGGGGGGATTGCGGCCCCCATTACTAACCAGGCTTTTCTCGTGACTGTACAGCTGGGGGGGCTGCAGGGTGGCATTGTTATCCAAGATGCTGAATTATAGCAGCGGTGCTCACAGAGCACGAGGAGCAGAGCATTGGTCGAGAGCCGCAGATTCTGATGTCAGTGGCTCTCCATTAATTTCTTCCTTGATTGGACAACAGTGGCTTATTGGCCCAAGGATGCGGGGCGATTTTAAGCAGGATTTTTACCTCCACAGCACAGATAAAAGACGTCTCACACTCAGCTTTACTCCTTGTGGTCTCCTTTCATTTCAGTGCAATTCTGTATGTTTGGCTGATGTTTTTGTCTAATTTGACTTGATATTTAACTTATTTACACAGTTGAAAATTTCACTACTCTGGTAAAGGCACAAGGATCCAACAGGCGGCCCCTTGCTGTGGATTAACCTTGCAAGCTCCTGGTGTATCCACTGCAAAGGGTCTCTAAAGGATGTCGCCCAGCCTGTTCTGATTTCGAGTGATAATGAACATAAAAATATACGCTAGTTGTGGAAGCATGTTCAGTCTAAATGTTCAGCTTAGACAATTATGCCTCTGACAAATAATCACCAGCCATCTTAAGAAAAAGATGTAAATCCTGTAATATGCAAGGTTTTTTGTGGTAATAAATAGTAATACCAAGGTGTTTAGACCATCAGAAACAGTAATGCAGCCAGCAAATTAACCAATGGAGGGCCGGTCTACGACGTGCAGTGATTGGCAGAGCTTCTCACCTACCATGTTTCAAACATTGTCCCTCTCATTACTAGTTAACAATAACAGCATTGATTAGTGGAGCCTGCAGTTTAAGTCTCATTAGAGTAATTAGCGAGATTTAGAAGAACAGTCAATGAAATCCCTTGCTTAAACACTTATGAAGTCTAGCTCATCAGCTGTGTCGATTAGGGATTGTTGTAATATCCATCCTCTACACATTCATACATATACAATGCAGGACGGCGTGTACTGCAGTGCACACAGACACACACACACACTCGCACACACGGGTGATTTAGTGACACCAATTCACCTGTGAGATTTCTGGAGAAAATCAGGGAACCTGAAACACAGCTGAATTTACAGTGAGAACGGCCACATACACAGTCAAGCCCTGAGGCCGCAGTGCTACCACTGCGCTGACACACTGTCTACAGTCCAGCATTTAAAAGAAAAATGCTCCTCTCCTAGTGAGGTCGGCGATATCGTTTTGTGATTTGACCACCACTGGTCCACATTCCCAGCGGGATAAAGATGAGTCATCAGTGGGCAGGAGATGCAAATAAGCCTTGTAATCTTCAGACAGAATCAGTACTTTAATCAGTATTGCGCAAGAAACAATATAATCCATTTGTAAAGAGTTTAGCTGAATGTCTGCACTTTGCTAGTACAAAGGATTAAGGGGGTACATATTATATGTTGACAGCATTACATCAATTGACTGATGGATTTCTGGAGATTGCAGGAGCCATATCCTGTGCCCTAAGTGCTGTGATATTTGTTTTTTTTCCCCCCTAAATGCTCTGCACTTACAGCTGGCCTGTAGTACTCCAGCTGTCACACAAGGGATTATGGGTTTTGCCAGACCTTTCCTATATTCTATGGTGTAATCTCAATGACTCTACTTGCGTTCTCGTGTACCAGTTTTACGTCATACTCCATCACCGGAGATCAGTTCCAATACTAAGATCACAAAGATCAGTGGACAATGTTGGTCTTGCTCCACCCCAAATATCAAGGATGCATTGGGTGCATCCTTGCCAATCGAGAAGAATCCCATGACTCGTTGCGTGCTGTTGAGATGGTGGAGGAAGAAAAATTGTATTACCTTAATCAAAGTAACATTTCTGTCGTTCATGTCAGATAGTATTTTCCCGCTGTTTTTCACTTTTTTGGCTCATAAGACTGCTGAACTGGAATGGTTATCTTCCGCGTATAATGTTTGTTCAGAGCTGAAATAAATGTGAATATTTTAAGTGCAAACTTCATTTATGAAAAGCACTCATACCAGTAATCATACCAGGTATAATAAGTCATTTAGACTGGACATTTCGATTATGTGTCATTTATTAAATACCATGATAAAAATTTCAGCCAGGGTATTCAGCTGGGTGTACGGCATAGTGGAGCAGCAAGAACACATCTGTCTCAATCCACAGTTCAGTTCTCTGCCCTTGTGATCTTACAAGATCATTCTTGGAAGGCAAGTTTGCAAGACTGGTCCGGGTGTCGACAGACACTGTGGTCACACCACTGTGGATCCCACAGTCTGTCGCTGTTGGCACTGTGCACCCGGGCCAATAAAATGAATTTTTCAAGACAAACTGTTTTTACAGTTTACTGACCAGAAGAAGCTGGCATTTATCTCTGGTGTGGATCCTTAACCAGGTGGGCTGTCGCTGGTTTTGTAGTGCATTGTGCAGATCAGTTAGCACTAATGTACTGTCTTGCATTAAAAAGGTTCAAGCCTGGGCTGTGTCTCAGAATTCTGATTTAGGAGTCTGGTCTGCCTAGTCTGTGGGGATTAGTGTGTAGATACTCTGAGCAGAAGGATTCCCCTTATGAAAAAATTACCCTGAAGCCTGTTTATTACAGCACAAGGTGACAGGATAAGTCCTTGGGGAGAAAGCCTTCAGAAATCACACTGACCATGTGATCGAGCGAGTAAACAAGCCAGCATGGCCCAGGGGTGGCTAATCTGCACCCACTGGTCAGCTAATGGTGTTTCAGTGCGAGACAAACAATCCCGAGTCTGGGAGTCGATTGGGAGAGAACGGGAAACAGGAAAGAGGAAGGAGCTGACACAGGAGGCAGGAAGCGAGCGACACAGCGCTCAGGGTGGGAGACATGGGGACTGGAGACCAAAGGCAGGCAGAACAAAGTGTGCAGGTCGTGGGATGACAAAAATCAAGCTGATGCGAACGAGATGGAGGAGAGAAAGGCCAGCTATGATTGATAAGAAGGAGTGTGTTTGTCTGTGTTGGTGTGTTGTGTGTGTCTGTATCTGAGTGTGTATGTGTACAGGATTTGCTGCTTCTAGTGGAACAAAGAAAACATCCCCACAAAATCGAGAAGCCTAAAAAATGGACATCGCAACAAAACAAGCGCCCCTTTTTTTCAGCTTCTCCATTTTTTGCAAGCCTGCTTAAAAACTGAAAGTGCTACATTTTTTTGTTTGTCATCATTTTTTTCCATCTGTTTTCCAGTTTTGATAAATCGGAGTTATGGATAATTAATGACAATGAAAGGAAGTCAATGGAAAATCCCACAAAGACAGGGATTAAAAATGTGCACATCAGCACGTGTGTCTGCGTTCCTTGTGCTTCTGCATGCCCGCGCTTATATGTATCTGTAAATGTTTAGTGTTTGTGCGCCTTTGCGTCTTTGTCCATGCGTGTTAGTGTGTTTGTGTGTCTCTATGTGTGTCCAGATATATGCCTGTCTTTGTTTTCCTACGGGTGCCTGTATTCACATGTGTGTGCGTGTGTGTCTAAGTGTGCATGTGTTTCCTTGTGTGTCTGGGGGAGGGGGGTATTGCTGCAGAATACATTGACTGGATAAAGTAGGGCATCGGTGGGAGCACAGAAAGGGGACAGCTGCAATGCAGAGGGCCCTTGATGAAGGCGGAGCGGGTAGTTGCACGGGCGGCCCGTCAGCACAGAACAGCGCGGCAGCCACCCAGCTCGCTGAGCTGCCTGCGCCTGCAACCCACTCACACTTTACGCCATTTTGTCCTCCTCTGTCCCCACTGTAGTCTGACATACACCAGTCCTTTGCATGATTCAACTAGACATGTAAAGAAAAACCATACCTGGCTGCTTGTAGTGCCTTGTATCCATCAAATGCTGTGAATTGTTCAGTGTTGTCATTGGTTGCTGAATGTATCATATTTATGGTATTATCAGTATTTACAGATTCAACCTTAAATGTCTTTTGTGAATGCTGATCTTTAAATGTGCGTTTAAGAGCATAGCAGGTCTCGAATTTTCTTTAGGCTTCAGAAATGTTGATCTTTAAGTGAGAGTTTCGCACACGAGGAACTATTCCAGGCAAACAAACGTCAAATAATCACGAATTAAGTAAATTATTTTACTGTTATGCCGAGCTGAGTCCCAATTCATATAGGCCTACATAAAAATCTACTGAATCATATTGCAATTCTGCAAACGACAGAATGTGTGAGGTAATGTCTTTATATATCACATATGAATAAACAGTGTTAAGAAAAACAGTCTATATGCAGAAGCAATTGCAGGAAGTATTTGGGCAGGCTATTGTGTAACTCCCCTGGGGAAACAGAAAATGGACGCTATGGATGTCGCTAGCAGACATATCGGCATATCTGTGGCTCCCTGTGGTCAAACAGATTAGAGATCGAGGTGTGTGTCGCTTGTTTTGAGATCGTGACGGCTTGGGAGAGCCGTTTTGTCAAAGCCGCCTCCGTCCGAGGATACGCTTGTTCCGGCGACCGCGGCTTTGATCCTAATTTGTCGTGACGGGCCAGAAGTCCTGCCGCTTCCTTGGCGGGGCGGCAGTGACATTTATTAAAATTCAAGCTTGGCGCCTCGCGTTTCGCTGAACGTGACACAGCTTGTCATTTTCGTACTTGAATCACCGGGGAATGGATTTCGGTGCAGCCTTCCATAAGGTCCATCCTTGGATGGGCTGGATTATTCATCGTGGGGCGCTAACACGACGTAAATCCGACATTCTGCGGAACAGAAGGGAATGGTATTTTCCCTTAGGCTGCCGCTGTAGCAGTTAAATAATAGTAAATAATTTTACCGGCATCAATTGTTGCGAATATGATTTTGTGGGCACGTTTTATCATCATTTTGTCAGCGCTTCTGTGTAGGAGATGATGTGTGCGTGAGTTCCCAAAAGAACCTGGCCTCATTCGCAGAAAGTGTGCAAACTGCTTCATCTTTATCATAGGTATATTTGCAGGTGAAAGCAGACTGAATTCATCCATCTTCCAACTTCATGTCCTGGAAAGGGATCCCAGGGTGCACCTCATGTAAGGAAGGGCACAGGGGAGTGGTAAAACCGGACAGGATGAAGCGTGCATTGCTGGGCACATAAGATCAGTCATTCAGTACTTGCAGTTTACACCTCACCTCATTGCACTGGATTGCAAATTTGCCAGAAGCAAGGACCAGAAGCAACCAGAAGCAAGGACCGGATGCAAAATTCACACAGTAGGGAATCGATTCAAAACAGCAGCACTGGAAGTGTGAGCTAACAATGTTTCCCACTGACTTATAGAAGTAATTATATGTAATGAACTTTACCACCTGACTCATTCTGATGGGTAACATTTAGTTAAGTTATTTGGTTATTGGTTAGTACTGTAGCCTCCCACCTCATGCCCTTAACCAGTAGGCTATTGGCTTTAAAGTCTTTTTTGCAATTAGGCTTCCAGGCCTTGAACTCCATGTGATCGTCTCATGGTGCCACTGGGGTTACGTTTCTACTTAATTATATTGTATGGAAAAGTCATCTATTCATCTAGCCATCCATCTATCTATCTTCCAACCACTCAATCTGGTCAGGGTGACATGGCATCCAGGGGTCTCCAGGGAGCAGGACACACTGAGGATGCGATGCTGTGGTCTGTCTTTGTTGCTGAATTCATTTCGGCTATATTAGGGGGTTTTCATCACATCATTATTTGACTGCCAAAGTACTTTCACATACAAATACACATGAAGGGTACAATTGTGCACAGTCTTTGTGAATCGAACTGTATATTAATCAGAGAATAATCAGCTTTGCAGACCAACCACCTGGAAATTCCCAATCTTTCAGGTGTTCACAGTGTGTGTGTGTATATACATACATATATGCTACTGTTCAAAAGTTTGGGGTAACTTGGAAATTTCCTTGCTTTTGAAAAAACAGGTTTTTTGCCCGTTAAAATAACATCGGATTGTGTCAGCATTGTTAATGCTGTAAATGTCTATCATAGCTGGAAACGGCTGTTTTCAATGTTATATCTACATAGGTGTACAGAGGCCCTTTATCAGCAACAATTAGTCCTGTATTCCAGTGGAATATTGTGTTTGCTAATGCAAGTTAAACATTTTAAAGGTTAATTGATCATTAGAAAACCCTTTTGCAATTATATTAGCGTAGATGAAAATTGTTGTGCTGATTAAAGAAGCAATAAAACTGGCCTTCACTGGACTAGTTCAGTATCTGGAGCATGGGCAATTGCAGATTCGATTACAAGCTCTAAATGGTCATAAACTAAAAACTTTCTTCTGAAACTCGTCAGTCTGTTCCTGTTCTGAGAAATGAAGGATATTCCATGCGAGAAATTTCCAGGAATCAGGAGATCCCATGAGATGCTGTGTGCTGCTCCCTTCACAGAGCATCACAAACGGGCCCTAACCGCAACAGGAGGAGGAGCGGGAGGCCCTGGGCCACAAATGATACATGTATTACAGTGTGCAGTTTGAGAAACAGACGCCTCATAGGTCTTCAACTGGCAGCTTCATTAAATAGCACCTGCAAAAGACCAGCCCCAACGTCAACAGTGAAGAGGCAACCCCAGGTTTCTGGCCTTCTAGGCAGAATTGCAAAGAAAAAGCCGTAACTCAGAGTGGCCAGTAAAAAGAAGAGACTGAGATGGACAAATGAACACAGACACTGGACACTGGAAGACTGGAAAAATGTGCTATGGATAAACAAATCTAAGTTTGAGATGTTCGGATCACAGGAGAAATTTTGTGAGATGCAGATCAAAAGAAAATTGGCTGGAGGAGTGCTTTATGACATCTACCCAGCATGGTGGAGGCAAAAGGGATGTTGAAAAAGGAAGGCTATCATTCCATTCTGCAGTGCCATGCCATACCATGTGGATAGTGTTTAATTGGAGCCACTTTTGTCCTACAACAGCTTCAGACTACGCAAGAACTATTTAGGGCAGAAGCAGTCAGCTGGTATTCTGTGTACAATGGAGTGACCAGCACAGTCACCAGAAATCATCTCTATTGAGCCATTATGGAAGCAGCTTGACTGAATGGCATGTAAGAAGTACCCATCAAGCCAAGCCAGCTTGAGTGAAATCTCATCAGATTACCTCAACAGACTGACATCGAGAATGCCCAAAGTCTACCAGGCTGTGATTGCTGCAAATGGAGGACTCTTTCTCAATCCTCATTCATTGCCTGAATTTACGTAAAGCAAAGTTTGACGAACACAATTATTTTAATTTCAAAAATGATTATTTCTAACATTATCAATGGCTATGTCCTGTTTATTTAGCTATATTTCCTATTCAAGCACATTTCATGTATGTTTTCATGGAAAACAAGGAAATTTCTTAGTGACCCAAAACTGAAATGGTACTGTGTGTATGTGTGTGTGCGTGTATGTGTGTGTGTCTGTGTACATTTTTCTGTTGTAGGACAGCCCGTTTTATCTTTATTTTCATCTTCAGCTGGTCATATAGTGACATAAAATATTCTCTGACACATCGAGACATAAACATGACATACAACAAAAAATGCCATTAACACCGTTGTGCAATGGGATTGAATGAACAGGAATTTACAATAAATAGATATCCTCGTCGTATTTAGTAATTTTTTGGCAAATGTTGTTTACGTACGCCTTTAGGTATGACGCTGATAATGGATCTTCTGGGGTAAATTGTAGTGGTGATGTGAGGGAATTTTCAAAAGGCCAGTCCAAGCACTGGCTCTTTTGTTGTGTCTAGAAACTTGGGTAGTGCTGTATATCTCTCTATTGCGCCCGGATTCTTACACATGTTTACCTTGAAAATAGACAAGAAGGTCAGCTTTTTTAGAACTGAACTACAGCAAAAATAAATAAGCAGTACTCGCCACTTTGTGCATCAATGAACAACGTCTGAATTAATCTGAAATGACAAAGAGACCACGTTGATTTATTGTGTCTGCAACAATATTCCATTCTATTAAAAAGCCAAACAAAGAAACATTTCAATCTTTGCAAATCTTTGCTAAGCGAAATACAAAATACGAAATAAAAAAATTAAAAAGGTTATTTCCATGTCAGATTTGAGGATATTTTTAATCATATAGTACGTGATATACAGAAAATGTTCCAAACGTTCTCCTTCAGTTAAGAAAAGACAGAGGCTTTGTCTCTTGATTTATATATATAAAAAAAACCTACAACATATAGGCTACATACATGCAGACAGACCCAGTGTCAAACTATTTCGGTCTTTTCGGACTCGGGAGTACAGCGTGACGCGCTAGTGGCACAGCTGCCTGCCTTGATTTGTCATAATGCGGGTGGGGGCGGGGAGCGCTGCTCCTCTGCAGCATTGCAGGTACGGAGTCACAGACAGGACAAAAGGCGCCCGCTGTAGAGCGTCGCCTCGTACTTTGTGTTACCAGTTCGTCGAATCCTTGCTCCGCGATGCTTTATCTTAACCGTCTGAATTTAATCGATTGGGGGGAAACGGGGAAAATGTTCCCCTCGGCGGTCAGATGGGCCACTGGGTGTTTTTAGTGAGCCTGAGTTAAACGAGAAGGGGGTGTGTTACGTAAATTCAGGCAATGAATAAGGATCGAGAAATCGAGAATTTGATAGTAAAGAAAGAAAAGCACCCCTCATTCAGAGCATGTCGTATGATCGACGATAGAGACTAATTTTCGGTTACATTTAAATCCTTTCCAGATATTGCGTCCATCTTACATGTGTTTTCGATACACGGAGGTCAAGAGAATGCTGCATTTGCATTCGGAGTTAGCGATAATATAAATATGTATATTTTAATGCAATTTATAAAGCAACAGTAAGGCGATCGATCCCGTGTAATTAAAGAAACTGGAAGGGCAGACTGCTTGCCGGTCGGTGGCTTGAAATGTTGGCAATTCACCTGCGGCACGTGAACGGCAGCGTGGACTCATGGCGATTTTCTGTCTTATGCTGCAGGCTTGTAGGGGGTAGAGTGGTGGCGCGGAAGAGAAAGGGGGAAGAGCGGCTCGGGGGGAGGGGGGCAGAGTAGTGAGGGGATTTATCTCTCCCTCTCTCCCACGGTGTCGCTCTTCCACTTTGTTCTGTTATTGTGGAGTCAGTGCGATCTTTCTCCACGCGAAAAGGAATTATATCGCTACACGCGGAGTTGGGGCTCAGACCGCATGAGCGCTCGGTTGTCACTGAGGATCAGCCGTTTGGGCTTCGGTGTGGATACAGATGAATGACGCCAGCGTCTTTTTAAAGACGAGGGAGTGAGTTTGCTGCAGACAATACCAATGGAAAATGAAATAGAAGGTTAGATTTGTGTCGTAACGGTGCTTTTATTCGTTTGGTGGTATCTGGTGTGCTTTGCATTGACGGTAAATGTGTGTAAAAATGAGAGTGAAGTTGCACAGCACCAACATGACATGTTTTTAGTAATTCGGCGGTACTCTGATTTCCGTTGCACTGTCTGGCTCTCAAATTCATTTAAAAATATTTGTTATTGTTAGTAAAATAAAGGTGATTGAACTCTAGATCGATCTCCCTTTTGTTATTGTGTGGCATTAGCTGATACATTAAGTTTAGCGCTTGTTGGTGCTTTCCTTTTGTTTGGAAGTATGTGGTCATGTTCGTTATGTAGTCCTGAGATGTTCTTTCTGTTGTGTTGGCAGTGCTATTGCTTGTGAATATTCGTGCACATAGATACTATCATAAAGTCTTTCAAAAAGACTTTTAAAATATAATTTCATGGTTTCTTTTGATAGGTGTTACCAAGAATCGATACAAAGATGATAAAACGGTACTCTTTCTACATTGTCGTCTAATTGACATGTGGATTCGGATAGTTTTATTACTTACTTTACATTTTCAAAAGCTGTTCTATCCCCGACCAGAGTACTGTAGAATAGCGACACGTCAAAATCCCCTGGGTGTTGCAAATGAAACATGGAGCCCAAGAAATATAACGCTCTCAAACCTGGTCCTTCTAAAGAGGTGTTATTACCCATAACACAATTATCGACTAACACCGAATGATGTAATTTACTCCGCAGACAGAATCGAAGCCAGAATCGGGAAAAATGCGAACTTATTCCTCCTTAATATCACTTGTGGATCATACTTATTTAGACGCCTACATTTTTAGGTGTTTACAAGTAATATATATTATTTGAAACAACTCATGCAAAACATTATATTGGGATTTAGGCAGCAGAAGCTGGTTGATGAATATTTGTACGTTTCTTTATTAATTCCGCTTCTTTCCTTCACGTCGCCCTGTATGATACATTCCGTTGATTTTGATTATGCTGCAGCCGGTTTATCGCGCCTCGCATACTGGGTCAAAGTTTGCCGTCGTTTCCGTAGCGCATGTCGCCTGCAGCCATCGCCGTCTTGTCTTCGCCTCCCCAGTCCCGTTTTGTCAGCCACCTTTGAGTCACTTTCAGCTGATCGACTCGAAACCCCGAGACAAACATCTCGTCCCCAACAACTCACACAATACCGTCAAAACCATAGACTGTTGTATTCTGTACATTGTGCATGTGTCTCGAAAAATAACGCGTCTTAATGCTTTTTTTTATCAAGCATTGGTATATAGTGCATACAACTTAAAAAGTTAACTCCGGAAGAATCGCTGCATTTTCAGAACCATTGGTTGTGGACAGCGACACGATTATCTGCAAAAAAGCAAGAAAGGGAATAAAAGTTTCCAAATGACTTAGACGTTTTGTGGAGATATTGGAAACAATGCTACTGTAGCATCACATCAAACTATTTGCTACAAGTGCTTGAATAATTCCCTGTTTCTGCATCATGTGTTTCTCATCACGATCATCGAAAAAGTAGGTCATGTCAGCACCCCCCTAAAATAGCTTGAGTATTTAGGCGGAAATAATTCCGCGTAATATTTATGTCATGCGAATAAAAAGACGTGTACTTCATCAATTTATTGGCATGTAAGCATCACATAGGTGGAGATTTAGGCAGGGATATAAGATACACATGCCCTCCCATTGTGGCAGGACTGGCAAACTGTCCTTACAGATAATTCCCCTAAGGCAAACCTGTAATTTGGTCATTCATTTTCAGTAGCTCAATGAAGTCAATCTCTCGATTGTCTTTAATGAAACAAAAATGATGTACATTTGTGAGATGCAGATCAAATGAAAATTAGCATTTGGTTTGAGCCATGCTAGCCTCAGACTCAAATGATGTTGTTATTAGAACTTTAATCTTCAATTAATTGTATACTATTGTTAGAAATGTTTTTGTTAGAATCATTCACATATTACTGATATATGTTGGTTTTGGCTATATGTATGATGGACATCAGAGCCAAAATGTAACAAATGAGGCTTCCAACTGTAGGTCACTTATGTGGCATTTCATAATGATTCACAGCGCTCCTGCCTAGGAAAGCTCAGTATGAGGGCAACATTGTATTGTTATGGTGATTTTTTTAAAGCATTATTTTCTTTTTAAATTCATTTCGTATTAACTTGCAAAACATCTTTCACAAAGTTTCAGTTCTGGCAAAAATTCTCCTGAAGGCCTGTTTTGGGATTTACATTAATGCCACATAATAATGATATGGGCCAGTTTATGGTTCTTTCCATGTTACTATACTATAGAGATTTATGAACTATTTTCTTAGCTCTGATAAGGTCAGACCAACACAGGTTTCTCTTAACCTGTTGATATTCTTTCTGTGTCTATACCTCCCAGTGCAAATACAGCACAATATCCCATTGTAATGTTAATTTGAAATAAATGTACATTCTGTATTTTCTATTGTTACTCAAGAACTATTGGTGAAGAACATTAGTAATAAAAGGATACTTTGAGTATGGAACTCTTTGAGTCCTATTAAACCATTCAGACTGACTCTTTGTGTTTCTGAGTCAGTTGTTTAAGTACACAATAGTCATTTAATGTGCAAATTTCTGCTATCCCTATTTTGAATATTTTGTTGACTAGATTGCAGCAAGCCTCGATGAAGCTAAAAATGCCATTAGGCTAGTTCAAATAATTGTTTATTTCCCTGTGTGTGAGGATACACAGCGAGTAAAATTTTATAATGTGGGTATTATATCCTTATACTGTCAGAATAAGGGGTGCAGCACTGGTACAGTTTTGTTCCCCAAGGTACAAACAACATTAATGGTACAAAAATTGCTTCTCAGAGTCCATTTCTGTATCTTAAAAGGTATATTTACCTACAGCTAGGGTACAGCTAGCAGACCCCTGATGGTACAGCCCCAGTAATTACACCCTCAAAGGTACAAATTCGAGCTTTTTTCTGACAGTGTACTGGTATTTACAATTATTTCTCAAAATAACTGCCAAAGAAAAATTAGTCTGACTCTTTTTGAAACTTATGAGCTCAATGCAGTCACCCTATCATGCTCCTTTGGGTAATAATCTTAATACTAGTCTGGATGTCACGTTATGAGAGCTTATAATTTTTCCCCAGTATTAAGATTGCTAAAAAGAAATGATTTGTCCTTTGGCTCTTCAGCTGTGTCTGAAACCAGCTGGCCTTGCATTGTTGTTCCTTAGGTATTTACCTGTGTAAAATCACCATAAGACATTGAAGTGAGGTATTCCCCTTGATGTGTATTCGCTTGGGTCGATCTCATGGTGAGGAAGGGTAAAAACTGCCACCCTCCTGTCAGTTTCTGGAAAACAGCTTAAATATTGTCAAGAATTAAAGCGACGCCCTCTCACGGGCTGAATCGAGAAGCTGAATCGGCCACATTCCTAGTTTTGGGGGCTGTTGCTGAAGTTTTGAATGAACAGATTTGCTCTGTGCTTAACGTGCTATTTTTAGCAGGGATGGCTTTCTCAAGCAGAGATCATGGTGTGACGGTGCAAGCAGGCTGGAAAACCAGATGCGGAGCTAAAAGGCGCAGTGTTCATGTGGTCTCATTAAACAGAAAGTGTAACTGCCTAGTTCAGGTTGTTGTGTCATGTTCAGCCAACTGGTGATTCTCCTTGCTGTTGTGAGCTTTGGCTCATTTCAGGGATATAAGCAGTCTTTTGTCCATGAAGTTCATTATAAACTTTCCTGCCACATCTAGAAAACACTTCCAAAAACCCCAGATGTAAAAGAAAACATGGAACAGACACTGTCCACTACACACTTCTGTTGAATTGAGGAGTGGGTGGCACTGGCAATTTGTCATGTCATGTCCATTCAGGAGATGCCTATTTACACTCCACCACTCTGTCCTCAGATTCTGTCCCCTCTTGGTCACCTCCCCACTCACCCCTTTCCCCATTATGTTTTCACACTGTTCTCACCTCATTTTCTTCCCTCTCTGTCCTCTGCCGACTCTCTGTCCTCACATCCTATCCCCTCTCTATCCTCACATTCTGTCCCCTCTCTATCCTCCCATCCTTTCCCCTCTCTATCCTCACATCCTGTCCCCTCCCTGTCCTCACATTCTGTCCCCTCTCTATCCTCACATCCTTTCCCCTCTCTATCCTCACATCCTGTCCCCTCTCTATCCTCCCATCCTTTCCCCTCTCTATCCTCACATCCTGTCCCCTCCCTGTCCTCACATTCTGTCCCCTCTCTATCCTCACATCCTTTCCCCTCTCTATCCTCACATCCTGTCCCCTCTCTATCCTCCCATCCTTTCCCCTCTCTATCCTCACATCCTGTCCCC
>JABFEB020000104.1:1883291-1897282 GCA_019775895.2 Stomatorhinus ivindoensis
CCCCCCCCCCCCCCCCCCACCACGATTGCAGTATGCACTTTATAAGAAGATGACGCAGGCCGCCATCCTTATCCAGAGTAAGTTCCGCAGCTACCACGAGCAGAAGAAGTTCCAGCAGAGTCGACGAGCCGCCCTGCTGATCCAGCAGTGTTACCGCAGCTACAGGGAGTTTGGTCGGCTGAAGCCTCGTCGCCATGGCGCCACCACCATGGTGCAGCACAAACTCAGGTACCTCAGTCGGAGGGTGCTAGCTGAAGGCCCAGGCGTCATCTGCACTATCACTGAGCATGCGATCCTCTAAAACGTCGAGCTGTAGAAAAGTATATTAAATGTATATAAATATATTAAAAGTATATTAATATATTAAAAGTATATTATTGCTGTTTGGCGAGCCACTGAAAGCTAACACGGAGTATTTAATAATTCAAAATGTTAGGGAACTTGAGTTCATTTCATACTTCCAGCTCCGTGAATGAACTCAGCAGAATTCTCTAGACTACATTCCCCAGTTTTGTGGTACTACAGTTAAGTTGCCTCTGCTGCCAAGTTAATGGTTGTGATGCTGTTTACACAAGTGCTTAAGGAATAAGCAACAAGATCTGCAACCAAAAAGTTGTCTTGAGTACGGGGGGGTGGGGTTGTTCTTGCACTGTGCTGTAGTTTGCATTCAATTATCAAAAACTCACCAATTTCCTACACAATGTAAGTTTACCAGCAGCTGGTACAATAATCTGCCATTTTCCATGAATTCTTTTCTCCGCGTTCAAGGCATTCTTTTTAACAGACTGTCTATCACCAATGAAAGTTTCATGACCACAGAAATACAGCAACGCAAGGATGTAAGCAATACAGGGTCAATACTTATTGAGTTCTTGAACTGTGATTACATCAGTAAGGATTAAATGAAGTACACAATTGCCTCAAAATGATTAACTCATCATCTGAACGTGGATACAAACCTCAGTTTCATTCCTTAAGGGTGGTCACGGTGTGATGGTGTAATCACTTGATTTAAGTCACACCTGAGGCTAACCCAAAGCCCAATTGCCTGTGTGTTTCAGAAGCAGTCTGTTAACCAAGAAGCAGGATCAGGCTGCCCGCAAGATCATGAGGTTCCTCCGCCGTTGCCGCCACAGGTGAGCTCGCTGGAGCTCCACCCCTCCATCCCTCAGGCCGGTTCTGTCCCCATGGATGGTTCCCGGATGATGTTACATGATGGGAGAGTGTTTGATGTCACTGGCTCCGCATAGGAGAGTGACCTGTGGCACTAATTCAGTCACATAACTAATTGTTTTTGTGTACAATTAAATTGCATTCAAAAATGGGCATTTGTCATCGTAAATGAGCAGTTGTATTTGTGAATCAATAAATTATTTTACGTTTTTACTTTATTATTATATAGTACATATCATAAACCCTTATGTAAGTGAGATTTTACATTCCCATACCATTCAAGACATCTTATAGTGAAAAACATATAGTATATGCCCAAAATTGACTAGTAATATGTATTAAGTAATGCATATTAAATACATCATAAGATAAAATGTAGATTACTTAAAGGTGCTGCCATAAACAATAAGTGTCTAGGATATTTTACGTAAGTTGAAAGTTGCCTGTGGTGAGTTTTGCGAGTTGACAGGTAGGTAGGTATAGCAGGCAGTGCTAGCTAATGCTACCAGTGATAAGTGACCTTGTGCAACCATTTGACATAATTACTGAGAATGACAAGTCCATATGTTACATTAGTCCAGCATTAATCCACTTGGACATGGGCTTCATGTCACCTGGGGAACAGCTAGGTCACAGTCTGACATGTTTACTTGAGAACAGTTACGTAAATTATGCAACACCACATTGTTCCAGGTTGTTAATGCACACCTTGCATACATACAAATGTCTGTAAAGAAAAAAAGCTATTTCAGCATGGAAGAGACATGGAAGTTTCTAGCACTGACAGACTATAGTGAATTTGGATATTAATACAGGTGATTCATCCCTTGTTTCCTTCCAGGCACAAATCCGCGCTCATTGACATAGTCTCATTTATGGAACACTTCTCTAAAAAGAACTGCAAACATTACTAACGATTACAGCTACTCAGTTATGTTGATACACTTTTGAGTATGAATTCATTGTACAGAAAAAGGACTTGTTTGAGACTGAATTAGTATCACGTGGATCCCAGAAGAATCCATAATCATTTTTGTAATATTTACCCTGTGCCATGTTATACATACACAGAGTCGATCAGCATGACTCTGACTGACATGTTTGAGTACTGTGACAGCAGCATGGTGCATTAGGACGGATAAGTCAGCCTGGCAGTATGACATAATCTGCAGCATTTACTAATCAGGTGTTAAACCCAAACAGCAGGCAAGGGTTCTCTAAATTCATTAGTGCCTAGTGCAAGCATTCAAGATTGGATAATCTGCTGGCTTCTCAGCCCTGTCACAGAGGAGCCTGAGAGCTGTGGTGGCAGGACAGCCATCCACGCAGGCCGAGGACAAGCAGGCTTTGAATAGCACCCAAAATGTCAATCAAGTGGGCAAATCCACCTATTTGGTTTTCGAAGAAATGGGAGGAGGGTGTGTAGAGAAATTTCAAGGACACGGCAGACTGCTTAGGCGCCCTCCTGCTGACTTCCTCTCCCTCCCAGTGCCGACTCAGTGAGTGCTAACGCTAATAGCTGTCTGCTGTTGTTTTGCTGTTTATTCAAAGCCCCTTGATGGACCATAGGCTGTTCAAGCGGGTGAGTGCAGCCTCAGCACCCCGGTTTTGGCTTTTCTCCCTCTTCCTCTCCCTCTTCCTCTCTCTCTCCCCCTCTCTCTTTCTCTCTCTTTCCGGCCATCCCCTTTTCCTCTCCTCTCCCCGTCTTTGCCGTTGCTTGATGCCTGCTTGCATGACAGCTGCCGGCTGTGATTACAGAAGGGCACAGAGCATCTGGGTGGAATTAGGAGCTGCGGTGAACTAACCAAGGGCCACACATGATGCATCAGCACTAAAACAAACTCCTGTTCTTCCTTCTGTCTCTCTCTCTCTGTCTCTCTCTCTCTCTCTTTCGGGTCTTTGTTTCTGTTGTCATGAAAGATGCATTTTTGAAAGCCAAGGGGTTATTGCATGACTCGGTGATAAACACAGTTTGCCCCTGCTTCCCCGTTTCCAGGCATGCTCAGAATGAATTCACTTCTTGTGTGGATGGAATGATCGCGTAGATACCTTACTGCCTTGTTTTTTTTCTTATGGTGCCCTACAAGGTAGAATAAGGGACTCCCACACGCTCTTCCCACCTCCTGTCTAGTTCAGGGTAAACTATAATTTCAGAGGGTACGGGTCACAACACTGACCGGGACTTGATACGTCCTAATGGAACCAGTGTGCATGCATGGTCCATCAATACTTCACCATTGTCCAAACAAATGCCAGCCCAAACCACTTTTTGTGTCACTAAACCAATAAGAACCTCACCGGGATCTCAAAGCACTTACAGGAATATGTTCTGGAAACAAGAAAAAGACTTTTGGTTTCTGTAGTATATGTATAAAAAGTTCTTCTCATTTGAGTTTTTTAGTGTTTTTCATTTTTCATATTTATCTCCTCAGCAAAACAACTAAATTGTTCCGCGTGCTAAGCCACAGCACCAGAACAGTCATTGTTAAAACTTTAATCAAGTAATGGGATGAAAAGACTTTTGGAAATCGTACTGGGTGAAGCTGTGATGTAGAGTCACTTTCACGGGTTTAGTCCGCCTCCTGATGGATGTTTTTGGTTCACTGAAAATCCCCATAGCATCCTCTTAAAGGTTATTGGTTGGATGAGTTGACAGTAAAATGTGAGCTCTCTGTTAGCTTTTTCTGTAAGTTTGTATTCTTAAATTTCTGGGTTTTAATCACTCTGCATCCAAAATTAGACCTTCAACTTTTCAAGTAAAATATTGAGTATGCATTATAAATGATTTCACCTGCTAATCATAACATTTTGTACTGATGTAAATGTTCGTACGTAATTGGATTTGCCACTTTATAATCAAACAGCCTGCTGATTTTTGAATGATCACAAATTAACAGTGATTTGAGAGCATTTAGATTTACTTAAACATCTGTGAAATGCTTCTGCTGGTTAAACAACCCCCCCTCCCGCACATACATGTGCGCACAATCACACGCACACACACACACACACACAATCACACACACACACGCATACACACAGGTTTGTAATTATATCTTTGTGGGGACTCTCCATTTGTTTCTATGGGGAAAACTGTAATCCCAACATGATGACCCTAACCCCTACCCAGCCCAAATCCTAACCATAAGTAACCAAACAAAATATGATACTTCTGGATTTCAATTTTTTTGACTGCATTCACATAGATTTTTTTTTTTTTATAAAATTGAGTTTCCTCTTACGGGGACTGAAAAAAACCTACCTTCGAGGTCAGATGTTACAGGTTTTTATCACATTGTGGGGATATCTACTGCCCATAATGTAATAATTACAAACACCACACACACACACACACACACACCCTCACACCTGCCGGCCAATCCCCAACCCCCCCAACCCCTGCTCTAGATCTATGTTTCAGATCTTCTGTCTTCTGTTTTTCAGAGTGAAAGAATTGAGAAAGGCCAAGGAACATGAAAGTGTCCAGAGGAGTCCCTTGAAGATGTGACATCACTCTCCAGACTCTTTTTTTCTGTTTGTACCAAACATTTTACAAGTGGACAAAAAAAATCAAAAATACAGTGAAAGCACTGCAGTTATTACTACTACAGCAGGCGTCCCACAGTGGATTCTACTCCTGCTACTACACACGCTACAGCCGTCTCTTTCTTTTTTGTATTCAGTTTTTCCGTTTGTCTTTCTGTAAGGGGGAAGCTGCGAGTCCTGAAGGATTAAAAACTACAGGGGCAAACAGAGGGAGGACATTCGCTTTGTGGCATTTTTTGCACTTTTTCATGGATTGATTTTTCATTTTGGCATGAGGGTGGGGGGAATGAAACAAAAACAACGGGACAAGACTGTCATCTTTGTCCTTCAGCGGATAACGAAACGGAAATTCAAAATGCAAACGCGTCATACACATGTGGGGACCTTCTTTTAAATATCTCATTATTTATTTTTTTAAAAAAGAGACTAACCCATTTGGAGACAAAAAAAAACACATGAACCAAAAATTGTTGATAACACGTTGACCCTTTTGCACGCAAACTCCTATTCACAGCCTGATAAATCCATTATGGTCAGAAATGTTTTTTTTTCCTCCGTCATTTATTTTGCTCTGTCTGCCTTGTCAACCAATCAAATGTGATGGAACCACACATGAATGTAAGAAAGGTGTGGCCAGATAATTAGCAGAGTTAAAGCATATCCTTTATTTTGTTATCTTAGTTGAGGGCTAATGTATGTTAGTGGTGGAATCAAATCCAAGGAACAAGTTTGATATACTTACAGTCGTTTATTTTACCTGGGATTCGTTTTTGCTTTCGTTTTTGTTTTTTCAGTTTGCTTGTCTCCTGCAAGTCCTGTGGCTGTTTTATTTTTAAAAATGAAACGAAATGCATGCATCCTGGCAAAAAAATGCCTACTTAGATAATTCCCTGGCTTCATGCTTGAATTCTGAACAAAAAAAAATGTACCATTTTATTTATATATGTTATTTATTTATGTATTTATTTATCCCCCCACCCAATGTAGTGATGATGTGAGCAGTGTACCCAGCACTTCCCCCAACCCCAAATCATTTCCTCTGTTTAATGTAAACATGTCACCCACTGCTTCATTGACTTTAAGTTGTTTTTTAATTATTTATTATTCCTTTTGTCCTCGTTACATTTTGACTCCGTTACAGTTGTGAAGGTTATTGTTGTTCTGTTTTAAACGAACTTCAGAAGCTGTAAAAGGCTTTTGAGGTGAAGATCACATACATTGCCTTGACTTCTTAGGGATCCTTTGAAGTCCCTTTACTGGGGGTAGAAAAATCCGTATTTTTGACTATTGAGCAGTTTCTGTATATAATGAAGGTTGAAGGTACATGGAGAAAAAAAAATGTTTATCTGAAGGGGATTGTATTTAAAAAAAATATATATTATTTTATTCATAAAAGGTGACAATAACACGGTAAGGGACAAAAACATAATATTTGTATAGTTTTGTTTGAATGCTCAAGAAGTATGGTTGTATGGTTGTATTGTTTGTATATAGTGTACATATGGGATAAAACGAGCTATGTGCATGAAAATTTAAGACATGAACAGACAAACAAAAAAAGATAAAAAAGCATTAGTGGCTATGGTCTGTAAAATGATTCAAACTATTTCACTATAAGAGTATTTTATTTTATTTTAAATGTTCTTAAAAAGAACATTTTGCTAAAGCATGACCTTACTGCAAAAGTTAAAAAAAGTATTTAGAGTTAGGGAAAAGGCAAAATTAACTTAAGACAAAAAAAAGAGGTTATGTTTTTTTCCTTTTTTCCTTTTTTGTTCTGGGCTACCAAGAATTTTATCGTTTTTGCCAATGGTGCCAAGTAATGTGAATGCTATATTGCTTAACAAGAGAATTAAGTTATAATCTTTGCAGAGCAGATAATCATATGACAAAATAGCTTAGCATTAAATACCATAAAATTCACTTGACCAGTGAGTACAGAAGGATCTACACACAGTGGAAAAGGAGAAAAAAAATCTCATCAATAACAGTTTTTTCTATGTTGTGTTGCTCATTTCGTGTCACTGGTGTCCAGAAACTGGTTAGATTTTTCATCATACAGCACGTGGATTTTCAAACCGTCTTCAGAGTACACAAGGCATACATTTAAAAAGATGACTCAAAGCGAGAGTGTATGTCTTGAAAACTGCATTGTCTGTTGTCATACGGGCAAAAAAAAATGAAAATGAGGAGGAGTTGTATCTGCTTGTGTTTTTGGGCGGCAGGAACTGTAAATAGCGGGTGAGGTCCGTGAAACCTCCAGCACTTCTCACTAGTAGCGTTTAATTCAGGCACAGGCTGGGAACAGCGTTATACCGTGCAGCCGGAATGAGAGAAGACGCACATCGTGCCATGCATTAGCAGTATTATAAGAGGCGATGGGCTGTTATTGCAGGATTTTCCTTTGGGAAGACTAGTGATCTTTGCTGGCTGGAGCTTTCATCTGACTGAGGCTGCTACCGATCTGTGGGTCCCAAACCTCGTGGAAAACGGAAGCAACCCGAGCGACAAGCGCGCTCTCTAACAGGTGCCCAGTGAGCGGACTCCTGTACTGTACTGTACGAAAGAGGGACGTCTCAATACTCCGCGGTGCTACACAAGGACGTCCAGGGCAGAGATCGGTGTGCTTGAAGTTTGCAGAAAGGTGTTTCAAATTGGCATCTGGTTGGGCAGTCCATTTGAGAAACTGTGATTAAATAACTATATAAATCGAGAAGCACTGTCGCGAAGCGTTGCCCACGTTTTTGGGGAGGAATGTTAACCTGCTGAATTTGTGAAAAAGGGCGAACAGTGAGTTCAGGCAGCGTCGGTATACCATTTAAACCAGTTTTATCAGTTGACAATGCATGGCAAAAAACTCTCCAGTTTGTCGCTGTTGTTTTCGACTCTGCTTCCAGATATGTCTGTGCACTGTTGTTCTTATGTTGTGATTATGTGCATAACTATGATGTTTTCTTTTTTTGTTTTTTGTTTGTTTGTCTGTTTCAGTGGCACAGACTTGTAAACCAGATGTAAACCGGAGTTTTCTCTAGAGTGTTAACATAGAAAGTGCCTATCCACATCCTGTCAGCGGCAGACAAAATTTCAGAGAGCATGCAAAGTGGTAAAATAAGGACAACCTGGCCTATTTTTTAAAAAGTGTTGTTGTAGTTTGAAAATTAAGACGTTTGACAATTGTCATATTATTATAGCAAGACGGGGAAAATGACAATTCAAAATGCTTTTCCACGGGCCTTTTTAAAGGTTTTGGTTGTGTGTCTCGGCTTTCCAGCGTTGATTTCATTTTCCCCTTTTGTAAGCCCACATTATGAACTTTTCCAGGGTGCCGTCAGATTGTCACATTCTGGAGACCTAATTTTCCTGTTGAATTTGCCTGCTAATTCAACTGATATTTGCCTTGCATTCATCAATCCGGTAGGGGTATAGGATGTGAACTATTGCACCGCTGTGGTAAATTGAGAACGTCTTATTACACTTGCATGGGTTACATAGATAACTTGGTGAATGTACATCACCTGAAGCATGCTATTTTTTCTAATACTGGTAGTCAGGTAGACTTGTATAAAGACTTACTGTTCTGTTTAACAGTGAATGTTGGTTTAACGTATCGCAGAACTTGAGAAAGACACAGGGCTTTTCAATGCAAGGCAAAAAAAAAAACGTTATCAAAAAGAACAAATAAGATGTTATAGTCAGTATTCTTTGACCAAGTTTCCTGGAGCAACGTAAATTTTGTACGAACGCGGTTTATTTAAACGTTATTTGATATATAGGCTATTTATCTTTTTTTATTATTAATTTGGTCAGGATAGTGTTCTTCCAACTTCCATAACATGTACAGATGTTACCTCGGGATCATGACTAAGTACTTTTGCCACCTACCAAACACACTCTCACGCGTACTGTACACATATTTGGATGTGAGGATGTTTCAGCTTCACTATATGCATATATGACATAGAGCAACTTCATGTATGGTTCTAATAGCTTAGAGATGCGTTTGCCTCCCTTTTGTATTTTTGACTCAGGGTGCCAAAGCGGGGAGGGGGAATTGAAGCAGGACACCCGGGGCTCAGACCTGGGAAGTGAAGGGGCATCTACGAATACACGCAGAAGAGAGGGCTGCACCTCTCTAGCACAGGGTTTCCCCAGCGGCAAAGTAAACACGGGTGTCCATCGCAGATTACGGTTATAATGAACCCATCGTATGTCGTTTGTTTTGTTTCAGAGAGCGAAGTCGACTGGGCTGTTTTTTCCCACCTGTTTACGGTTGTCCCTAGAGAGATCACAGGGGAAAGGGGAAAGGTCTTAACGTCAGCTTTATCATGTACTGTTACTCTCTTCTTAATGGATTGTTCAGTCAGTTGTTTTCTAAGTCTCGGTCTCTGCTATTCCTTGGTATATGTTGACGTTTAGGTATTTCAATTTTGAATGAAGCTGTCTTACGTTAACAGTACTCTGTTGTTATGATTGAGGTCCAATTAGCACTGGTATGGTGGTAGTGGCCTTAAAATTTTTGGGGGCAGTAAATTCCTCAAGATACCCATTCAACTTACGAAGAAAAACTAAAAGTTTAAAAAGAAAACATCCAAACTCCCCAAATAAGCAGTGTCAGCTAAAATTGTGGCAAAAGCGTGCTCAATTTCCCCAATCTATGGAACATTAGCTGCAATATCGATATATGTTAAAACTTTCATGTACCCTCCGTGTAGCAACTAAAATATAAAAGGCAGGTTGAAAAAGGTTAAAACTGCACTGTGTAGTATAAGCTATGCGTGTGCAGGTAACAGATTTGTTTCTTGTTTTTTTTTGGTGACCGTTAAATTCACCCTGAGGCGTGGAAAATCGTACTGCTGTTAGCTCAAGGAGAAAACTGACCACTGGAAAAAAACAATGACTATTCATGTGTTGTGCTGTTTTGTTTTTAGACATAACCTAACTCAGGGTCTAGTGATGCTTAATAGATAAGAGTCTTCACTCAAATGTTACTCTGACAATGCTTGTCTGGTGTCATCTCCTTGCCCGACCCTTTTTCTAAGGTGACCCACTCAGATTGCTGTTATCCACCGTTATAATGTCAAAAGAGGGTCCAGAGTCCAATGTAAATATTTAGTTCTAATTCTAATAACTACCGTCCTTTATGAAAGAACATTCTTAATGGTTTCACGCATCTTTGGCAACAGTTCAGGGTGAGTTGCCACTGAACACCAATGTTTTTATCAATGCCGCAAACATTGCATTTTTTTAAATGTAGTGTTTATTGGAAATAAGTACCTGTTGTAGCCTATAGGTTCATAGAGTTTAATTGAAATATACATTTAAAATATGCATATAATTTAAGACATCAAAATACGGTACAATATATTGATGATTTTCTGGTTAAATCATCTTTATCATTATTTTCCCTTTATAGAGTTTCATTACAAATATATATTACAGAACCCTTTTAGTGTTTAAATTTGCAGTCTGCAGACTTGCAGCTGTGCGTTTATAAGCACCAAGAGCTTAAACCACGAAAATCTTGAGAGATTCCTTGTTGACAATATCCTTGTGAGGCATCTTGCTGTTTAGAATGGCAGCTTGTGAAAATATCCACTGTAAGCTAAACTGAATATAGAATATATTTTAATATGTCAAAATATACTTTAGTGTAATAAAAGTATGTATAACAAATATTGTATAGCAAAATATCAAATGTAATATCTAGATATTCCAAAATAATATTTTACAATATATTGTATGATATATACATTGAGCTGTATGCGAGAGGCAATAATGTATATATATTCTCAAACAGGGGCGCCATAAAGGGGGGGAAGTTAGGATAATTCCAAGGGCCCCTGTCAGCCAGGGGCCCTAAATTTTTTTGAACATAATTAAATTGGTCTGGATTGAGGGCCCAAATTGATATGCCTTCATGGGGCCCGAAATCTCTGTCAGCACCCCTGTTCTCAAATATGACCAATATATATTTTGACATATTGGAAATATATTTTGAATAATGATTTTTTTTTTTGCAAAAATTTATTCATTTTAGTTGACAAATCCGCTGCATAATTGTATTATGAGTTGTCAGTATTGATTTTAAAAAATATGTATTCAAGCCTTGTTATTTAGCACAAGCTGTTAAGTAGTACGCCTAAATTAGTTGAAGTTCCTTATGTTTGTAAAGTAGGCAGCACGGATGGACATTGAGATTCAGCCCTGATTGATTTAGTGGAATCAGTAGGGCCAGGCGTGTTCAGCCTCCGTGTGTCGTTTTGGAGCCTGTCCATTGGCGCCTCACCTCCGCCTTTACGATCATTATCTCTGCCCGTCGAGCAGTGACATTTCCTCCTCTTCCTCTCACGCACCTGAACACGAGAAAATAGGCAGGCGTAGCGGGACAACCGGGTAGAAATGCACCGTGTTTCAGCTTTCCACTTGTGAACACAGAGCAATAAACACTTCTTTTTCTTTTTATGCGAGGATTTATAGATCTAACGATGACAAAAACAATTGGACACACATCGTCGACCTACGATTATGCAATTGCTAGTATTGCGAGACAGGCGTTCCGTAGCTAATGTGCCGCGATAATATGACACCCTTGACCTAACTGCACGTTTTCATCATTAAAATAAAAAAAAGGAAAACAAAAAAAGCTGGCCCTGCTTTTTTATCAAGGTAGTGGGCTCCAACACTTTGCATGTAAACCTAGTGTTAGTTCTCTCTTCTTCAGCGATCTCTCCCTCTGTCTCTCTCTGTCTCCCTCTCTGTCTTCCCCTCCCTCCTTTTCTCACCCCTATAGGTTCTATAGTTCTTGTTTTCTGTTCTCCTAATCCCTTTTGCTCTCTCTTTTTCTACCCCTTTTAATTTTTATTTTTGTAATAGTGCATGTAAAAACGTCACTGAATCGATGGATATGTTAGAAAAAAATACAATTCAGCTGCTGAAGCCATGCAAAATATTTTGAATTGCCCTTAAAAATATGGAAGATGTTTTCTGAATGCTTTATATTCTTTCTGCTGTAAAATAATAAAAAGGAAAAAAATTATGAAAAATCTAAAGAAATATCATGTTGTTTTATTCTCTCCTTCATCAGCCACGTCGATTTCTTTTCTGTTGACCTTGTCATTTACAGATATGCATAAATATGTACAAGCCACATAATTTGCTTAATTAATAAGGAAATTATCTGTTCAGCAGAACACCCCTGCATTAGTTTGACGTGGTAGTGAACATAAAATATACATTTATTCTGCACTTACCTGAATCAGGTAAGAAGCCCATTCTTTCATCTTCCTTACAGTTTTTGTATTACAGTGGCATAGTGAGTCTCGAACCTGTCCCATGAAGCATGGGTTGGCCCATGGCAGAATGCCTGGTCGTCACAGAGCACACACTATGGGCAATTTACAGGCAAAAAAAAACTCACTCACTCAGAGCCAGGCACAAGTTTCCCTTCTCTTGTACAATCTCTAATCTTTCTTGAACTCCTCAACTAGCCAAAAAGAAACTGATCCAAGACAAAATTTCAGCTACTCTTCACATACCAATGAACGCACACGTGTATGTTGGCAAAGTAATCAGGAATAGCTCAGCATGTGACATAATCAAACTCTTCATTACAACTAGCCATTATAGCCTATTGAGTTGCATTTGGGCAGGTGTGAACACAGTAATGCCACTCAGGTGTGGACCCAGCATACCATATCTAGACCCTTGAAAGGAGGTGATCTCTGTCCAGTCAAAAAAAAAAACCTCTATAGCGGCAACTTTAACCTCATTCTGACCCAACTTCCAGGTGTACTCTGCGAGTTTTAGCTAAACAGGTCCCATTGCAAGGTGCAATTTGCTGTCCGGGATGCGGCATAACACACAAACCAGTAGCAGCAGCCAGGGGGAGAAGGAGAAACTAACTAAAGTCTTACTTAGTCTAGCAGCAAGGAACTGTGCTTTCTTGAAATCTGGGCAGGTTACTACAACTGTCAGCTCCTAAAAACAGCTCATAAAAGCTCATCAGTTTTCAAAATGTTCAGTCAGTGGCTGAAGGAGAGGGGACAGTGCCATGTGGGGGGTGGGGGAACTGAGGCGACAAGCTAAGGACATTCTTCCTGTATTTACGCTCTTGCTCCCGCCACAGACACATATAACCAGTAAGCAGAAAGAACGTTCTCACGTGGTTGTAGTGGCGTGTTGCTGCATTGCTCGGATTGTTGTGTGTGTGAAAGCAAACAGAGCCGAGGGGAGAATACTACAACTTTACAAACTCATCAATTGATTCTGACCAGAGAAACCGAACTATACGTGTGAAAACACTCGAAGTATCATAATACCGGTACTGCAGGGAAAACAATGCAGGAAAAAACAGTTAAATATTGTTAATGGTAAACGATGCATTTGTGTCACTGAATCATGCCACTGGAATTGAAAGCATTAAAATTTAGAAACTCTTTTAATGATTGCGGAGCATTAACGAACATTCTTTAAATGGATTTTGACAGGGCACTGCGCTGACGAGTGAAATAATCAGGCGAGCATGCAAAACTGTAAAACGTATTTTAGCCGCGATCAAACTCGATCATCACCGTTACTCTCCACTTAAGAACGGGCGGACAGATAACATGACAAACGCCCACATAGGTTACAGCAGTTTGTCCTGCTTTCTTTCATCTGCTCAATAAACCCTGGAAAAAACGGTAACACTTGACGGGGCACAAATAATGTAGTATTATGCTTTTATTAATTAACTATATACTAAGTCTTAGTTACATACAGATCTAATGTTGATTAATCATTAATGAATGTTTTATCTCAAATAGTTACTATATTTGTTACAATGTATGTTAATTTTGTAAACCTTTGTAAACTACTGAAGGAGCAAGTAATCAATAACACAAGTTAAATAGTGATATTTGTTCATCTATGAATCATGGTGCATCTTTTATCTGAAATAACGACAATATTTATTCATGATTTGTACTTAAGCAGTAATAGTTATTACTAAGTATTCGTGCCCTACCAAAAAAGTTTTCAGCGCATTATGCTTGCGTATTTAACTGCTTAAATAATAACCTGGGCCCAGTTTTTAAAAAAATTTAACCTGGATCAAATTGGTCCGGATTTGGAAATCCCATGTTTTGCTATCCAGGATTAACTGATCTATCTTACTTTTATGACAGTTTTTTAAAGGAACATTGGGTTGGATCACTGTGATCCAAATATCAAATTTCAGGATTACCAAATCCTGTTTACCATAGCCTTAAATGGAACCAACAGTGTAGCCTACT
>JABFEB020000104.1:1926117-1942666 GCA_019775895.2 Stomatorhinus ivindoensis
TTGTGTTGTTCTTAGACTAGGAAATACTACTACTACTGTATATTTAAAAATCCGTGAAGTCGTGAATCCGCGATAAGTGAACCGCGAAGCAGCGAGGGATCACTGTATTTGTTTTATATTTGGATTTTTTGTGTGTGTGTTTTGACTTTTCTATCCAAATTTCACATTTTATTAACCAGTTTTACCTGGCCATGTTCTTAGATATTTTATTTGTTGTAAAGTGCTTTAAATGCCTCACCTGTCTGTTGAAGTTACAAAGTGTAATTAGATATAAATCAGTAGTTTGTTGAAAAGCATTTATATGTTGTCTATAGTAAAAGTATATAAAAATAAACGTTATTAATATTAATTGTGCAGCCATTGTGGTTTCTGTTATTGCCCAAGTCAGGTAGAACCATGTTTGGGCCATCACTGCACCTGTTATGGCCCCAATCAGAAAATCCATGCCTGGGCCATCACAGGGCCATCATTCGGTATCTGGGCCAGAGGAAAATTAATAATGTGGGCCAGATCTGGTCCAGAAGAATTTTGCTACCTGGGTGTGTGTGTATGTAGTTAATTAAAGGACCATTTGAAATTCAGTGCAGGATTGCTGGAATTCCCCACTTTGTCTTAATGTATATAAAACTGCTGAATGGACCACTGTAAATTGTTGTAACATGCAAAGTATTCATAGATATATGATAGTTTCCCAGTATTTTTATCACGGCTTGTACAGTTCTCTATTGCAGGCAGGCCAGATGATGTCTATTACTCTAACAATGGAAATCAAGTACTTTATTGTGTATGCAGGGAAAACAATGAAATCCATAGCTTGTTTAATGCTGCAGACATACTTAGACAGTAGAGCTTATTAATTATTGATTAATAAATCATATAATTATATGTTATAAACAAATATTTTGACAATCATTTGTCCCTTTGAGTCAATACATTTATGCTGTAAACAGCAAAATCTCCTAATGTTTTTGTTTTGTGAGATGGCTGTTCTGAAAGGCTATTTAGTGATTAAAATCTGTATGTATAAATAGTGCGATACTCCCCTTATTCACGATCAATGAATCAGTTACTATTACATTCTGAATCATACATGTATGATTCCGATTACTACCTCGAACGTGCAATATTAAAATAGATGACTTCCTTGCTCCTACTGTTACGTCCGGGTGTCAGCGAGCGCACATGCAGACGAGTTGAGCCGTGAATACAGGCAAATGAGGTTTATTAAGAGGGAAATAAGGGGAACCGAGCAGCACTAAACACAAAGTTAATGACCACTAACTCAGACGCGGACTAAATACACAAGACAAGCAGAAAATAACAGGCAACAGGTGATCATAATCGGGAAGTAACACGAGGGGGCGTGGCACACACGAGGATCGGACGAGCCGGGCGTGACACCTACATCACAACAGAGCATTAAAGTGATTGTTCCCCAATCGACTGGTCAGTGATCATCATTTTTTTATCTTCTTGCAAAGCAAACAGCCAATCACAGGTTTCAAAGTGACGAATCAACGAGGTGGAGAAATCAGCCACTGTTCGCGCCCCTAAAGTCTCAACATTTAATCCGTCGAAGGAGCTAGGACTGTGCAGACGCGATCTCGTAGAGAGGCTTTTCTGTGTACGCGCGTGGTTTTTATGTGCGCGAGTTTTGAGACTGATTAAACATCATAAATTCCCAATGGGGAATTTACGTATTTACACTACTGAATTTTTTAACATTGCTAGGTTGGTTGATTGGGGATTTTGGTAGTCTCTGTGATGTTTACGCCTGAGTCAGTCGTTTTGATGTCAGTTTGCCCCACACTAGCATTTCCCTGTCAGTCTTTCCTGTCAGTCTTCACGTTCTTGATTGTGCCCGTCTTTGGGCTATGTCAGCAGTAATAAGCAGGTTTTTTTCTGCCAAGTGAGCAAGTAAAAAAATGCAAAAATGTCATTCAAGTGATATAAGTCACATACAGGAAACACTTACTCAGCCGGCCACAATGCCCCCAGCCCACTTCCCTGGGGGAGGGTCGTGATCAGTCATTTTGAAAATGCATTTATTCCTCAGTGAGTCGAAAAGTTGACCCAAGTTTGACTCCAGATAAACTACCACCTTCACCAGAAGAACAGACCAGACAAAACTATTACAGTAGGTTAAAATACAATGTGATTAGCGGTCTCTCTTTAAATTGCCGTCTTCATTTGATACCCAAACCTTCCAGCAGCTTTCAGTCAGTCTTCAAACTCAGACTCCAACCCTCATGGAATCCCAACCCCAACGATAAGCCCTCTTTACTAGCGTCAGATTTTATCAACCCATTGCAACACGCACGTTTTGCAAGTGCAAGTTTTGGCACATGTGATGACTATACATGCACGTATTCAGAACTTGCAGCCATGAAAGTTGTTTATTTTTTCTCTAACGTCACACATATAGATTTCATGGAAAAGAAAAGCATAATCAAATCATTTTAAGTTACAAAACTACAATGGCTAGAGAACATTCAGCATAAAAAATCAACTAAAATATACACGTGAATATATATATACACACACACACATATATATATATATAAAACTATAAACAGCAATTACTTTTTTCATATGATTAAAGAAAATATAAAGAATTTCAAAGGAATTAACATTTGCCTATACAAGTTAAAAAAGTAAACAGAAGTCCTTGCCAAAGTGAGCTCTGTGCAGCGTGGAAGTGGCCTAACTTCTGTTGTGAGATATCAATCATTTTAGTAGTTAACTTGGCGTGCTGATAGTAATGTTAGCAGTGTGTCCGTATGCTACGTCCTTTCTCAGTGTATGTTGTTACATTGGAGTATAAGACTCAAATGGCAGCAAAAAAGAGTACAAGAATTGTACAACAATAAGGTTTAAAAAAACACACAATTAACCAGTCTGCATGCAAACAAAAATTGATACAATGTTTTTAAGAATTCATACAGTATCACAAAATATGTTGAGCAAGATAAGTGTGATGTGTTGAATTATTAAATAATAATGACACTATATTTATCCCTAAGAGGAAATGATCTTTTTGCCTACCCCATGACCCACAGACACATATAACGGTGGGGGTAAGCTTGGGAGCGATGGGCAGCCACCGACAGTGGCATCACGGGGCTGGGGGGTTAAGGACCATGCCTAAAGGCCCACAGATGTGACTATTCTGCGGAAGCTGGGCTTGAGCTGTCAATCTGCTGATGACAGGCACAGAGGCTCAGCCCGCTGAACCACATGCTGCCCCCTGTTTAGTACGGCAAAGATGTTATGACAATTGACATGACCCTCGATAGGAAAAAGGTTCCCCACCTTCGCTGTACAACTAGTTATAGCAAGGGGAGAAGTAAATGAGCTTTGGGAAAGCTCAACTCCAACAATGGAATTTCCTGCACAGTACACTTACCCCCTACTGCCCCGACTAACTCATATAAACTTTATTACTGTTTGCTGATCCATAAGATACAGCTTCTACTCCTGCGTAGAGAGGCCACTCTTATCCCCAGACATTCTCCCACATGTTGCCAACCTGCACGTGTGTTTTTAGGTTTTTTTTTTAGCAGAAGAGGCTTATTTTTAAGTCATTTGTAAATGATAGTGCTGCCAACTGCAATAAAGCTTATCGTTACATGATTAGGTCATGGTCTGTGATCAGCGAAATGGATGGTAAGGCTGTCACAGAGAACAGAGACACTCTCGGAGTGAACGCCATCTTCCCACTTCTCCTTACGCCTTAATTGCACTTCCTGTATTTCACCTGTACTGATGTGCCTTTATCTTTTATCACTGGAGTCAGATACTAATGACTAACGATCAACCATTTTCACTAAAATCAATAAGGCCAAGAAACTAAACATATTCACATGCAAATCGATAGAGGTGGATATTTCAGCTCCAGAAAGTAACAAATCCAGACCATGATTTTGTTTCAACCAACTGGTCGAGCATCGTTTCAGCAGGTGACAAAAGACGTACATCTAAACTTGAGGTAGGATAGACTAGACTCCATGAACACCTTACAAATACAAAAAACAACCCTCCCATTTGTGGCTAATTACATTCATTCATACAGACAGCCTGCCCTACTGACATTACGGTGGCAGATGGTTTGTTCTTGCTACCTCTCTAGCTTGAAGAAGGAAATCCCTCAACCCCACACACGGCTCCGCCCACAGGCGTCAGTCAACCACAGCGCAGTTACATATGTATAACTCCCTTTACAGGAATGCCTGGGCGTATGCTTAATTGATGCGGCCTTTAGTGCGTGTGTTTTTCCAGGGGGCAGACATACGTAAGTTACAGTGTGGTTTTTTTGTACGCTCATTAGCCCACTGCTGTCATTTTGTATTTGGCTGCTGTACGCTCACATGCAGTGAATGTGGCACTCGGCTATTTTCCCCCCTCCCCTGCTCACAAAGGTAAAACCAGCAGTACTTGCCCAGGACCACTGCTCACCACCCACCTTCTTGACTTTGACGGTAAATTCTTACAAAATACACTATATGACTACATTTCTAAGACAAACCATGTCATTGTAAATTCATTTTTAAAAGATACCAGAAATGCTACATAAGAACACAAGAAATTTACAAACGAGAGGCCATTCGGCCCATCAATCTAATTTGGGGAGAACTTAACTAATAGCTCAGAGTTGCAAAAATCTTACCAAGCTCTGATTTAAAGGAACCCAGGGTTTTAGCTTGTGCTACACTAACAGGAAGACTATTCCATACTCTAACTACACACTGTGTAAAGAAGTGCTTTCTGATATCCATTTTAAAATGCTCTCCTGCTAATTTCCACCTATGGCCACGAGTTCTAGTATTTAAACTAGTATTGAAGTAGCCATTTGGCTGAACAGCATCCAGACCCGTTAAAATCTTATATACCTGGATCATGTCCCCCCTTAGTCTCCTTTGCTCGAAGCTGAACAGATTCAGTTCAGCTAACCTCATAACAGAAGACATTCCTCTAAGACCAGAAATCATTCTCGTAACCCTATGTTGTACCTTTTCCAAGGCAGCAATGTCCTCTTTAAGGTATGGTGACCAAACCTGCACACAATATTCTAGGTGGGGTCTTATCTAGGAATTGTATAATCGTAGCATCACTCCACACACCTACGTAGTAACCCAACATCCTACTGGCCTTTTTAATTGCTTCCCCACACTGGTGAGAGTGGGACATGGAAGCAACAACATACACAACGAGGTCTTTCTCACAATCAACTACTTTTATTTCAGTGGAACCCATAAAATATCTGTACTTTATAGTTCTGCGCCCTGCATGGATTACCTTACATTTATCTACGTTAAATTTCATCTGCCAGGTATCAGTCCAGTCGCTAATTAAATCAAGAGCTGGTTGTAGCCTCTGTGCTGATCAGTATCTGCTACACCAGATTTAACCAGTTTACTGTATGTATTGGTGTCAATATCATTACTGTAAATTAGGAACAACTGTGGTCCTAAAATTGTACCCCGCGGTACCCCACTATGAATGCAGGCCCACTGTGACATTGTGCCTCTAATAACTACTCGCTGCTTCCTGTCTGTTAACCAGTTTTCGATCCAAGCTGCTACTGTTCCTAAAATCTCTGCAGCTTTGAGCTTAAGCAAGAGCCGTTAGTGGAGGACAACGTCGAAGGTCTTCTGGAAATCTAAGTAGATCACATCGTAGGCCTTTTTGTGATCAATTTCACTTGTAGCTTCTTCAAAGAACTCAAGTAGATTAGTCAAAGAGGACCTAGCTCTCCTAAATCCATGTAGGCTATTCCATCACTTTGAATCCAGGTAATCTACCATTTTCACTTGGATTATAGCTTCCATTACTTTTCCAGGTATGCAAGCTAAACTGATTGGCCTATAGTTTGCTGGATTACTCCTATCCCCTTTTTTGATTATGGCTGTTATATTAGCAAGCTTCCAATCAATTGATGGGCCGAATGGCCTCCTCTTGTTTGTAAATTTCTTATGTTTTTATGTTCAGAAGGCACCACACCAGCAGAAAACGATTTCTGAAATAGTAAAGCTTGGCTAATAATATCCTTCATCTCTTTCAAAACTACTTTGCAACAATGTGCTTTTAAAAAAATTCCCATGCCTCTTCAATAGATTTGCGATTTAACTCCATCCAGTTCACAGTGTCTAGTTTCAGTCTCATACCAGTCCCATTTGTTGAGGACAGAAGCTTCTCCTCACACAGACAGAAGACTCTTCTCTGAGTCTTCGGAGCTGACGGAGCCCATGCTTCCTCCCTGCTCCTGCTCTGGCTGGCCAAGGCGAAATATGGGGGTCTGCGGTGCGTTCTCCGAGCCTTTGGGGAGGGGGGGGGGGGTAGTTCAATTCAGTATGTTTGTAAGATGCTCTTCAATTGGAGAATTCTAGCCTAAACATGTAGTGACACAGACTGCATAGCTCAAATGAAGATTACCTGGTGGTTTCTTTTCCTGCTTGTACATGTGGACCTTCCCAATGAAAAAGCAGGAAGGCAGTAGGCCCAGACCAAAAAAAACGACCGCCACTATAATGATGATCATCATACTCTTTGGTGGTACTGAGAAAGAGAGACACACCAGAGGGGTCAGCGGAGGTCTACACTCAAACACATATAGACATAAAACACATGTACTCGTGCAAATGCACAAACACGTGTAAATGTAAAAGCGGCTCAGTAAACATCTCACCAGGGGAACACTGTATCCATTTGGGGCAGGCGAGACAAATGCTGTCACTGACTGCAGTGCCATTGACCATGATCCAGCATCCCTGCTGAGGACAGCTGAGGAAATAAAGGAGTTGGCTGGTGTCAAGAAAGGCAGCCGTAAAAGGTGAAGTTCAGCTGTGCAGTGGCTGTGCAGTGGCTGTGCAGTGGCTGTGCAGTGGCAGAGGGCGGATAGTGTAATGTAGCTGGCAACGGAGGTCTGGGAGACTCCCAGTACAGTTGTTATGGTATTTAAATGATTAATTTCTAGGAAACAATGAACCTTTGTCACTAGTTGTTTTACTTCGGCGGGTAAAGGCAATGGCACTGTAATGACATCACCTGGGTTAGCAGCCTCTATCTATAGCAATGTTTCATAACTAAGGAGCAGATGGAAAGCACACAACACACACACATAACTGTAGAAGATCGAATTGGAGAGAGGTGCTTTGGAGATGGTGTCTAGAGGCAACCTCACCTATTACTCCAAGGATGACAGCTTGAAAGCGACTCATTCTTGAAGGTCCCATACAGGCATTTGTGACAACTGCCTGTAGAAAAGACAGACATCCAGTCAGCATGATCAGTTATCAGCTTTGGAAAGTGAATGGAGGGAATTTTAAACTCTTGCTAATGAGCTTAATCGAAAACTATAAACCTTAAACAGTCCCACAACGTAATATTTTTACTGTGAATGACATAACACCCAAATAATGTAAAGAACACCTTCACCTTCCATTCACAGTCTCACAAGAGGTTAATAACAGTTTAATTAAGTTGCAACTGCTATGCTACCAATTACAGGATTTATTCTAATAGGATGTATGCAGCGCATTAAACATTTCACTGCCCTTCATCAGAAGAATGCTGCTATGAGGGTTACCCCCAAGAAGGGTGCAGCAAGATTCAGAACATGTGACAAGAACTTAGGTCATTCTAGTGCAGAGTGTACCAAAAGTGTACCAAATACTTATTATATAACTCCCTATCTATGATAGCTCTTAAGATGAAAATGAAGCAATCAGACGTGCATACCATCCTGGTGGAGTTCCTCCCCCTCCCCGCAGGGGGCGCACTTGGAACACTCTGAATTGGCACAGTGGTGTCCTTTCCCGCAGCCGCACACAGTGTCGCTGCTAATTGTGCACTGATGCAATACCACCTGCTGCGAACCTGAACACATGCAGAGGAGGGCAGGCGGGCAGAAAATTAGCGAGGGGGCAACGCCAGAGGGCCTGTGGGGGGGGGGGGACGCAGCATGCAAGGCGGCATGTGAGACGGCATGAGAGGTGCGGCAGACCTGAGCATGTTCTGCATGGGACACAGGAGGAGTTGGCTTTGTTGAGATATTTTTTAGTTGGACATGGATCACAAAGTTTTTGTGGATCTTCGCCACATTGTTTCACCAGGTAATGTCCTGCAAAAAAAAAAAAAAAAAAAAAGCGTATATGGGCAATAATTCTGGCTTCACATCCAGGATGTTCCCCAGTGCCAAAGACACAGTGAGGGTGCAGAGAGTTGCACTATAGTCATAGCAGTACCCAGCTGTGGAACAGCAGTGCACATATATCACCTGCCCAAATATCTATGAAATAACCTTCGCCCCTTTAATGATGTATTTTTAAAAATGAGTATCACAGGTTTAGTGACTACAGGTATGTTTTACAATGACAACTTTCGGTAACACTTCACTTGAGGGGACACTGATAATGTATTAGTACACTCTTCATGTATTAATTAACCAGAAACTAACTGTTAGTTAGGTACTGATCCCATGTTCGTTCATCATTAATTGAACATAACAGTTCATGTATTTCATAAGGTTGTTATATTCGTTCAGGATTTGCACTAAAATAGTAACTGAATCACTAAGGTACTTGTGCCCCCACAAGTAAAGTATCCAACTTTATCCCAACAAATTAACATCTTCTGATTATATTAGGGGAAATTCGGAAACATCCCAAAGTCGCTCACTAATATGTGAGATCAGCATGTGTGAATCCTTAGAAACTGTTGACTTGAGAATGGTGAAGCCAACGGGGTGCATAAAAGTCACTGGACACGTTCAGCTTACATTTTTCGTGGATCATAACAATAGGATGTCTCATATAGATGCCTACCTTCTGAGCATGTCTTACAGCAAACTACACTGCTGTTGTTTTCATGGAACGTCCAGAAATCACATCGATTTTGGGTGCCGTTGCTTAAACTGCACACGGCGGCAAGGATGAGGGTGATTGTGAGCGTGTGCAGCATGACTGCTCCAACAGACTTGGCCACAAAGCGAATGACGTCTTCAATGGCAGCACCTCCACCTAAGAAAAGATGCTCTGTGGTCTGTGTTGCTATTACACTCTGTTCAGTACCACAGGCTGCAGAGAAACAGGACGGCTTGAGCATGACCCTGAAATATCACTCCCCAGCCAAATATATCATTTCAGTTTCCTGTGTTTCTGTGTTGTCACCCATGTTTAGTTAAATTACCAAGTTAATTTGCGTTTCTAATACTTTCTTAGATATTTCTAATACACATGCTATAAAACAAACATTAATTTAGATATTTAGACATACATAACTTTGCATTAACTCCAAGGTTTGAAATATTGAATTCCAATTTAATTTGTTATGGTGTATAAAAACACTACTACATACATATTACATAATTTTGTTGATACATGTTAGTCTGTTCCAATATCAGTAATTTATGGGCCAATGTACACCTACAGAGCTATTTAAAAACCTTTTAAATGTAATGAATGAATGTAAAATGTCATCTTACAAGGCTTTGAAGCTGCATTCTTATTGCAAACCAAAGTGCATATGTACAGCCATGGAAAAAAAGAAGAGATCGCTTTATACTTTTACACAAGTCTACGTTTTTAAATCCTGGTTTAATGCTGGCAAAGGCTATGCTGAGCAGCAGGATGCTACCAGGTTCAAAATTTCTAAGACAGCATGACACAAGAACAAGGTGAAGCAGAAGACACAACTTTCTAAAGCCAGAGATGACTGTTAACTTATTCGATAGTACTTCGTGAATTGCAGTTTGACACCAAGTGACCCCCAAAAGGGATGGGAAACATTAAGTGCAGGTGTGAGGTGCACTTCTAGGACAGGTCGTATCAGGCTCCTAGAAGCAGGACTGAAGACTCATAAAGCAAGGAAGAATCTCTTCATCAATGAGAAACAGGGAAGAACTAGGTTCACACACGCATACTCATAAATTGAGAAACGAGTAAATTGAAAAACTGTAAATTGTGCTGTCTCTTAACTTTTTTTCCACGGCAGTATTAAAACAAAAACGCATAATTTCGGAGGCAAATGACCGATATCTGCAATACACAACAGTCGCATACTAAGCGTTTGAGCCGGCAACCGTAGAGATTAAATACCTGTCAGTGGGTCTTCTCCTCTTTGTGTAATCGTTCTTCATCCCAGCACATCAGTTCAGTGATCAAACTACATCGCGCGTTCCATTTTCGCTTCTTTATAAACTCTCGTACTTAGTAGGGGGCGGTAACCATATGATTTGGTTTAACAACCACGCTCTCATTTTTTTAACCCTTTGCGATGCCATGGCCAGATATTTATCGTAACTTTTGTAATATATTCTTGCTCGTTTTGAAAGCCCCTGATAAACCCTCGAAGAAAGTTTCTGATAATAGACATTGCGCAAACTGCGTAATTCTGTCCCTTAACTTATTTTCATTCATTTTACTGGACGCCTACAGCAGGGGGAAGAGGTACAGATTACGTGCTCATTGTCCGGTTACCTAGTTTTAGAAACATTACGAAATTATGACACCCTCGACGATAACCAAATGCTGAGTGCGCATGAAATGTTAATTAGACTTGCTAGCGTTGGTTTAAGGGACTTTCCTACAAATTTCCTGACATTTAATGAGTGTGTATTCTAATGAGAGAGAGAGGATTTTTTGTTTAAGTGGTGTGAGAGAATGTGTTAAAATAACAAAGTAAGTGCAGGCTTGTTAGTGCAGTCAGACTTATAGTGGATGCCGTTCCCGTTAACTTTTGTTATTGTATTCCCTTACTGAAATCTACTTTATGTAATGGAATAACTGTTTCATAAATAGTAATATAATTAATTTAAATATATTTATACATGAACTTACTGTGCCACACAACTGTTTTCATTATTTTTATTATTATTATTAATTTTGCGTCTATAAATCCTGTCTTTTAAAGGTACCGTGACTGTGCGTCAGAAGAGACAATAAGGTCATTATGATCTCACATGCTCTCGATGACAATGCGTTTATAATGCCCGGCTTTCAGTCTTAAAGCTAAATTGACCTTTTCTTAGCTTGAACGGAAATTTATGTTATTTCTTTTTTTTTCTGTTTGACCTTAATGCTCAGCTGTGAATCACACTGCAACGTGACTCAAAGACCATATGGTATTAAAATTTAAATAATTAAAGTTAAGAGTTTTGCCGGATAAAATTAAAGTCGCCAGTAGGCCTACTACAATGTTACAAATCATAAATATTACAATGTAATGTGCGTAGTGCAGAGTCATCGCGGGAAATTTTGTGTTCTCCTTTTTAACTTTTATATATTGTCATTCATTGTGCTGTTCTCCGGTAGTTACGTTTCTGCATACGTTCAGGTTAAGGTCCCGCGCTGAGGCATTTCCATATTACTGGCTATAAAAGCCACAAGTAGGGAAATATATCAACCACAAAGACACACATAGCTAAACGAAAGAAAAGGATGTGTGAGATGTCGATGCCACCTTCAGGCTGCGCGAGTGCGTACCTTCATCAACTCACTTAAGATACGCATACGATACGTATTCTGAACCTCTTGTCGGAAGTTGAAAAGACGTCTCTTGAGGAGTCAGAATGAAGGTTTTTATGAAGTCATTATTTGACGTCATCTCTACGCTCAGTATCGGGTCCTGCACCTGTCTCTCATGTGCATAGACGTCCGATAAATCTGTTATACAGACGTTCAGATATGTAACTGCAAACTTACGTCCAAGAGGGGTCGTAGTCAGACGTGCAAATACAGAATCAGATTTCCACGTCATGCAGACATACAGATATGGTTTTGGACCAAATTACGCGGTATCGACATATGCCCCTTTACTCGTCTAGCGGCTGTCTCATGTTTGCTGGGTTTATCCGGATTAAGCCCACAGTCATGCTGAAACCCGTTTTTACGCAATATATAGAGCCCTCGTACCTGAACACAATTTCTTGTGAATTTTGTAAAGCCACCTTCCTCGGTGTACACTCCTGCGTATGTTCGCTCTATGATTGTACCTGGTTTGTCACGTGGCTCATTCCACCTACTTACGTTGTTGTCGAGCTCCTGTCACTGTTATTTTGACGACAAAAAGAATACACATTGCTTAGTTACGTATTCTATTAGTCAGATAAGTTGGGCTTGTTTCAGCTGCATGCAAATCTTTCTATGCCGCAAAAAATATATCTGGTTCAGTTTTTTCCTTGTCTGAGAAGACGTGTTTTTTTTTAAATTCTCATTCTTAATCACTGATTTAATTAATTTCTCTAATAGAAAATCTCCGAAAAGGTAAAAAACTCATAAAATAAGATACTATTTATTCGATAGAGACATGATTACAGTCTATATAAATAAAGTTGTTATTGTTTAAACAGCGTGTAAGGTATGCAAACGCATTGGGGGAGCAGTAATCAATTTCATTCTATTAAAGCAATGGGGTGCATTCTGGTGGACGGTCTTTTTATGTACGATGGACGCTTAGCTGGCTGCCGCAATGGCTTCGACGAGCCCGGAGCCCCCTAATCCTAACCCTGTTTCACTGACGCCGCCGCAATCGGTGGATATTGGACCCCAACAAGCGTTGCCAAAATGAGCTATCTATAGATGCACTATTAAAGACTATTAAAAATGTTTACTTATCAGTGTTATTTGTTTTATGATTAGCACACATTCGGACCTTCTCGCCCTGTAAGTAATTTTATTATTTCACTGGATTTGTGAACTGACACCGTGGATAAGCTTTTCGAAAAATATGAAAAGTATTTTTATAAATCCACTTTAAACATTACCTTTGTTTTTGAAATATATTAACATATATAAACTACTACAGGAATTCTATTTTATGTAAATAGTGGTCAAGTGAATGTCGTTTTGAAGTCATACAGTTAAATATCAAAGACAATGTACGCCTATTGCGAGTCATTTCACACCGTTTCTATAATAAGTTTTTCCATTACGGCTTCTGATGGAAAGAGCAAGAAATAAATGACTAATTTATGATGAATGCCGTGTACGTGAATGTTCATTACTAGGCGGCGACATTTCTCACAATATTTAAATAGTACTTCAAGAGCCTTCACCATAGATATTTCATGTCCTTTATTCTTTGAATAAAGAATAATTAGAAATGAGAGAATGCAGAACAAATTAGTTTTTTTAAACAAAATTTTAAGTGACAAAATTATTTCAAAACCACAATCATAATTCACCTATATTCAAACACCATTTCCATTGCATTAATTTACAATGCATCAGTTTAAAAAACTGCAAGACCATATCTTTAAACATATATATATATATCAATTTGTCATATATATAATATATATTCATATATACATTTTGTTATTTTCAGTTTTTATGAAACGAAAGCAAGTGAAATTTCAGACTGCAAACAGTGTTTCATACTAAAGGGCCAGAAAATCACATTTAAAAAGTGCTCATATAATTTATATATAATTTAGAGTGCCACGTTGCTTTTCCATAGGGTCCGGGAAGGAGAAGTGATCAATTTACTTTTTACTAATTTTTAAGTTTGTGCTGCATGCAGTGTTGCTTAATATCACCGTCTCAGCTGAATGTGTTTGTTCCTATTGCGAGTCTCGTGACTGAAAGCTCAAATGGACACAATTTAGATTCACACGGCTTTCGGACGGCCTCTCAGGGGTCCATCAACAGACATCCGACCTCGCCTGCTACAGCCTACAGCTGCTGACATGTTGCACACCTGCATCACATCAGCTCCGCTTGCAGGATCGTGACCTGCCTGACTTGCCTGACATCTGGCCGAAAACAAAATTAATATCGGCAAGGATGCATCGGAGTAACGGACAAATATGAAGCAGCGCCTTTTGTGCTACAAAGTGATCCAAAATGGCATGTTTTATTCAGGATTATTTTGAATGTCTTCGATACATTCTATTAAGGGAGGCAGGGGTTGAGGGAGGTGGTAGCCTGGGATCGGTGTGCGCCTTTGATGGGTGCTCCGATCACTGCTGAACCCCCCCCCCCCGCCCGCCCCCGGAAATTGATTGTCTGTCTGAGTTATAATGCTGGATACGTAAATTATAACTCTCAAACGCAACAGGATAAGAACACAAAGTGTGAAGTTCAGTTAGTGTTGTTAGGAGGAAGCTTGGCTGCTGTCTACAGACCGGCAGGTGCACGGTTAGTCCTCTATGAATGCAAAGTAGACGTTTTACACTTACTGCCCATTCATCACAAGGCCTCCAGTTCATCCTGCAGGCCGAGCGCTTTGAGGTCACCATCACGCTCCAGAGAGAGTCCACATGGCACTAAGCCGGGGGGGGGGGGCTCACACAGAGTCCACGTTCCAGCCCTCCAGCTCTGGGCAATGAGCTCCAGACCGAGAGAACGCAGAGGTCGTCAGGGCGAGAGTTTACGTTTAATGTGAGTTAGCCAGGGCCGCTAAGTCGGTGGATAGCCACTGTGAACTTTTCACATAGAAAAACCTTCATTGTTGCGCTATCATGCAATAGTTGTCCTTGGTTAAAGCATACACTTAAAGTATAATCAGGATGACCGAGGGGTAACAGTGTCTGTCTAATGTCTCATCGCTCATACATGTAGTGGGCTGCTGTCACCAGGGCTCGACCGATATATCAGGTGGCCAATAAAATCAGCTGATATTTAGGTTCTGCAAATGCATCAGGATTCCTAATGTCTCTTTAAACATTTGTTATGAGAAAATGGCCTGTCACTCTGTACTTTCTGCATTTTAACTAAACACTCTTAGCCTGTATTATTAGTTAGTTTAGCCAAAGTGTTGTTGGCGATCAAATGACAAGAGAAAAATTGCTGTGACATACCCCACAAAGACTCTAGGGCAAGAAGTGATTTTTGTGTGTGAACATATATATCTTGTCAGGTGCTAATATAAAATGTTTCTTACAAATGACCTATTTTATATTTATATTAAGACTGTGCCATTATGCTGTTTATTTGAGTTTGGGAATTTGACATCCATATCAGTGATAAAAAAACTGTTCAGGACTATTGGTGTCTTTAAATTTTTTAATTACAAAATTATATTGGCCAATTAATTTGTATAAGTATTTTCATATCAGTCGGGCCCTAGCGACCAAAGGCATGGCAACCCTATCAAATTGTGCTGTAGTAGGGCGGGGGGTTTGAAAAGGCACTGTCCTGTCACATGATGTCAACAAAGAACTCGCAAGGGTTGCCCATGGCATGCTGGAAGGACTGACGACTGGCGGTGAGTTCAGGAGGAACAGCCCCAAGCTCGCGCACGGGTGGGGCCCCTGGGGGACTACTGCCTGCTGAGGAGCCAGGGGCCAACCGGGCCAAGCTGTAGGGGGGTGGCAGCCCAGGAGGGCCATAGGAGGAGGCGTGGCTCCGCTCGCTATGGGTGCAGGAGAGCTGGCTGTATTGGACGAATGGAGCGTGGGTATATGAGAACGGGGTGTGGCTGTTTGCTGGGTGGACGTGGCTCCGGTGTGAGTGGGCGTGGCTGTACCCAGAGTGGGCGTGGCTAAGTTGGCTGGCTGAGCGTTCACCCTGCCAGCCCCCCCGGGTGCCTCGCTCCGACTCGCTGCCCCCGCTGCCCGTCGACTTGCGGTCCTTCTCCCGGGGTGAGGCACGCCGGCCTTTGCCCGTGGTGGGATTGGAGCCGCTGCTTCTGCTGCCTGCGAGGTGAGAGAGAAACAGGGGCTTGAAGAACAGTGTGCAGGGCCTGGGCTTTGCTGCCGACACGCCAAACACACCTACGGGTACTGAAGCATGAAAACAGTGCATCTGCGGTGCCTCTATCCCCAAGACCCATTCAGCCAAAACAAAATACATGAGCGCGTCTGCTGAAGTTTCCGGGCTAATTTCCCCCTATTTCTGACATGCCACGAGAACGGGAACAAAACTGACTGAACACATTATATAATTCCTATTCGTACAATACGAGGATGAACTGAACAGGAATCATCACAATCCAGTCTCTTAGACACCCAGTTCACACAGAATAAATAGCAACTGGCACACATGCTGCTCACAGCTGGAGCCGTCCACCACGCAGAGCAACTGCTTCACATCCATATAAGGCAGCACCCAGCGAGATCCCTCCCTCACGTACGCCACTCAGCTCGGAGGTGAGCCAGTATGTAGGAGATTACTGTCAGCACAGGAGCACGCCACCAAAAGCTTGGGGACACACAGAGAGGGGACAGATGCATAGCCAGTAGTTAGGGGGCCTGGGGTGTGGGGGGGTGACGAGAGAGTGTTGAGTAAAGTAGAAAGCAATGGAGATTAAGGGATGAAATGTGTGGGAGGGACAGAAAAAGAGACAAAAAAATGAGAGAATGTAAGGTGGTGGGTGGGGTGTTGACTGGCTTACCGAATCCCGAGTCCTGGGATTACCATCTCCTTCAGTCTATCGTTGCCCAGCAAAAACAGAGGGAATAACAGGGTTACAAACGTAGAGGGCCCCGTCGCCCTCTGTACCTCCCCGCCAGCCTCGTGGCAAAGGACAGGAAGTGTGGGGGTGTCAGCCGGGGGTGGATGTGTGTGGGGAGGCAGTCTTGCGGTTGCTGGGGGGGGGGGGGGGCGCAACC
>JABFEB020000104.1:2020011-2034307 GCA_019775895.2 Stomatorhinus ivindoensis
AAGGCATTGCTGTTTGCCAGACTCATCCTGAGGAGACGCTCTCTTAAAGGCATTGCTGTTTGCCAGACTCATCCTGATGAAACGTTCTCTTAAAGGCACAATGTTTGTCACAACGTGCCGAGACCACACCACACCAACCCTTTAAGAAAGTTCAGTGCATGTGTAATGTCTTAAATCCATCTGGTTATGTCCTACATGTGCAGCTGCATCTTCAGGTTTTTGAAATATTTACCTGCTGTACCTAAATAAAATTACACAACAACTCCATGCTCTGTGTCATAATGCCACATTTTTGACAGGCAAGGTGACAACACAGAGGCTTGCAGACCAAAAATACATTTCCATGCTGCCATCAAGGCTGATCTATACTTCTGTGTTGGATCAACGTCATAAGTACAGCGTAGCTGTGGACCTTACACCATAGTCCTTGCTGTAGCCTGACGTGCACCTCCCCAGAAATGTACCTACACGTTGCGGTAATTTTTTTTAAATAGGAGTGAAGAAAGCATACATCCCAGTATATCTGTACTTATATCACTGATCGAAACTGAAGAGCTAAATAACCCACCATGGGGATCATAGCGAACAGGGCTTCAGAACTCTCCGGATGACGGTGCCAATTTCACTTACCTCCATTATGTTTATTCATACTTTATAAGACTAAGAAAAAGTAAAAAATAGTATAGATACTACCTTTAGAAGGGGAAATGTATGTAATTTTTCCAAATTTCTCTACCGGAAGTTTGGAACTGCACAAATATAACCTGGACAAAAAAATGGATACTTTGCACACATAAATCGCTTGCTGCGGAGTAGGTCAGGGCGTAAGCTCGATGCAGAAGCATCCAACAGCCTTACCAGTAGCAAGGCCCAGGATGAAAGGGTTCTGATTCAGTTAGTGAGGAGAGCATTAGCAAAAAGAAAATCACATGGCACATATATGCTGGACTCATCTATGACAAGAAAAGAGCATCAAATCCAGAAAGCTCATAACCGGAAACATTTTTTCAGTGAAGGGAAAGAGTTTAAATATATATAAATAAATAAGTTATATAAATCTTTATTTCAGAATGGTCAGAAGTTGTTAGAATAGTTCAGCTTTCAAAGAAATGTTAATCCGAAAGAGGTCCAAAAAGGCAAAAGGGAAAAAACCTCTTACCTGCACCTTCTCAATCATTTCAAATAATTCTGTGGTCTGGAAAAAGAAAAACTGGGTGAAAAGAAGAAGAAAGGTTTGAAGGCTATGATATGTGCTCAAGGCTATTCTGATTAATGCTCATTTTTAAATGCTGTACTGGCTTCCATGGTACAGCTACAGAATTACCCTGGTCTACTCCATGCATTCAACCAACCAGTTGAGTATAAAGAGTCACAGTCGCAGAGTATTCAACTGGTTGGTTGAAACAAAATCTTGGTATGTATTTTTACTTGCTGGACCCGAAATATCCACCTCTGACACGTAAGACACTGCTGTCTACATTAATATTGGTAATGTTCATTATGATGAAGATACTAGTCTCCCACAACACTGGCAAAGGCATCAATGAAGCTGACTTCACTGCTGACTCCAAGTACCTGAGGGAGACCCGGTTTAACTGGCTTTACCCGCTATCACGGCTCCTCTGCCACGTAAGAGTAAATCAGCAGGAAAATCACCTAGATAAAAGCAAAGCGGCAATGCAGAGAGCAACAGTGCTTGGTAAGGTTCAATCCGCAACATCAGGTGACAGGCACAGAGGTTCAGGGCCGGGCATTATGACAAACATAGCATGAAGGTCGAATCCCAGCAAACATCAGTTAGCGGAGCACCGGTGCTAATCTGCTACGGTAGGTTGTACAGCGAAGCGCAGTGCCACCAAACATCTGACAGGCAGCATAGAGAGTCTGTGCCACTGTCCACAATGCAAAACCACGCAAAAGCGTACCGACTTCCCAGCTGTCCACAAACAGAACTACACTCAAACCACACTAAACCGTACACTGGTGGATTTTATTCATTCTACACAAGTTCATTTCTGGAAACCATATACGCAACAATGGATTTGTACCATATATCGCAGCATATTACATAAAAATAAAAAAATATTTAAAAATCATTAATTACCAAAATCATAGACAGTCTGTCGCAAAACAAAATATTAATATCAGTAGTGAACCTGACCATTCAAAACTGCAGTCAATCAACAGTATTCAAATAAAATATACAAAGCACTAACTAAGATATGTTGTCAGGTTGTGGTGTTTATGACTTCATACCACGAGTGACTCAGATCGTGGTGCAGATTGCGGGCAGCCCTGCGGTCGATGGGACACTTACTTTGTCTCCCAATCTCGCCATGACCCTGGGGGGCTTCGCCACGGTGACTTTTAGCTGATCTCACTCAGATAGCACCTTTACAGCTCTTCCATAGAGCGAGTTACTAACAGGAGGCTCTCTGCGCACGTGCGTGGGGGGGGGTTGCTCCTCCGTGTCCCCCCAGCCTATGCCAATGCTCCCCTAGCAGACACAGTGTGGGTGTCCCACCCCTACCCCCGCCTCATCCGTGACTATTGTGCTCGCTCCCTGGCACAGGACCCCCCCAGAGGCGGAGCCTCTTCAGCTCCCTCCCCCGAACAGGGCCCCTACACCCCCAGCCCCCGATGGCACTGGAGATGGAGCCCTGAAGCATTAGCACCAGCACGCACCACAGCATAGACATGGTTCTCTGCAAGCAAAACCCTCAACTCCACACCCTTATTCCCGGACCTTTCAGACAAATCAAACTTCAAACAGCAGTAACATCCATGATGCTTCTGAAGTAGGAAAAGGCCTGGATGCGCCAAATGACATCCAAATGGGAAACAACAGCCATTGATTAAATAAAAATTACTGGTAACACCTTAATATGAAACCAGTTTTACAATAAGAATATCCTAATAACGGGTTTACGAATTTTTTATAATCAGCTTATTAATCATAAATCATCAGTAGACAGTTATAAACAATAAAAAAACTAAATGTAAAAAGTTCTTTCTTTTAATTAATGAGTTACTACCAATTCGTAAGTGGCAAAAGGAGGCCTTACTGTAAAATGGTCTTTTAGTTTTGCGATTGCTCTTTAACAATTAGCAAACTGCTTCTACTCATTTGATAATACATTTAAATATTCACTCACAAACAAATTTAGAAATGTACTGCAGTCATATCTTATCCATATATTGCATAATGTTACTTTGTCTGTACGCCAGTACAGGACCGTTTCATCCATGCAGAAACTGAGAGGAAATCATGTCATTGTGGCTTTAAATGTGGTTTTCCATATGGGATTAAACTGGCACTCGAATTTCATTACTCTGCACTGCGTTTTACTCTGGCTTAGTGCCCTTGTCAGATGCTCGGTTCCATTTCATATTAATAATGCGACATTAGTACAATGCAAAAATATAAAATGTACCTACATTAACAAAAAGGTCATAATGCACTAATCAGACATTTTAAAATGTTGAGAATAACACCCTGAAGTTCTCTAACAAGGTGAGTTAATGCCAAACTCAAAAAACAAATAGTAAGTAGATCAAGTATCTACCCCAGACTAGCTCAAGAATCATTCGCAAACTAAATTGAATCTCAGTCATATGTAAGATTGTAGCATCAATTACAATGCACATTACAGATCCACCAATCAGATTGAATAATCAGGAGTACAAACACAAAGTTGTGAAAAAGGTACGAGAAACAGGATCATGTACATTAGCTACTCATTCCTAGCGATCATTGAACCCGAATTTCCAAGCAATCAGGTACCATGTGCGTACTATATGGACATATCTTCCTCACCGTTAGTCTTTCTCTTATTGGTGTCAAATCAGAAGCCTTCTGTTGCATTCTCTCCTCCTCTTGTTGCCCAGCCATATAAAGGGAATCCCCCAAAAACATAGTTCTGATTTCTAAATTCCCTGTTCCGCTGCTTTTCCCAGAAGCCAGGAATCAAATTTTAGAGGAATCAGATCTAAATTTCGCCATGCCTACTCTGTAACATGCTAGTACATTCGGCAGGGGACAGATAAATATGGAAAATGTAAATATGAAATAGATAAAATGGTTTTACCTTTCCCTACATTTGAGCTGGAACTGAAATTACACTTTATTTCTTTGAGTCTTTGAATGAACTTCAGTGACACCAATATGAATGAATTGATGAAATGGCATATGACTAAATGTCAGTGGTACAAATCTGTACATGGTGTCATTCTTTCCTAGGATTCACACAAGAATATACACCTTTTTCTGTTCAGATACTTTTACACACCTATCCATAGAAATGTTTATTTGTACTGTTCTCTACATTTCCATATCAAGGCAATGGGGAGCCACATCAACTACCACTGTTTAGCCCCCTCCTCGATGATGTACCTGCAGCCATTCTGCACCAGCATGCTCACCACACAATAGCTAAGGTGGTTAAGGGGCAGGAGAGAATTCACTAATTAGGTATAGGGAACAATTAGGAGGCCAGGTTTGAAAGGGCCACAGTGGGCAATTATAGCCAGCGGTACCAGCAGAATCTTTCAAGGGGCCTTTTCCGGTATGGCTTCTGCCCAAGGGTCTTTTGTGACCCCAGAGAGGCAGGACCTCAGTTTTAATCTCAAGGAGGCTGCCATTTTTACAACACAGTGTCCCCATCACTGCACTGGGATTCACACAGACCACAGGCCAGGCTTAACCTGTCAGCCACACCACACCATTTCCAGCAGCAGTCCAGCTCTCCTAGTTGGTCTCCCACCCAAGTACTGGCCAGACTTAAACCTGCTTAGCTTCAGGGTACATACTCTGAACTGAAGTGCAGGTGGTATGGCCTCTGATGAATAAATAAAATAACATAAATGAACTACGCACTGATCAAAAAAGTGTTAAACAAAAACATCACAGTTTGTTCTGTAATTTGGGACCCAGTAGGTTGCCAGTTCAAATTCTGTGTTCGTCAGAGTGATCCTACCATTGAGCCCTTGAGCAAGGCCTTAAATGACTGTGAACCAGCTTCAGTATAAATGACTGTTCACCACTTTGCTCCCTGCCAACTTCCTGCCAGACAGCCCACATTTTTGCTCCCTCCCAACTTCCTGCCAGACAGCCCACATTTTTGCTCCCTCGAGCAAAATCAAGGATTGTGTGGGGGGGGTCCCAGAGGACCGGGTTGGGAGACACTGAACTAAAGGATTTATCAAGCACAGCAGCTATTCTGAACTGTCTTTGCTCACTGTAGTAAATGGACACGTGCTTTTAGCGTATTGGCTAAAGTGTGACATGGTCAGGAGACTGGAGTCACGTCACGACTGCCCTCTGTCCTCGGCCTTCTAGCTGAAAATGCATAAAAACATTGTTCTTTTGAAAAAGTAGCCATTATTTACAGTGAATACAGAGACAGAACCAACAATGAATAGCAGAAAATGAAACAATTCATCTCTGTTGTAACATTCACTCAAAGAAAAACAACAATTTAACATTTAAAGACACAGTTCTCCAGTTTTATAGCCACAAGAAGCAAACAGAAGGTAGAATCGTTTTTTTTTTGTGGAGCAGATTATTGATAGATATGCAGGAAGCGGGCTGATACTGGCAGAGCACGGCATCAAGAACGCTGAAAGGACGCCGATGTGTGATTCTTAGGGATCACGGCCCCTTTGTGCCTTCAAACAGAGCTCCCCTGTCCTCTGTGCCTGGGTGGGTTGCATTCACAACCAGGCAATCTTCTGTCACACGTTTCAACCCCTTAAAACCCATTCTGCATCATTCAGACAGTGACCCCAGTGCCAACGTTACTTCCATGAAAGAACCTTGGTTCTTGGTTCAAAAGAAGAACCTACGCCCGGGATGCGCATCACCGGTACGCCAGCAGGAAAATTCACCGTTAAAGGCAATATGTACGGCAATCAATTGTTGTACCAGTGCAAATGCTTATTTTATGTGCATTTGTGCTGCTATAACATGAATTTACCATGCATTTAAACCTTTATACCGCAAAATACGAAATAGCATATAAACGTTAAAATGAATCATTTCTTGTCATATAAGCGCAAATGTGCATTAATTGCATATGCATTTGCGCTGTCACAACAATCATTTGCTGCACGTTTATCACTTTTTGAGGTGAATGTGTACATGCATACCATTTATGTGTCCCTGACCATAATCCATGCTTTGTACAGTACATTGCAATGCAAACTCCTCTAACCACCTGTCTGTGTTTTAGTACACTGCAATGCTAATGCAGAATAATGCGTGCAAAATGTGCAACCACTTCTGATAGTCTAGCAGGAATTAGGAAAAATAGCGTTTTATGTCCATTGTTTAAGCCACACATTATGGATTACGAGAAGGAACTTCAGCAGGAGCGGTGCTGGATGTCATCCAACTGCTGTCTAAGCACCTCTTGGCAGACAAAGTGCTCAGAAAGCTCTACCCTGCCCCTGAGTTTTCACCCGCAATTTCCAGCAGAGGGAAGCAGTTCACTTCAGGAGAGTGGGAACATGTAAGGGAGCACAAGTATGTATCTACACATAAGGGTCAGTGAAGAATGGAGGGGAGAAGAAGTTCGGAAAAGAGAGACGAGGATAGAAGCAGATGGACTGAGAGCAGAGAGGGGAGGTGATGTGGAGATCAGCGGAATTACTGTTAATAGTGCAGAAACCAAGGAGGTCCGGGAAATGATTACACCCACGCTACCTTCACAAACGGCAGAGCGGTCAGCGGAGGCGAGGCTTGGAAGGAAGCTGGCGCTAGTGTGCTTGAGACACGATCTCCTCCATCCTGTTTCCTGAAAGTCAGAGAGACACAAACGATGCTGGTAACACGAACAGAGACGTGTGAGAGACATGGGGCTGGGTGGGGCTGCGTGGGGCTGGGTGGGGCTGGGTGGGGCTGCGTGGGGCTGCGTGGGGCTGGCCACACTTAATGCCATGTGGTATTTGGGTGGCAAACTGCAGACAGCATTATTGAAAAACCAGAGAATCCAATATATAACATTTTCAGTCAAACCTATTTACATCCCAGGCTAAACTGACTGCGCAAGTACAAGGAAATTAAAGAGTGGGTTTTAATTCTGGAATATAGACATAGTGAGCATCTGCAAAATCATCATGTTGTATCATGTTGACAATAAAAACAAACGGCATTCCTTATACAACAAAGCATTAGTTGTCAACTGCAGTCTGCATAACATCAAACTGCCACCTTTCCCAAAAATGTACAGAGACGACATGCCTGCACAACACTGATTCTCATCTTTTCTCCTCAGTTCACGAAATGTCTCCCAGAAAAATAAAATGCTGAGAATGTAAGACCAGAAAACGACAACAACACAGCAACAGAATACAAAAAATATTCCTGATATACTCTTCAGGCGCTTCTTTGGCAATCATGTGCCACACAATGCCCAGTTAGTCATTTTTAAACATGTCCCCAAAGAGCAGTTGTTTGAAAGCTTATCCTTATAGACACTGCATTAAAAATTCAGTCGTTGAAAACATTATAGGTTAGAATTGCACATATTGTACATCAGTGCCTTACTAGAGTGTTCCAGCAATCTTTGGCCTTAGCAGGTACTGAACTGCACGGTTTGTCTCCTGCGCATCAAGGCATCGGCCTGACCTGCTCCATGTTACCTGGCTTTGGCGATATGCACTAGTCACTTCTCCCACGCTCCCACAAAGCCTTTACTTTTTGCACACATTCATGTTTAAGTATTTTTTTTTTTATGTATTCAAGTTCTGTCATTTTAGCATTTCTCCATCTGGACTCATTGGCATGGGCAGAGTCACCAACTGATTAAACTTTAAAAGATTACTCCCACCTAATTCTGACATGTAATTAAAAGATTATATCTGTTTATGCTTAAGAAGTACATATATTTTGTCTTCGATCATTTATTTGGCGTAAAAAGTGGCGCAAAATCAACCAGTTTGAAAGAAAAATCTTCAGGAATAGGAAATACATGGAATGTTCCAGCCTGGTGACCCCCAAAAAAAAGCTAATTCTCTGGCAAAATTTAGCCAGTCCTCCTGCAAATTGGCACAGCACCCATGGCAAGTCTGAAGTAGGTAAGTATGTCACATGAAACAGCCGGAGCTTTGACCGCCTGTCATTGGGGGTCTCATCATTAAGGCAGTTATGTGAGTAACTCTGAGCAGGCATGAGCGATGAGAGACTGACCTCTCAAATGCCAGGTGACAAGCAAAGCAGGGATCAAACTCTTTATGTTTCAACGGGATTCTGTCTCTGTATGTTTCAATGAATAGTATCAGTTTTGTGGGCCATTCGCAGCCAAGGTCACAGGTAACACCTGTTCCCAGCACCACATGTCCCCAAAGAGCAGTTTTGGGGACATGTGGTGTCCCCAAATTAAAATTGTTCAAAGAACTGCTCTCACAAAGGGAGGAGATGCTCATCTTTTACTTTTATAAAATATCACTTGGAGTATAAAGTCTTAAAAATGCTGAGATTCATTTCATTCACCTTCTACATTGCCTGTCCTATACAAGGTCGTGGGACCTTATCCTGATGGGTGCAAGTCAGGGAATAACCCCAGATGCGGCGCTAACTCACTGCAGGGAGATTACAGGAATGGAAAAAAAATGTAAACAAGCTCACCCTGTGTGTATGTATGCATGTTCTCCCAGGGTCGTGTGAGTTTTTTGCAGGTACACTGGCTACCAAATGTATGACATGAATTTAGCCTCTAAATCCATACTGCATAAACATCAGGAAGATGGATTGCATGGCTTACAGTTGATGTTCTGTGGGTTTTAGATTTGCTGGTGCTAGTTGGGCTGAGTCCGATCTGACCTGAAGGTCTCAGGTACGGGCCAGACTCAGGCTTTCAGGCCCATATGGGACCCTAGTTTTATGGGATTTACAGGCCTTTATTTGCCAGGGCATGGAGACAACCTACATTAAACCTGGCCTCCACACTCACTGATTCTCTGTGTTCTTTCTGCTGATCATTTTCTATTTTGTACATGCACTCTGCTTCTAGGCGCTAGCATGCTAATCCCCACGAGACTGTCCTCTACATCAGTACTGTACATCTTAAAAAGACAGGAGCCTATGAAATTACACCACAGCAGCGCAGCCCGGCAGACATCCGGTTCCCTCTCGGCATCCAGACGAGAAGATTGCTTTTAGCAATTTATCACTTGCTATCTGCCATTAGCTCCCTGCTAACAAGTACCTTCTGTAAGCTATAACTGTGCGCATGTAGAGCCCATTTCCCTTTCTGAGAAATGATAAAACTGCAATATTAAGAAATGGGATGGCAGAGAGTTGGCCAAGAAGGAATATGCAGCTCAACCATGTCATTAGGTGGGTGGAGCCAGACATTTCAAGCAGAATGGAGGATCTACAAAGTATCCTGAAAGCCCACTCTGGTTTCCAGGTCCTTATAGAATACAGGTATCCCCTGCTTTATGGAAGTGGAGTGTTCCTATGAAGCCTTTTGTAAGCTGAAATTGGTCTGGGAACACTGGAAAATTTTTTGCATATAAATGGAGCAAAGCGATGAAGCAACTTCCATTAATTTACAGTATATGCGCAAAAGATTTTCAGCCTTCCCAGACCCCAAAAATAAACTACCAAATCATATCCAATAACACATAAAACCTAAAATACTAACAAATAGCACAAACAAGAAAGATATGATACATACACAGCCTACAGTGTAGTTTCACTTAGCAGAATCAATACAGTCATGCATCACTTAAGGACAGGGGTACATTGTAAGACAGTTCAGCCTACTATACACCTAGGCTATATGGTATAGCTTAAGTAACAATAAAAAACTACAGTACAGTAAATACATAAACCAGTAACATAGCTGTTTATTATCATTAAGTATTATGTACTGTACATAATTATATGTGCTATACTTTTATATGACTGTCAGTGTTGTAGGGTTGTTTACACCAACATCACCACAAACACGAGTAATGCATTGGGCTACGATGTTACGACAGCTATGACATCACTAGGCCATAGGAATTTTTCAGGTCTATTAAAATCTTATGGGACCACCGTCGTATATGCGGTCCGTCATTGACCGAAATATTGTTATGCGCCGCATGACTAAGTGAAAATCTTCTTTGGATTTCTTACAGTTAGTGAAACCTGGTGCTAATGTACAGTGGGTCTTTCGTAAAAGCAAACTGCCGTAAGGCGAATGTTCGTAAAAGTGGAACATACTGGTATTGTCAATGTCAGATTAGTAAATCTGGAGAATTCCTGGTGTACCGCTCTGCCTGTGGGTTTAATGGTAACACCGTGTCTTACTCACTGATTCTGAAACTATGTGTCACATATTAAACTCAGTCCCACTCCGGCCCTGAATATCTTTACAGAGATACAAAAGTTGAAAAGCACGAGGATTCGCTCTTGTTTTTGTTTGTCACACGGGCGGCAGTTGCAATACCACCAAAAAAAAAAAAAAAACAAGTACAGAAATGAATTTTTGAAACTTTTTGCTCACACTTCTGTCCTAAAGTCAAAGTGTGAAATGTAGCAGAGCCATCAGCTTGTTAGGAAGGGTTCGAGCTCCTTTAAATAGGTGTTAAGGCACAGAGATGTGTTTGAAATTTTATAATAAAAATAATAAATTATGATTGACATAATATTGCATGTACCAACGAAATTCATATGAAAACACAAAATAAAGAGCAAGTCGACTGCATAATTGACATAAACGGCTATTTTGTTGTGCCACAGCAGTGGTAAGCTGTCCGTCCATGCAACAGCCAATCATCCCTGGGGGGCGGCTGCCCTGTCCACTGCACAGCTTCAGCCAGCGGGATGAGGGACCAGGGTGCGCACATGTGGCGATGCCCCAGGGTAGCCTAGGTCCCCGTAAGCCTCCCGTGGGCACCACTGGAGATCAGTGGCCACGATCTCACCAGCATGCAGCCTGGGAGTCCCCCACCCCCCCCAGCTCCACATGTGTGGCGCCTCGCACATGCCGCCGCGATCGGCGGTAAGCCCAGGTTAAGCCCCCTGCATCACCCCCCTGCTCGGTCCAGAGTGAGCAGACGCGTCGTCACAGAAACTCACTCACTGGTGGGCTGGCCTCTGGTCTGCTGGAGGGTGTGGAACTGAAACGCTTCCTCGGGATCCTGCTGGGATGGTGGAGCAGGGATTTCTCCCCCACGCTGCCTCGATCTCCTTCTCTGTCACACGCTCTCGCTCTCGTCTACCTGCAGCTGGACCCTGTCACATGGAGTTCTCGTTTCATCTGCTTCCCTCTCATCTACCTACTGCCAGAGCCGCTCTCCTCCACCCTGTCATACGTAGCTGTTGTATCATCTTCTGCTCTCTCCCTCCCTCTCTTTCTCTCTCTCCCTCTCTCTCTACCGCTTACTCTCCCGCTCTGTTTCTCTTCCTCCCTCTCTCTCTCCCTCTTAATATCTCCTTCTCTCTCTCCTACCCTCTTTCTCATCTTCTTTCTCCTTCTCTCCCTTCCTCTTTCTATCACTCCTTCTTTCTCTCTCCCCCTCTCTCTCCCTCCCCCTAAAAGCTGGCGTTAGTAGAGAGAGTGAAGCCTGCCTATCACAGCGACTTGATGAGGGCTTGCCTCGATTTCCAAATGCCGAATCATGATTAAATGACGTGCCTCCCTGGCTGGGGCTGTTGCCAGGGAAACCAAAATTGGAAATATATATAAAAAGGTGCAATCAAGTAATTGCACCCATCACACTGTAACAAAGCTCAGCTTTGTCACCGCCACATAATAGTGAATCTCACTTAATCTTAAGAGATTCACAATCAACAGGCTGAAAAACTAATTACTAGTAATATCTATCCATCCTTCCATCCATCCAACCATATATCTTGTAAATAGTTATTCTGACCAGGTTGTAGGATTAAATTGATCATAAAAATATCAGGGAGAATATATAGAGTAGCTCAGTGGGAAAGCTGGTATTATTGACAGATGTGTGGGGATAATGTAGGATAATGGTGCATAATAAACGCACAAGCAACATGACACTGACACATTATCTGAAGGTACTTACAGCTGCAAAAGCCATATGAAGAATAGTGGCCAATAAGGGTCATTAGTGTTGCATTAAATTCTATAATCAATGTGAAACTGAACTGCAAATGAAAATAGGTCACAAAAATAACCTGGAAAAAAAACATTGGAAAATTAATTCCAGAATTTTTTTCTTTTTTGATGTAGACAATGGGAAGCGACTGATAAGACCCTAGAGGTGCTCTCTGTGTTCCCTGGGGGCTCTGAGCACTTACTCTCTCCTCAAAGGCGCTTTTTCACCCAACAGGCTAGATTTCAAGGATGTGCTTACATCAAGCATGTGCTTCTGCAACTCATGCAACACTTTTTGGATTCGCATTTCACCTCACCACCAGTTTTATCTTTCTTCCTTAGAGTAATCAGAGTGGAGTGCTACTAGTAAAGCGTCATTAGCATGTAGCACATTAGCGAGTGTAGGAAATCACCTGCAGTCTCATTTCTGCAAAATGACACTTTATTGAACAGCAAAAATCATATACGTGAATATGATATTGATATTGATATTCACAGGCCTCCTGGTGTGTCGACTGAGTCACTGAGGGGGCCCAAGTGGCAGCAAAAAGCCACCTAGTTCACTGCATGACAGCCCCATCTACCCTCACCCAGGCTTCCCTGGGGCTGGAAGTCAGATCCAAGCGGGCAGGTGATTCTCCCCCATCAGGCTGCCACGCACCGGACGGAGGACATGGCAGGTAGTGTGGCCGGAGAAGGAGGCGCGGCCTAGGCGGCTCCCCTCAGCGTGTGGCGTGCATGGAAATGCAGATGGAGAAGGGATATTTACACGGGCCCTTCACCCAGAGGCACAGTGAGGGGCTGGGTGCAGTGCTGGTGAAGAGTAAGAATGTGAGGCTGCAGCGTAAGACATGATTTCACGGTGTGCAGCACTGCAGGAACCCTATTATTCTCACATTGTATTTTCCTCTCTTATCAGCCTCCCCTCCTATGTTCTATTGTCGATGGGGTGGGGGCGGCCCTTTGCAGTGGAAACAGGGCAGTACTAAGAGTTTTGCTCAGTCACAAATGCACTAGTGCCTGGCAGATATCGCTAAAAGGACGTAATCCACCACGCAGGTAATTAGTTTGACCGTACTGCAGCACAGATTTTGGCATCTAATTTTTTGTGCCACTGAAATGCTTGAGCAGTTGCCTGCTCAGGCAACAGAGGCATCACTGCACCTAGTGTACATTCCTTGTAGTGCTTTGAAACAATGTAACATTGTGAAAATGCGGTATACAAATAAAAATTAATTGAATTGAATATTACACAGATCTATGTAAATGTTTATCGGGTCCCCCAATTCTAGTCCTGCAGGGCCAGGTGCTCTCAGTAATCTTTGGGTCATTTAATCCATCTTGGCTAATCCAATTCTCCTGCGGTATTGAAGGCCCAAAATTTTTAACCCACATACACAGAATACCCCTGGGGCCTGTATCACAAAATCACATTCCTTGCTTAGCTGGATAACTTTGAGGATAAGTAGCAGCAACTCTTCGCTGGCTTTTCAAAACTACAACATTGGTTTTGTTCTTAGCAGGATACATCACCAAGGTAACTCATGCTACACATTAAAACTGCTATGGAGCAGGTTAGCTTTCAGGATCACAGGAACAGTGCTTGTACCAATCAAAGAGAAGAATTACCTAACGTAACAGATGGGCTGTCCAAAACTCTCAAAATGACTTGTCCAAAAGAATCCTGTGACTGTGGTAAATTTAGCTCTTTGAAATTCAGTCTCCCAACTGTAATATCTTTCGCTCACACAAACCAGGCAGTTTTTAATCACAGACCTTTGCAGAGATGCACACCAATCAATTTTGCATTTCCAAGTCTCCCCAGTTCCAGTCCTAGAGGTCCAGAATCCAACAGTTTCCAGATTTTCCAGTTCAAACACACCTTACTCAGTTGCCAGGTTTAGTTGGTATGTTTGAGCAGGAAAATCTGCAAAATGTGTTGCAAACTGGCCCTGCAGGTCTAGAATTGGTGGACCTGATATACATTTACATAGATCTGTGTAATATTCAATTCAATTCATTTTTATTTGTATACCGCATTTACATAATATGACCATGTTTCATAGCACTTACATTATCCCTGCCAAAAGCCCCCAGTGAGCAAGCCAGAGGCGACGGCGGCAAGTAAAAACTCTCTAGAAAGAAGAAACCTTGGGAGGAACCAGACTCAAAGGGGGAGCCCATCCTCCAGGGGGCAGCAGAGGAAGCCCTAACCCTAACCAGACTCAAAG
>JABFEB020000104.1:2041506-2055154 GCA_019775895.2 Stomatorhinus ivindoensis
GTAACCCCCAAAACTGATCACTGCATTGCATGGCACTGTAACCCCCAAAACTGATCACTGCATTGCATGGCACTGTAACCCCCAAAACTGATCACTGCATTGCATGGCACTGTACTGCACTGTAAGAGATCCCATCTACATTGAAATGTTTGATACGAGTGATATATTGCCCAGTAAATTACAAGATAATGTAATGCAAAACCTCTCTAAGTGCTGATTGGAGGAGACACAAAGCAGTGCTGGCGGCCCCACACTAGAGGGCGCTTGGCACATCAATGGCAATAACAGGATATTGTATATATTGCCACATTTAATTGCATGAGTGAAATGTACTGTGTTTACATTGTTCTTGTTTGGTGTAAACAAGGCTGGACGGGGATTAAATTTTGGGGTCCACGTGGCCTCCATACCCATCCAGCCACTGGCAAAATGCCCAGGGGCCAGATGGTCAATCCAGCCCAGACTCAGCAAAGTGACAGTTTTAAACCAAAATATTAACAACAAATCACATGAGGTAAAGGAAAGCAAAAATCTAGGGTTCATCTGACAATTTTTACATTCAATCCTGCAAATATGAAAGAGAGATATTATGTAAAATGGAAATCTAAGTTGATGTTAATGAAAACAGAAGACTTTAATAATCAAAGTGCTTCTCGTCTGCGTTTCGGCTGGTAGACCAGAACACGAGGTGTGAGTAGAGCTCCTGGGCACTCGCGGACCCCTGTTCTGGGCACCGGCCCACACCAGCAGGATGGGGCCGGTTGCCAGAGACCTGGAAGCCATCTCTCACAGGGCTGCAGAGATCCAGGTCCCCCACATACAGAAATGAAATCCCCTCTGTATTCCAATGTTATCGTTTTGAATTCATTTTGAAAATGAATTTCAGGAATAAAAAAAGAACCAGAAAACTGCATTTATTCAGGTCAGGGAACGCAATCTATGACAGCTGACAGGGGGTTGCACAAAGGAGTCTGGCACCGTAATGATAAACTTGGAGCTCCTGGGAGACAGAGGGCCCACGCTTCTTCCCTCCAACACACCGCCATATTGTACCATTAGCAAAAAGCTATTTTCTGTCTTTGCAGTTCAGACACATAAGGAAAGGTTTAAAAACCCACAGGAGCAGCCAGAATAGCTGCTGAGGGAAATGACCTTTCAGCCAACGAGTAAGATCGGCATCAAGGTTCATCCCCAGAGCTGCGTCTCACCTGTGGAAAGCAAACATCTGACTCATCAGAAACCTTTGCGTCATTTACAGAAAGAGCTAAAAATGCTCGATGGTCACGGTTACACTTACGTATATATGACGATTCTGCGTGGGTTTGTTGCTTTACAATCATGGTTTGAACTGTTGTGGTCTGCGTACAGTTTGTAGTTATGGTTTAGTGTGGGGGTGGGGGGCATTGAGGAGGGCACTTTGAATGCCACCACTGCTCTCTGTCTGCAGTCTGCATGCACCTCTTATAGTCCAAACACTGGCTGATTTACGTCTTTAAATTGCTTTTCCACTGGCATACAGGAACCGTGCCATTCCTGAGCCGTATTGCGAAGACAGACTAGTTACAGCACGGTTCCAGCTCGCTTCAGTTTTCCACTGCAGATGGGTCGGCTCGGTAAAGGCCGGGTTTGGAGAGTGGCAGTGATGTAAAACTGAAGAGATGCTTATTTACTGTTCCTATGGTGTAGATCATGATTTACTGTGTGCTAATTACCACTAGCATGTTTGTGAGAATCATATGAAACTTGTCATATATCAAGAATACACCGGTACATCTAGATGAATAATGAATAACATTACCGTCAGATCGGATAATCCATGAGGAGAACAGCTCAGTTTGGTCACGCTTTCGACCCTGTAATTGGGGCTGTGTCAGCATGGTAAAGCCTAAGGTACGGCTTGCTTGCATACTTGAAACTGGAAAGTCGTCAGTCCCCAGAATGGCTTGGTTGTTGGTGTCAGTGAGAAGGTGCCATAAGACTAATCAGGCGACTGCATGTGTTTGTATTATTTTCCTGTCACCTGCTGCTTATTTCCCCCACAAGAATGAATGTTTAAATCTGGTTTGGTTTCATAATAGCCCTATTTTTCCATTTTTTAAATACAATTTTCCCACATTCCAAGTCGCGTTGTATAAATGCTTAAAGTTCAGGCTATCGTAACATAGACAGCTAAACACACCTTACAATTAAGATTTAAGGATCTTGGCCAATGAAAATGAAATAACAGCTATGAAGTAGTAAGCACTTATTGACTAAAAATTACAGGGTGAGTAGAGATAACACAATAAGTCCATATATGCAAATGACGTACGAAGAAAAAAATAACGGTTTGATACTAAATCCTTCCCTGAAATTGCATTCCTTTAAACTCACCAGAACTTCCTGGGTTTTCCGAGTCGGAAAGGTGGGCAGGGCATGTCTGAGGCCTACCCCACAGTGTCGGGGAAGTGCTTCTCTGTCAGGCCCAAAATGTCCAGGCTGATCGGCGTTCCCGCCGCTGTGACCGGCGTGTGGCGACGCCAGCTAAGAAAACACGCCCACTTCCCGCGCGGGTAAGTACTCGTCTTCACGGTGGCTCACTACTTGGTCCCGGGCAGGTTTAGCTGGCTGCCTGCTGCGCTTCCGTGCGAGGGCCGTCAAGAACGGAGGCTCGCGCTTAACGATCCCAGTTGCCCAGGTGCGACCCGGTATCACAGACGGCCATTTTTAGCGACTGTTCTCGCCGAAGTGAAACATGAGGCGGTTCCACATTCCACGGGAGACGAGCGCGAAGCCTTTACCTAAAACTGACTCCACTCCATGACCCGCCAGTGGTAGGCTGGGAGATCCCTGCTCGGCCACGAGGCAGTGGAGTGGGGATGTGGTCTAGCTCATGGCTGCACACGCTCTGCTGTCCTTGGGCTTCATAAAGCCACTGCCCCAGTGCAGAGCGCTGCCCAGCATGCCGCCCCCCCTCCCCCAAATGCTGCAGTGCCCGTTCTCACAGAACAGGCAAAGCTGCAGATGCACCGAGCGGCTCGTTTGGGTTGGCCATCCCCACCAGTGTGCTCCCCGGACCCACATGCAGTGCGCAGTGGGTTGTGCAGTGCCCTCACGATGCCTTGTCCACGGTTACGCTTACTCGTCGCGGCCTCTGTGGTGCAGCACCGTCGCCCGTTGCTGTGGCAACGAGGCATCCTGCAGAGCCTGTACCGGAGAAGGCCCCTTCGTGGACTGCAGGGGTGTGGAAAGTGTCGTCCCGGTTTTCACAGACACCCCCGCTCGGGAGGAAACCTGCTCGCTACTCATTAGCTGGCCCCGATCCAGCTCATTACAGTCACCTCTTAGAGAAATGAAGGTGCCGAGGCTTAAACAGTCAACATGGTGAAAGATTCAAGTCTGACGGGACAGTGAAGAAGCACCTGTGGGACACAACAAGCTGGGAGAGCAGAGTAAACCCCCAGGACGGTTGTTTTTGGCCCCTAGAGTGCAGACGGGAACACGATGAGGGCAGGAAGCCCAGCTCCTGTTGCTACGGGCACCTCTTCCGCAAAAAAAATCCCGACTTTACACCTCGAACAGTGAACAAGTTCACTACCAGCGTACCTAATACACAACTACAAAAACATCTTTTTTCACTATTTAATCAAACTTTTCCTGCATAATCCATTACTTAAATATACGTTTTTCATGGCCTTGATTTGTATGAGAGGTGATAAAATGAAAAGCACTCACCACAAACTCCTGGCCCTGGCGAAGGTCTTGTCAACCCTGTAAAGACAGAATGGATACGAGTAATTAAACCTGGAGGCCGTAGTGGCGCCCCCTGTCTGCCGTCCCCTCTCTCTGCGAGTGTGGCACGTAAACAGGCATGGCGCCCACCCCACAGCCCGGAGCTCGATTGGCCGTGCGGACCTGGAAAACCTCCCGGCACCTTGGCCCGGAGGCGCCGCTCACAGCCCTGCTCTCACTGGGCACCGCCTCCGCGTTAAGTAACCGCGCAGCCATCTGCTGCCCGTGGGGTTGGTGAGAAGGGCGGGTGCAGTGCCGCTTCCTGTACGCCCGGCTCTGTAGTTGTTTCCAGACAGCAGGTGGCAGGCTTGGTGCCTCCCCGCCCTTCTTCCCTCACCCCTATGCTCACAGACACACTACCCCCCCTCCAGTCCACACACTGCCCCACCTGCCCTCTTCAGGTCCTCATGAACAGCTGCACACAGCAGAAGCCCCGCCCACTGTGATTACTGTCATTTAAAGCAGTGCTACTTGTTCAATTCTGTTATGAAAGTCGGTGCCATCAAAGAGGGACACAGATTCCAGCACACCTGAGGACTTCCTGAAGAACATCCCTTATGTTATTATCATTCTTATTAAAGGCTGAAACCTGTGCTACAGTCACACCTAAAGTGCTACAGCTATTTTATTAGGACCAAGTGAACTCTGACAGAACATTGTAGGCTGGTATGTATGTCATTTTCTGCCTGCTACTTGTGCGAATGAGTTTCAAAGCCAGAAACCATCCTTTCAAATCCAGCATAAATTATATTTACCATTTGCACAAGCACATTGGAATGCTTCACCTGCCCTATCTTCCTCTCCACAGCTTGGGGTGGGGGTGGGGGGGGGTCACAGCACAGGGTCAGCCAACATGTGGCACCCCTGGAGCTGGGGGTTAAGGGTCTTGCACATGTGACTGTCCTGCAGAGGGTGGGGTTCAAACTAGTGATCTTCTAATCACAGGCAAAACCTGAACAGCGCTTTCACCTATTGGAGGTGGTGGGGGGAGGGGGGGGTTTAAGGATGTTGATGATAATTCGGGGGTCACAAGAAATGAAACCATACAGCAGATTCTACCAGCCTCCCAAAATACACAACTAGCCACAGAACAGATGCTCAGCTCAGCTTGGAAACAAAACGATCTCTCTGCCCATTTTTATTCTGCCGTCTCATGTTTGCCTCCCCCCGGTCTGTCAAACCCAAATAAAGCCCCCCCCACCCCCCTCCCCCATCACAAGGATCTACTCTCTGCCCAGAATGCCGCAATTTTCACACCAGGATAAAAGCACAGCGACGGGAAACGGATAATATTCCAAAACCTGCAAGCACGTTTGGATCAAGCCAGACAGTCTACGTGCAGAAGCCATGCGGCCATTGATTACAGTTATGTGCAGAAAAACTGCAGCGATGAATGCGAAAAGATTCATGGGAAGCAGTTTTTTAGTATCCCAGCAACTAATGGACATGACCATTTAATATGAATGCCCGCATGAAAAGCACTTCACCTATAGCAAAACATAAGACAGTACTGCGCCATGTTTCTGGTGTAATAACAGATAAAATCGCAATCTAAAGTACTTTAACAAAAACTGCCTGATGCAACAGCAAAGCCATTAAAACTGTGTATTTTAGTTATTCTTAATCAGAAATCAATTACGGAAAATAAAAAAAAAAAGATGAGCACAATCGTTTAATAAATGCGTGTATCGTAGCGAGGTCAAGTCCTGAGTATTTTTTCTGCAAGTCGAATAACCATGTGCCATTACGAGGCACACCTGGGAAACCCGCTTGACCTCTGTATTTTAAAAATACCGTTTAATGGTCTGTACCGTTTAATAAATCTTAGCATGTATCTTGAACTTGCAACAATCATTCATTTAACGATGATAAATCACAGTCAATCGCTGTTTGTCAGTAGATGGCGCTGTGGAGCCAATTATTTCTCCTGGTGTCAGAGACATTACACCTCATGCATGAATACACGCTACATGTTAGCTTTTCATATAATATAAAACAAGAACCTCTGTAAGCATAATGTTAGGGTTTGGAGAACTATTTAATAATGGTAAAGTACACTTCTCACAGCCTCATTGTCTGTAGATTAGAATCAGAATGGAAGTGTCCTAAGTGATCAGTTGGTGTAAGCATAGTGAATTTGTATATATTCAAATTGGAAAGGATTATTTAAAAAAAAGTCGTCTAAAGGATAGGTGGCATGGTGGTGCGGTGGTTGGCACTGTTGCCTCACACCTCTGCAGCCAGTGTTTGAGTCTCTGCCAGGGTTCCTTGTGTGTGGCGTTTGCATGGTCTCCCCGTGTCATCAAGGAGTTTCTTCCAGGTACTCCAGTTCCAAAAAGGCTTCATTAAGATCAGTCCTCTGCAACTGACGGAACCGCAGAAATGTTTCAGAGAAAGTAGCAGAACACGGCAGAATCAAGTTCATTATGACACCACGCAATGAAAGAAGATCACGTAATGAACCACAGGAGAAACAAGGACAGATAATTAAATGCTGTTAAGATCCAGCTGCAGACCAGAACAGCCCAAACGAACCAAGACCGAGTGGTTATTGTAGATAAGCTGCTGAATTGAGTGTGTCTGGTTTCCTAGCAATGCTTAGAAAACACCCCAGTCACCTTTAGCAAATTTACGCCCCCAGGACATCACACTGCTGAGATCCTTCCAATGATCAGGACATCATGCTGGGCTGCTCACACATAGGTGAGGGTCTTATAGAAATTCCTAAAAATGTCCCTCAACCTGGGCTCAGGCTATGATGGGGATGAGGATACACTCCCTCATATAAAGGTGAATCTACCAAGTAATTATAAACAGTCATATTTATAACAAGTTCACTCATAACTAACGAATAACGCTCAGGTTAAACAAAAACTGCCTTTCAACATGCCGCTTTTCTCTCCATGCATTAAGAGAGCGATGCATGACATTCAAGGTCCATAATGCACACAGTTTAATAAATCCACCTAGGAATTCATTTTAAATGCATGAAATCTGTTGACAAATTATGAATGAATCAGGTTTGGATGGTGATTGAAAAGTTTATCTGTGGCACATAAAAAGGAGAACAGTGGCAAAGCTTTCGCATCAGAGTGAAACGCAGACCGTCTAACTGAAAGCATGTTTTGGCTGCTGACCAAGAACTTTTAAATGATGATGCCACATCCTCATGTCATAATGTTATGCGGTCAGACTGGGCTCTTTTTTTTTTGGGGGGGGGGGGTGCTCATAGCATAGCCTTGTACACAGATCAGAGCTTTGAAGATGGCAGGCGGGGGGAAGCCCAGTCTACAGGTGAGCAGCACTGATGCCCCGATCTCCTGATTGACTCATTAACAAAGTGGCACCAGTGACCCATTGTCTTGTTCTGCCTCAGAATTACCCCTCCCAGTTTAGAAGACTCGTGGGACAGCCACACAACATCCTCATTCCCAGAAAAAGGGTGTTTTCAAAGAAAGGGAACTGGGTCCGCAGAGAGAGTGAGCCTAAGGGGGGGGGGGTTCTGGCTGCCCATGGAGGACGTGGGAAAGTCAGTCACACAGGTAAAGGTGTCGCTTTACATAGAGGAGAACAGAGTGTGACCCCCCAGGTCGGCAACGTAGTACTGTTGCAGGAAAGGGTGCTTACAGGCGCCCTTATAAATCTGTCATAAGGCCACCTTGACACTGACAGGGACCCCCCCCACTTAGGCAAGCCAGACACTTGTCAGCTTGTCAAATCTCTCACATTTCACACTGCGGAGATGAAAGTGCAGTTTTTTCAGAGAACAGAACATGTCCATGGGCTATCAATGTTTTTTTTTTAACACATAAAGCACAACATCTGGGAAGTTTCAAAATTTTTATCAGATACCCATAATTTTTGGGAAATGGGGGAGCGTGTTATCAGGGATGAGTTAAAACAAACAAATAAATAAAGATTTTAAAAGACAAGCATGATATGTAGCAGTGTGGCTCAAAGTAAAATGAGATTAAAATGCAGAACAAGTGCTATTGCTAGGAAAGTGAAGTACGAGCTCTCTGTTACAAACAGATGAGGGTTTATTTAAAGAGTGGGGAGTATTTCACAGCCTGCAGCAGTCGTTCACAACAGAAACACTCCTCACAGCTGATGAGGAGCAAATCTGTTTACCAAACTGTAAAGAGCCTCAGACCATGTATCCAGTGAAATCTAGCTGTTAATTACATAGAAACTCCTATGCCTACTGTATAAAATCTGAATTTTTAGTTTTGATTTTGCCAGGAAATAAGGATACAACGATGCAAACTTACAGTTAGACAAAGAGCAAACGTCATTTTTACATATATTCTAGTCACATATTTATTTGAATATTGATTCAGCCTATTCAGTCAATTTCAGCAAGAAATCTAGTAATCTCAGACCTGAAAACTACACAGCAGTGGAAAGCAGATGTAATTAAATAGAAAACAGGGTGAATGAATAATCTATGAGTTTTCTTTGACCAGAAAGTACCGTCTATACACCATGAACATCCAAAGACAGCAATTATATCCAAGAGGTCATTATTTCACTATTTTTATTCCTAGTTGCTCCAAAGTGATTTGCCCCTTGGGGACAAATAAAGTTTTTTGATTTGATTTGAAAAGTGATAGAATGTTGGATTTTCTGACTTGTCTGACACATCCTTTAAGGCTGGATTTCAGTATTCCAGAATGTTCCACCAAGCTCTTCAGTTCAGATATGCACATTAGGTCAGATGAGAACAGGAGCCACAGAAGACCTGGGATGAGGGGACCACTTGCTGTATTACAGCTAATGGGGACTCAGGGTGCTGTGGACCTCTCACCACGAAATCAGGGTTGCCAGCTCTCACGCATCTGGCGTGACACTCACGCTTGCAGACTCTCATGCTCACGCAAGACATCTTATAGACCATTTACAAGGTAATAAAATCATTAACACAAGTTGATGCGCGTGCTCTGTGTGAGCAGACTTGCCTCGATTGACAATCTCATTCTAGCCAGGTGATCAAAGCTGGCAACCCTGGGAAGGGGAAAAATGTAGGACACTGTCAAGCAGCCTTGGTCTCTCTCACTGGATCTTCACTGGCATAACAAAAGGCACATGCACAACTTGCCTTGCCTTTCCCCCATAGAGCTGCCACACGTTGACTATTATCCTGGTTTTCACACCAACACAGCATATTGCGTCCCATGACAGGTCCACTGGGTTTGGGTACTGGTTCCCACTTCAAGGGCAACTCCAACTGCATCACTAAAAGGCTAAGACCACTTGGCAATTCAACACATCTTACAATTTTATTACATATTTTGAAAGGCACTTATTAAAGGCCACAGTTATTGGCCTGTAATATTCTGACCAAATCCCATTATCAGACACAGCTTACTGTACTAAAATATGTATCCACAAATGAGGATGTGAAGTCCACCCAGTGGATCATTCTCAGCCCAGCATATCCCAAGTTTCATTGGGCAGAGGTAAAGTGGGTGTGTCCTGGCTAAGCGATTCATGAAGTGCTCCTCTTATCAAGGGTGAGAGGGGGAAGAGATGGAGATGCAAATAAATTATCCATCGGCCAGACCGTCACATTTGACAAGACTTTCTTTTCGACCTACAAAGGCTGTACTTTCTTATACCAGGCCCATTGGATGCAGCCTCTGAATTAGGACACAGCCGCAGGATCCTTCATAGCCCAACATATCCCAAGATTCACTGCGGAAATCATTGTGGGATGCAGCCTACAAAGGCCCTATGTTTCCGCTGAGAGACGTGCCACATGACTAATTTCCCTGCATGTGCAAGTTATCTTAGGTCAGCGTTCACAGTTTGACTTCTGAGATTCAGATCGAGTTCTAGGTAATGTTTTTCAAACTGGTTGGTTCGACTTTTAAGAAATTCAAGTTCTAATCGGTTCGAGAACAGAAGTACCACTATATTCCAATACGTATTGCAACAAAATCTCATTGTGATACTTGAAAACTTTCCAATACCGTGCTGCCCTGGCACATTACACAAAATGCTTTTTAAAATTTCTTGTCAAGGCACTCTGATCATCCTCTTGTTCTTCCAGCCAGACTGCAGTTAAATCTTGGGTCTCTTCATTTGTCCACGCATCCATTATTATTACTTCTCTTTATGTCGTTTATTATTGTTTTCTAAGTTTGTAACTTTTTTCAATAAGCCTTTTGTACTGTGTTTCAGAGGCAGTTTGTAAGTCTCACCCCAAAGTATGGAATTACCAAAAAGCATCCCAATTGCTTTGCAAATTTCAGTACTCAAACTTTTGGTACAGGTGCTGAACGAGAAGTCAGTGCAAAAGGGGAAAGTAGCTAATGTTCCATTGCAAAAGTATACGGAGGCCAACTGGAGCTGCCAATCTGCATGTGTCACTTAGCACCCCATCTTAGGTTGTTCCCTGCTTTTCACCCTAGCCCAACCTCTGTCCCCCAACAGCTCAAAAGGTTACAGAAGACTGACAGATCGCTGGATGGATATGACTATTATATTTTATTAATGTGTATTACAGCTGTAATGTTGTGCTAACTAAATATATTATGAATGCAATGTTTTAAGACATGTTAAGGTATTCTTTCATGTCGCTTATGTTCTATGATTGCATAATTAATGTATTTCAGGAGTACTGATTGAAGGCTGCAGTTAAAACATTACTACTTATTACAAAAGTCATTTTTTCCAGAATTTTTGATTAAAACATTTAAGAAACTGATTTATTTGCTAGCAAATAAGTGTTCTCTTTACTTGTTCTTGCAGGTTGCTGTCATTTCCAGCAACATGTGCCAAACAAGCCAGGGAAATATGCCATGAAATTATGGCTGGCCTGTGATTCCATTTCCAGCTACGTCTGGACTGTAAAGCTGTACACAGGAAAGACTGCAGGAGAATCCGAGAAGATCCGGGATACGAGAGTGGTGCTGGATCTGACAAAGGGGCTGAAAGGTCACACTGTCTTGTGACAGTTTTTTTTTGCCTCTTATGAGCTTGGCCAAGAGCCGCTGATAAGAAAATTATCAATGGTGGGGGCTGTGCGGCGTAACAGGTCGGAGCTGCCCCTCGTTCTGCACTCAGCCAAAGGCAGGCCATTGCTCTCCTCAAAATGTGTGTTCACCCCCAGCACCATACTTGTCGCCTACATACCAAGGAAACATAAGAAAGTCTTCTTCATGAGCACCTCCCACAACTATCCTGGGTGGGCTCAGACTAAAAAGGAACCTCAGATCATACTGGACTACGGAAGGTCAATGAAAGTGGTTAACCGCCTGAAAAAAATCCACTGACACCTACAGTTGCAGACGAGAGTCGTTACACTGGCCCCTTGCGCTGTTCTTTGACATGCTTGATATCTCACGCCACGATTCATTTGTCATTTGGACCAAGGTCAGTCCTATATCAGACACTCAAAAATTAAATGTGATTGTTTTTGCACGCACTAGGAAGAATGCTTTGAATTTTCTCTGCTGTTAGAACTGCTAGAGTAGGCTACTTTGATGAATCAAAGATATGACATTTTATTGGTAATAAAGGTACTCAACTGGTGAATGTGCTGCATATTTATTTGTTAGCCAAAAATATTGAGTATTATTTGTAAATGTTAAGCGAGCAACATACAAATTTAGGAAATCTCAGTCTGCAAAAACTTTTGACTGATAGTGTATATATATTTCTTTGTTATATTTCGCTTTACAAAGTTAAAAAGTAATGTTTAAGTCAAGCCTGATGTTGCCTTTCACACAATGGAACTCTTCCACACAGTGAGTGATACAGTTTATTAAACATTGGTATTAGATTGGTACTTAGTTTTGGCCGATACCCAGGTATCACTGTCATTGTCGAGACTGAAGAGAAGTTGGATCATTGTGTGTGTGTGTGTGTGTGTGTATGTCTCATTTGAAATTGTGTGTGCTATTAATACATTTTGATCTCTTTAGGACAAGTCTCGATTGAGATTTTAGGCATTAAATAATTTTAGGGAGAAACCAGATATTTCCATCTGCCTTCATCATGTGTGGCGAGTTACTGTGGGAGAGAAAACTGGAGCTCTGGTGCCATCACATGGTCAAAGACTTATGGGATGATCCTTAATAGTGAAAAAGGTCTGAAGTGAATCAATTAAATTTAAAAATTAACTATAATTTTTAAAAAATTGAAGTCAAACCCCAAACATAAATAGAGCGTGCAGGATTTTAACAGTTCACTAGCGGTTTAATAACAAATATATATGCCTACAAAACATTTCGTTGACATATCCTTAGCATTTTTTCATTCTAGATGACTTAATTGTCTAAAGAGCAATACAGATTAACATTAATGTTTATTCTGGTTAATTATCAGATTTGAGATAAGATTGGGATTTTTAACATGCCACATAGAACCTAATGCCCGAAATATTTTAATCTACAAATGATGATAGCATCTGAAGCAACCTTGTGACTTCAACCACGTGCAGAGCTACAGAGTTTACCGAGAGGTGATTCTGGGCAAGGAGGCCACTCGAACGGACTTACATTTATTTTTCGACCAAGTTTATGTACTGTGCGTTAAATGCAGATATTACAAATCTGCCCTGATATCAGATCATGAAAGCAATCGTAACAGCAATGGTCACCGCTTTACCTACATAAAAAATGATTTCAGAAATATACAGTATAGGCTTTTTGTCATGATCCGCCCGTCCGAACCTCGTGTGTGCCACGCCCCCCTAGTTACCTCGTGTTCTACCCTGATGGAATCCAGCTGTTGTCAATTCGTGCCTGATTCTGTTCATCTGTTGTGTATCAGTCTATGCCCGTTTCTTGTATTTATTGTATTCTGTGGCGTTTACTCATTGTTCCTTTGTTTGCCCTGCTTTGGACCATTAAACCCCGTGATTTCCCCGACTCCCTGCCTGCTTGCGACTCTGTCTGCCTCACGCCGCCGACACCCTGCACTGAAACGTGACACTTTTAACTTTAGCAAAAGACGGCTGGTTACTACATAGGTATCTGATGTGCATGTTTTATGGTCACATGACCCACTCATCGGGGTTTCACTCCTAAAACCAGCACTTTTTGTGTAAGGACTTCATATTGACGTAGATGGTTCTCAAAGATTAATACAGGGAACTTGTTTTTTCCCTTCTTTTATCATCACTCAATCAAAGACAAACCTATCCCGCAACATATTTCTGCCATATCAGCAGAAATATAGTCCCAAACCAAACATGACCCCAACTGCTTTGTTTGGAACTATCTGTAAATCTGCTGTGAATAATTTTCAAACAACCTATTAACTTTGTCAGTGTTATGGAATAATCCTTTGTTTTCTATGAGATATCTTTTACGGCAAAGGTGCCATGCCTGTGAATTCATTCTTTGCACATAATTCATTTTTAGTGTGCTTGGTGTAGTGTTAATTCACTGTCTGTGCCTGTGGACTTACTTGGGACAGACTGAGTTCTCACACATGTGACACACAGTGAGACCCTCATATAAACAGACACTTGTGTTGTGAGGGCCTCCGAAGCTATCTGTCATGGGTCTTCAGCGAAGACATGCAGGCATAAGCAAGACCATTCATTAACCAAACATCCCTATGTACTTTCACTCCCGAATCGCCCTTGAGAAAAAGGCGAAGCAGCAATTTTTCATGGGCCTCAGTGACATACGACACAAATTGCAGGAGACACTGGTAATGTCTGTTTTAGTTGATGTGTACAGGAAATTTCTTAGATTTGAGGTTTTTCTGATATGGGCTCTAAATCACACTCATGAACAAGGGCACAGAAGGGGCACAGATACCCTGGCAGATTCAGGGGGGGACAGAAGGGGCACAGATACCCTGGCAGATTCAGGGGGGGACAGAAAGGGCACAGATACCCTGGCAGATTCATGGGGGGGAC
>JABFEB020000104.1:2064886-2075616 GCA_019775895.2 Stomatorhinus ivindoensis
GCTAAACCGAATTTCGTTGCCCTGTATTTATACATGTGTAATGACAATAAAGTTGAATCTAATCTAATCTAATCTAACCTCAAGAAGCTCACACCCCCACCATGGGTCCCATCCACTAAAGGGTCTTGACACAAATCAGAAAAGTCTTTGTAGTTCTGTGACACTTTCAAAGACATTAACTTTCAGTCATAAGATCGTAGATATAGTCTCATTCTCATCTATGCATTTAAGGATGCATTTTAAGGCTATTAAATATAATGCTCCCTACAAATTTGGTGTTAATTTTTATAATATGAGGAATAATTTAGTTTTAATTCATATACCAGAGAGTAAAGACCGTTTCAGATAGCACATAAACTGACAGCTGGATCAGTATGAACCGCAGCGACATCAATCAGTTGGTCAACAGTTTACTGAAGTGGTTTACTGTAATGTTCCCCAAGGGTACTGAAACCAGAAAAAGTAAAAAATGACTCACTGATTGCTTCAGAAAGTTAGAATAGCATTTCTGGAAGTCAGTGTCTATAAAAATTGCAAGCACCAAATGCAATCATAAACAGCATGTGAAAACCGCTTGATTGAGGAAGACAGCAGCTGGTACTAAGAGACCGGGGGACAGTGGGGGGGTCGATGCAAACAGCCATGTCGGGACGCAAGATGATGGTATCCAGTTCAAATCCCATGGTTGGCAGGATGATGTCACTGGCACCAGTGAGCAAGGCCCATAACCCCTGTCTGGTCCCGCTTTCAATTGTATGTCACTTTGGATAAAAGCATTTGCTAAATAAATAAAATGCAAATGTAAATGAGCCACGGAACAGTGCGACAGACATGGTTAAATCTGCCCGTCCTGAGCCAGGCAACGCCATAGGTGCCGGAAGACATTTTGAGCCAATTGACTTTATTTTAAAAAATTGTATAATTTTTCCTTTAACAAAAACTGTAGGTATGGGTATGCTGCCCGACAGTAACACCGACATCCAGAGAGGGTGCTGAAACAATCACACTTTCAGATTCCTGTTCACGCAAGAAATCTTACAGCAAATCTATATTATTCCATAATAAACCTAAAATGAGCTACAGCAAAAATGTTGAGGAAGTTTGCAAATTACTGACTATTTGCAAGGTAATTAAACTGTTACGTACATATAAATGCGAATATATGTGTGTGCAGACTTGTCTCAAACTAAAAATCTCATGCCAGCCAGTTGACCAACTAGGCAACCCAGTATATTATATGCTTATAAGACGAGGTGGGAGATACCCTCGAGGGGGCCAAGATGTTGCTCACCCCGTCAGTTTACCTAGGCCTTACCTTGTAAATACACTCAGTAGTGATGGGGAAATGAAGTTTCATGAACCATGTGCTATATTTTTTGACCCCACTAGATGGTGCTCTTAGTTTGCTTTGGGGCATGCTTTAAGCCCTTTCATTAACAGATCTAGTTGAGTCAGAGAATACAGCAAATGGTTCATGAAGCCTCATTCAACCATCACTAACACTCAGGCCTTGATTCCCAAGGCTTACACTATTAGGAAAAAAGGGTACAGCTTTGGTACAAACAAGATTAATGTCCCCCACAATGATACAAAAATGTTCCTCAGAGTCTATTTCTGTACAATATAAACCTCCACGCTGCTGACCCATTCCAATAAAACATTTTGTAAAGAGCTATTGTGGTTGATTTTAGATACAAAATATATTGATGACCTCAAATATACAATTAAGTGTTTAATTAGTCAGGTGAGCCAGTATTTCAAACTGCTAACTCCATATAAAATGTATTGAATAAACTAAACCAATACATTTCCCTTTGTTATTCACTCAAGCTAGCTGTACATAAAAATTTGCTCTGAACAAGCTACATCCACCCCACCAGATCTTAAAGGCTGTAGGAACATGGAAGTGTCTACCTTGGGAGGGAGGTAGTTAAAACCTGGCTGTTGCCTGTAAGATGCTCTATCTGCACCTCAGTCACTGATGTTAGCGTGTTTTTGTGTTGTCATTGAGGTAAGTGATCAGTAAGCTGTCTAGTCCCGAACTGCATACTAGAGAACTGGTTTCCCATATTTTCTATTGTTTTCATTCAGGACTGGTTACACACTACCCCCCCCCCCCATTCCTGCCATTTCACTGCATGTCCCTGAAAAGGGGGACAATGCCAAATAAAACAACTCAGCCCCACCCCCAGCTCATTGCGCTTCACTGCCACAGGCTGCCACACAGCTCAACATTATCAAAGTTTTATAGAACATTACAGAACTTTAACTATCTATACTGTATACACACACATACAGACACACACATATGCGTATGAAAATATAATCTCATATATTGAAGATTTCCTGTGACGTAACAAACATACGGTTCAGTCACAGATCAAACACCTCACCTTAAAGACCTCCACTTCCTTATACGACTCTACACCCCACGCAACTTGCCGCATTCCTCTGCACCACGTGTTCAAACAGTTCCGTGATTCAAGGCTGCCAAAATCAGAATCCCTTCCACACCCCCGTGCGATAGAAGCCCGATTCCCAGGGGATCCCTTCCGCTCAGTGAGAAAGCTCAAAGCTCAGAAGCACCCAACCACACATCGTTCACAGCTACTCTGCAGCATTCAACCTCAAATTCTATTTTAGCTTAATCATGACGTAAATTTAATCTCCATGTATAATTTACCCATTTTCTTATACAGTGAAAAGTACCATCATATTACTACTGTAATATTGTTACTTCTCTACCATCTCATGCATGCTCAGAATTTACTACAGTGACTGATGATGTACTTGGGTTGAGGACCTTTGCTTACTGCACTTTCTACCATATGCAGGGACTCGAATGCTACGTTGTAAGCATGTTTCCCGGTAAATATGTAAATCGTACAAAAAGTGAAGGGTACATGGCTTAGAAACCTGTCCCATACTGGTACTTTTTTGGTTCACATTGGAATTGATCCCATAGTCTATCAGAGAATTTTCATTCCAGAGGGTTTGGATGTGCCTTCGGCGTCGGGCTGCACTATGGTGTATCTGGCATAGACACGCTCACCTTTTCCGACAGGCGATACGAGAGCCACTCCTGCTCTGCAACTGCAGTGGAAAGAATGAAACCTCTTGCCGCCGTGCATCAGCTGCTAAGGAACAGTAGCTGAAGGTGGAACACAGACATATTCATTCTTAATTACATGCTGATGTACCTGAACAGAGCAAACACACCAATATGAACACATCATAACACACCAGCCATGAAAGACACAACAGAGACAGCTATAAATCCAAAACACTCCTTTAATTCAGAGAGGAAGGCTCCCTAACATATACAATAAGGAATTCCCCTGTTCCATCATCATGGTCATAAGACCAGAATTACACAAAAACACACCCCACTAAGGTTGTCCCTTCACACATTTATTCCATTCATCTGTTTATCCTGTACATGGCTGCAGTGAGCCGGGAGTCTATCCCAGGAAGCAAGCGGTGGGAGACTCCCTGGGCAGGAAGCCACAACACTGCAGCGGTCACCTTTTCTACATGACTGTATCAAAGTGGTGACGATGATGAACCTGTATGACAGAGGAATAGAAAGCTATACATCTACACATCTGGATATCTGCAGAAAAAAAGACAAGATGAGACAATAGGATGAGTATAATTTGGAAGTGAATGGTTAGAGCGCGAACATGTCCACGTTTAGAAGTAGTGAACTGACTTCTTGGAGCAACAGTGCCACCTGCTGCCAGTCAAGGGCAATGACAGGGAAAGGTACATTTGGATCCACATTCTTCCAAAATCTCTGTGCAATCCCAAGAGTGAAAAATCAAAATTTGAATAAGTCTGACTTCACACTTTCCAGTTTTACATTACACACTGCCAGTTATGCGATGCACTGAAACTCAACGCTTAGATATTACACTCTTTCAGCATTACCGCCAAAATATCACACTGATGCATTGAATGCGCCTTAGAGAACCTGACATTAATTCTCAGCTGAAAAACACAACATGTTTGTCAGCAAGGGAACGACAGGTGGTTCAAGGGTTGCGCCTCCCCCATTGCACTTGACGGGAATCCCTCCCCCCCCCCCGGGGCGCCGGCGTGCTGTGCAGCATGCAGGCGTTATGCACCAGCCCACGGATCACATCCATGTGTTCACTTCATAAAATCACTGTTCACTGTTGTGTCTCTATTCAAAGGCTTGTTAACCTGTTTCTGAGTCAAGCATTACATGTTGTTTAGTAACACAAGTTAAGAATTAAAAATTATGAACGGAAAGTGTCGCTTTTAAAGAAGCTAACTGCAAACACAGCAACGTACAAATCAATCTGAAGCTTAGCTTAGGACAATAAGAGGAAAAACAAAGGAATATTGGCGAATCAGCAGATAAAAGCGTTTTACTACACGACTACAGCATAATAACTTTAGTCCCCCCCCCAGTAATACCCCCGCCCCCAGAGCCTGTCACATTTGCTTAGTAAAACGCTGTTATTATGTACTCCATGTCACCAGTGGGACTAGGCTTCAGCCACTTTCAGTCCAACTCACTTCTGAGATCTGCATTAAAATGTCCCTTATTATGTACCTTCACTTATAAAACACAAAAAAAGACTTGAATGTTCATGGGAAAAAGACATCAACACATCAACATTCAAATACTTCAAATTTTAAACACGGCTAAAAACATACTACACGTCAATTCGTGATACAAAGTGTCTCTCCAGAATTAAAGCAGACAAAGGACAGTCAGAAGACAACCTTCGTATCTGAAGGACTGCCACACGTGTAACGGCCCTGTTATAGGAATATCAAGTCTTCCTGAGCATTTTCACAGCCATGACTAAAAACCTCGGAGCCTCCCAAAAACAGCCAGCCACATAATAAGTGCCACCCCAGAGCGGTGCCCCCCAGCCAGGGTGGCCAGCTGCGCTGAAGGCCACACGAGGCGGGGGCCGTCCTGATGTCACCCCAAGGGCCGTGTCATCCACTCAAACTGTTGATGCAGCACTGTTTCCATTTTTTGCTGCAAGACAAAATGGCTCCTTAGCTTTCGGTCGCCACAAGGGCAGAGGACACAGGAACCTGCTCACGTCTCCAACAATTTCTGAAAGTGACACAAGTCTGAACAATGTCAGCTGTCCGCAAGAGCAGCAGCACAGCAATATAAACTTGCACACAGGCTAAAAAAAAAAAGACAGAGGACGAAGTTAAAAGACTAGTGCAAGGTGAAAAGCTGCACCGCGGATCTGACGAGGCTGTTCAGATTGCGGGCTATTTCTTACTGACGAAACTTTGTGCATTTCCTGCTGAACTGATCTTAAAGTACATCTTAGCATATCATAGATCAGGGGTCTCCAACTCTGGCGGTCCTGGAGAGCTACTATCCAGTAAGTTTTCTATCCTACCTGGCTTCTGAAGAGCCACACCTGCTCCTGGTATTTACCTGAGAACTAGTGTGGCTCATCAGAAGCCAGGTAGGATAGAAAACTTGGATAGTAGCTCTCCAGGACCGGAGTTGGTGACCCCTGTCATAGATCAAAGTGCAATATGTGCAGCATGACCTCACATAGGATTTTAATTCACAGAAAACATTCAATTTCAAAAACAAAAGGCGGACAGTGTGTGGCTCACTGCACGGGTTAGCATGCTGTGGCTGACATCGGAAAGTTGTCAGTTCAAATCCAAGAGTAGCTTCACTGCTGAGCCCCTGAGCAAAGCTCTTTTCCCTCCAACATCCACCTGCCCCTGCTTTAGATTAAACACTATTTTAGATAAGCACTTACATGTAGAGGATCATTTTACCAGATTCAGATATTTGATTACAAAGCAGCTGAACAAGATCAGTTTAAAATAAGATTAAGGTTTGATTCAAGAATGTTATTGTCATATGCACAGTAAACAGTCAGTTACTCTGCATGTCCACTGGTAAACAGTAAACACAGATCACAAATACAGCAAGCTAACAAACACAAAGCTTTTACACTTGAAAGAGGTGCTTAACATGAAGCAGCATTCTGTATAATGGACAAAGTGCACATTAGTCAGCTTTATGGAGCCCTTTTGAGGATGGGCAACTTTGAAACAGCATACAGTTATGGCCAATAGTACGGACACCTCTGCAGCTTTTCCATCATTATCTGAAAAAGCTGCCTATACTTCTGACCACAATTAAAATGTTATGAATAAGTGAGTGATGCAGAACTGCTGTTCAGAAGTAGGGCAGCCTAAGAGCTATGGACCGGAGCGAGGGGAAATGGAACTTCTGGCTTCTCAGCTGGCTCAGGTTTGACTGCTGCGCCACAGAGCAAAGATCAACGCCAGCCAGCTTTCTGCACAGCAGTGCGTGAGACTGAATGATTTATCAGAAAGTATCTGCTAATTTAGCTAAACCATCAGAGAAGGAACTGCATCGTCTAGACAAGAACACTTTCAATATTACAGGCGGATCCAGTCTGCAGTCCAGAACAGGGCCTCTCTCCCAGACAGGGAATTCTAAAAGGGTGCATGATTATCATTAAGATGCTTCAGATTACAGTGTCAGCATAGGAAACTAATAACAGCTCCACCTGGCAGCAGAACAGAAGTTCAACCTTGGAAGAGAAGCTTCCCAGGTAAAATAAAGAGGTATGCAATCTGCACAAAAGAAAAGAACTGAGGAAACTACCCGAGAGGAAAGCAAGGCACAGCATATGCTAAATAGTTTCCTTATCTAACAGAGAACTATGGTGCTTTACAGCAAGAACAATCCAACTGCCCATTACCAGCTCAGCAGCACGTGTCTGCCCTTCCTGCTCACCTCTCCACTCCTCAGATGTCCAAGGGCAGGTGGGCGCTCTGCTCGAAAAGCAATCAATGCTGCCTGTCCGCACTGTTTGAAGTAAATGTTACGCAAACTATTTTTAAACTCGCCTTTTTTGTCGTCCACGTGGCTTTTAATCTTTTGCTCTTGAACTGAGCTTCAGATGTTGTCTGTCCGTGCCACGTGCTTATGCCACCCTGCATGTACCAAATAATAGTAATAATCACTGCTGCTTCTACTTTCCGGCACACAGATTTAGGTGATGCACCTGTACCAAGCTGGTACCTAAAGGCACAACGATGATGGCAGAAGGTGAAAGTTCATCAAGCTCATTCATTGGAATAGAAAAAAAACTGATGCTGTCAGAACGACAATGTATTCCCTGGACGACACAGTCCCCTCCCCATCATATTCCTACTCCAGATATATTGAAGCAGCATCACCTCAATTGCGGTGCGATTTACCTTACAAATCAAAGAGGTCCCATATCTACTGCTAAACTCTCTACCTCCACACAAGATCAAGTGTCCTCTGTAGCTGCCCTATCTTTTCTTTGCTACTTCAATTTTAATGAATTTTGTCTCAAAATGTGCAGATCTTTATCCATATAATGATAATAAGTGATAATAAGATCCATCAAATACTGTTTGAGTTCTCTCACAAGTTGAAGTGTCTTTAGTGGTCACTGTACCCATTGCTGGCACTAGGTGGCAGTATTTCAGTTTTAGTGAGATTGTGCCGTTTTAAAAAGGAAGGGGGGGCAGAAACTTTTGTTTCTGATCAGTCTTGGACTTTCTCAGTGGCTTTTTGGTGCTTCTGTCATTCTGACACTGCATCGCGGTGGTGGGTGAAAGTGAGATATCACCATGTGTTGTCTGGTGTGACCCACTTACTTCCCATTGGTTACTTTATGAGTTTATAAACCCTCAGCTCACTGTCTCCACTGCACACACTGCGGGCTTCTTCTTCTTCTTGGTCTTTCACCGTCACTTCCCTCCCTACCAGACTTCAAGCATCTCGGTGAAGATTACCTTACTATTCATGTCTGTGGATGACAGACACTCAAAAAAATAATAATAATAAAGGAGCCATTTCAGGAGGAAACAGCTGTTAACTATGGGTTGGGCTTGGAAATCTATCCCGCCATACAGCTCTTAAAGATTTAATTACAGTGCGACCTGAACACCTCAAATTGATGCATTGTTAAACAACCTAGTGTGAGCATAGCAGTCTTCAAATTCATTACACGTATATAGAGCTTAGAATCCTATTTTGCAGTGAGCGGTAGATAAATGAAGGACTGGGCTGAACAAGGAGGCTGAAATTACCAGGCACCCTCAGGGCAGTGTTTCCCAACCTGGTTCTCGGGGAGCCCCAGACAGCCACATTTTTGCTCCTTCCCAGCTCCTGTTAAGCACTCTGCCACGGCTGCTGCACATCCATCCCACACTGTGCACAGATTCTGCATCCGGCCAGCAGCGGGCTGCAAAGCTGAGGCATTCCTCCTAAAGCCAATACCCTTCTTATAGGTTTTACATCATGTTTAGCTACAAAAATCTACCAGGAAGCACTTCCATCTTTTACATCTCCACTGTTTCCCTTACACACTCCTTAAAAATCAATCAAATGGGACTTTTGAGATGGTTAATTGATGATAATATCTTAGTATAATCACATGTCACTTAAGGATCAGGACACATTCTGAGAAATGTGCCATTAGGGGATTTTGTCATTGTGAGAACATTATAGAGCAGGGATGGGCCAGAAAAGGCCACTGTGTATGCAGGCTTTCCCTACACCTCCCTAATTAGATTACTAATTGAAAGACTGATTGACTGAAGAGTCCTCACACCTGGGTTTGAACAGCTGACCTAAAGGTTACCCCAAAAACCTGCATACACACCAGCCCTTTGCGGATAAGATTTCCCACCCCTGTCATAAAGTGTACTTACACAGACCTCAATAGTATAGCCTATTATACACACAGGCTCTATGATATAGCTTATTATACACCACAACTATGCGGTATAGCCTATTATACACCACGGCTATATGGTATAGCCTATTATACACAACGGCTATATAGTATAGTCTAAATAACGATAAAAAGTTCACGGTCGCAAAATACATAAACCAGTAACACTATTTATTATCCATCCATCCATTTTCTAAAACCTCTTAATCCCAATTGGGGTCGCGGGGGGACTAGAGCCTATCCTGGGAACAATGGGCACAGGTTGGAACCAACCCTGGGCTGTCGCCAACACACCACAGGGCACACACACTCACACAACCACAGGGCCAATTTAAACTCGCCAATAAACCTGCCCTGCATGCTTTTGGACCGTGGGAGGAAACCGGAGCCCCCCAGTGGGAACCCACACGAACACAGGGAGAGCATGTGACCTCCACACAGAAAGGAGCCAGGACCGAACCCAGGACCTTCTTGCCATGAGGCAGCAGCACAAACTACCATCAATCATTATGTACCATACATAATTAAATATGCTATAAGTTTATACGACTGGCAGCGCATTAGGTTTGTTTACTCAAAACACATAGGTGATGCAATGCACTACGACGTTACGATGGCTACGGAATTATTCAGTTCTTTTATAATGTTATGGGACCACTGATGTATGTGCGGTTCATCATTGACCGAAACAGCATTACTTGGCTTGTGACTGTTCAGATTATCTGCCAAGCCTCAAGTCTCTGATGGAGACAAAATCGTCAGGATCGTGCGGTAATACGGTATTTATACCACGATAAACAGATACTGTTTATGTATATTTGGAAATTAGACTCTTAGTTATAACGTGTTGATTACAACTGAGAGAACGCAACCTGAACAACATTAAGTGAAGGACGACGGCCCAGTGAGTAGGCGCCATTACCTCACACCTCCAGGACAGCGAGGTCTGCTCCAGCCCCTGGATCTCTGAGCATGTGCAGTTAGACCCTTCTCGTCACACTAGGGCATTATGTTCCATGTCTCTGCCCGAGACCCCAGCCACAACACATACTATGACAACATTTAAAAACAGATAAATCACACCCTACATAACTCTGTAGGACCATGTATCTGTATACACCCCTTGTTTCACATTATATTAATTTTTGCACAACCATGTTTGTATTACCTCTACGGTCTTTGCACTTTGTCTTAAGTTTGTCACTCTTGTATTCCTCTCACCACACTTGATGTTTTTTGTGGTTATATTCAAATGAATGTCCCCTTGGAATCACTAAAGTATATCTATCTACATTAGTGTTACCGTGACGATGCATCAAGGTTCAGCAGAGGTGCTGATTGCGGACTAGTCTCAGGCGGCTTGTGCTCTCCTGATCTTTCTTTGACTTTTACCATCCCTCACTAGAAGGCCCAACAAAACAGGTCGATAAAGCCATCTGAGCTTTCAGCAAGATTAAGCGAAGCTCTTCTCAGTGACACGGGCAAATGTGACAAAGGTCAATAGACAAATGACTTTTCAGTAACTAGAATAAAAGGTTACAAAATTGAAAGATTAAAAGTAACTTCACAACAAGAAAAACACGAACTTAGCGGAATGAGCTTCAAAGCTTTAAAGCTTCAAATCATTTCTAATCTGACATTAAAAATAAAGGTAAATAAATATCACCTGACATTGCGTTTAGCTGTATTTATGCCACTGTGTATCCCATACAGCAGTGTTCCCAATCCAATCCTTGGGGACCCCCCCCAGATAGTCTACGCTGCGGACTGCCTGGGAGGGAGCAGAAATGTGGACTGTGAAGGGCTCAGAGGAGCGGATTGGGAACACTGCCATACAGAGTGCTCCCTGGGTCTGGGAGCGGATTGGGAACACTGCCATACTGAGTGCTCCCTGGATCTGGGAGCGGATTGGGAACACTGCCATACAGAGTGCTCCCTGGATCTGGGAGCGGATTGGGA
>JABFEB020000104.1:2089415-2103380 GCA_019775895.2 Stomatorhinus ivindoensis
TAAGGCTTAGGATCAAAGTGAGAGTAAGGCTTAGGATCAAAGTGAGAGTAAGGCTTAGGACCAAAGTGAGAGTAAGGGTTAGGACCAAAGTGAGAGTAAGATTTAGGATCAAAGTGAGAGTAAGGGTTAGGACCAAAGTGAGAGTAAGGCTTATCACCAAAGTGAGAGTAAGGCTTAGGACCCCAGAGAGAGTAAGGCTTAGGATCAAAGTGAGAGTAAGGCTTAGGACCCCAGAGAGAGTAAGGGTTAGGACCAAAGTGAGAGTAAGGCTTAGGACCAAATTGGTTTTACTTACCAGTTTGTTACTCAACTCTGATTCCACACATGGACCAGCAGTCTGTCCATTTTACCATGCATGCATTGAAGAGGTTCCACAGTGTTCCTTTTTAATATAACTTAGACTGACATGCTGCCTTGGCTCCAGCAGATTTTACACACATTTACTCCATACTTTGAACTGCATGTCTAAATGGAATATGAGTTTCTGCACTGAAAAGATTGATCCCTTTATTAAAATTCCTGCTATGGGTGGTTGTACTGCCTCCACGTTTGTTGTTGGATTGTCACATGTAGAAAGCATACACAGGGCACATAATGGCACTATTCTGTTGTTATTTGAACAAAAAAGGTTTTCAAATGACTGCAGTGCTTGACTTTCCACAAACATTAAACAGCTGTGAACATTAAGTCAGCAATTTAAAACAACTCATTAAAATAATGATTGAGAATTTACTCTGTGCCAGTCCAGTGTAGATTATCCTGCTGTTCTTTCAGCGTGCTGGGCATTTTAAAGCATTCTGTAAAGTTATATCCAAGATGATTTCTTGAATAAATGTATGTAACATTATACATCTGTCTTACATACAGTTTATCCAGTATAGGGCAGTGATAAGCCCATATTTCAGAACTATGGTGCGTTCTGTCCTATAGGCAGGATAAAAAGTAGAAAGGTGACTACTGCCCCCTTGTGGTAATTAAGAGTCATCACCCCATTAAGAGTTTTACCAATGTATTTTAGTATCTATACACGATTAATAAAAAGTTGTAGAGTAGAATAAACTATGTTCATAATCAATTATCAAACAATTATTATAAGAGCACAAGAAATAGAGTGTCCCCAAGGAATCACTAAGAAACATAAGAATTGCCCTACTCTGTAAACAAATATTTTCTTTTTTCCTGGTTTTCTTGATCTAACTTTCCAGTCCTTGCATGATGACCTGTTAGGATCGTATTTAATTCCCAGCGTATTTTACTGAACACAGCCAAATGCAGCACTATCGTCTTAAGGCAGAATGACACAGCATTCCAGGCCCCCGGGGGCTTCCAACAAGCATCAGCACCGACTTCCAGCTCCTTATGACATACATAACTGTAACGACTATGAAAAATGAATTCGATATGGACATACCCCCTCCAGCACCTGCAAAAAAAAAAGTGAGGTCATGCTGTTTCTGCTACGTATTTCTAATATCCCAAATTTATATGTATTTTTTGCCATCCAATCACCCGTCCTGTTCTAATTCATGTTCAAAGCAGCTACTATATTTCATCAGACTATTTCCTATTTACTACATCCAACATGTCCATTTGTTTTACTCATTCTGCAATTGTAATGGGTTATAACACAACCACACAGTTACGTAGTGATGTTGAAATAATATAATTAACATTCACAATGTCCATCTTCTAACCATATATGCTGCTCAGGGTTGTGGAGGGTGGAATGGAGTCCCTCCCGGGCAGGACATCATGGTGGGGGTGCCAGTTCATGACAGGGCACATACCATCGTAATCTATGAGCAATTTCCGAGATGCCAGTTTTCTTTGCAGTGCAGGAGGACAGCTGAGCTCCCAGAGGAAACACACAACACAGGGAAAATATGAACCCGCCCCCCCTCACAAAGCAGGGACAGGATTCAAGGCCAGTTATGCCCTAAAAATGATGACACTGTATCTTCAGAGTTTCGCTATATTAATATTTATCGCGATACTCTAAAATTCAAATGAAGAAAACAGTAAAATATGACAGGTGATTTTGAGCTTTTCTGACTATGATGACCAGACTAATAGGCATAATGCTAATGACATTAATGACAGACTAATACCTTGATGGGATTTAACAGAGTGCATTGTAACTATTAATTGTGCAAGAAAAACTAGTGTTTCAGCTGTACCACGGTGCGGTATTCAAACTGATGATGATATGATTATTCATAATCACGATATAATATTTTACTGATGTACTGCCCAGTCATACCTGGAGGTGTGTGCCACTATACTAATGTTTCTCAAACCGGGGGGGAGCAAAAACTTAGTCTGTCTGGCAGGGAGCCAGAAAGGAGCAAAAACGGGGCCCTCGGGGAATGAGTTGGGAAAACTGCACTACACCACACGTTAATTATTCACATATAATACAGCAAACAGATAAGCTTCCATGCATGTGTGTTTGTGTGTATTTACATACTCAGGATGTACATTTATTACTCAGAATGTATATTTATTTAGGTTAGACATTTTCATGCCCTCAGAATGCATGTGTGGGAGGGTGAGACTGAAACAGTCAAATGAAATCCTCAGCCAGACCATATGCAGGGCAAGCGCTGTGCTCCTCAAAAGTAACTCCACTCTCAGATAGATTAGGAAAGTGCAATGGATCCATTTATTTGTCATACAGCAGTTAAGAAAAGGGACATATAAAAATTCTTTTGCCCTGAGACTTTTAGGTTTATCGAACTGCAAAATAAAATAAAATAAAAAAGTATCATTAAAGTCAATAAATCATCACAGAAACATTAGAGAACTTTTAAACCCACAGTGGACAGTCACCACATGCTGCCAATCAGTCCGCATCACCCTAAATGGAGCCGCTAAAGTAACCAATGGGAGGCGGCTGCCAGAGCACAATAATCCCGCCCACCATGGACGTCGACGTTTTATTTCTGCCTCGTCTGTTACGGTTCGAGCAAACTTTACTTTTATTACTTTGACAATTACAGAAACAGATCAGTGATATGCGCGGAATCCTTAAAGTCAACATTTAAAAGGATATTATTTTAACAGCAGATGAAAAAACATGTGGGAGTGGACACTAAAAATAAATGAGTGATTATTTGCTTGACAGACGTTTGGCAAGAAAAAATACAAAACAAAGCAGTTCATACCAGCAAATTAACAGACTTAAACGTGTGTTACAATTAATCAGGAGCAACGGTGACACCTCAGGATTATCATCAGCTTGGTCCATCTGCAACGGATGGCTGTTCTTCCATCACGTATTCTACATGGGAGCTTGACCTTTGCAAGCTAAAGAAATCTTGTGGTATGAGTTTGATTGCGCTCAGCAAGGGATTGCTGGGTAATTAAACGATTTAAATGGTGAACTCTGATTAATGAGTCACTCTTGCATTTTGTCCTTAAAAAAGATGAACTGGACTTCACTGTTTGCAGCTATTCACTCAGCACATTGCTTTTTTTAACATCTTCAGTCAGCTCCTGTAAGGACACATACCCACGACACAAAAAAGCATCTCCAAGCAGACTCTGCACATTACCGACGACGCTAAGCATTTGCACATTTACTCAGAAGCCCTTATTTCACACATTTTCATCATGCTTGCACTTCCCGGGGTTCCAAAATTACATGTGGTCCATTCTACGACTTTTACAAAGACATCTTCTTTTACGCAACTGCCTCATCTTTTAATAGGAAGACTGCTCGCTAGCCACGAAGCTGGGAGGGGGGTCGGGCGTCTTCACAGAGATTAAAACTTTTTGTAATAACAAAAACTGGTGAAGAGATAAATCAACGATTTCATAAAATGGAGTGTGCGAAGCCCAGGTGGCCAGTTAGCGTGACAGTGGCCAAATTGGGGACACCCGCACTTAACTGATCACTAAGCTGTAACAATGACGACAACAATGTTCACGACTCAAGTAACAGGAAATGAAGACAATACTAATAATGCGACCCTGTTTGACAGCTTCTCACAATCTATTAGCTACCTGTTAGCCAGTGCTGAATGGTAGCATCTCACATATAAAGAAACATTATACAAGACCTCCTGTACTCCCTTGTAACCTGTTTACTACTGATTACAGATTATTTATGTAGTCGCTCTCTGCTTAATGCACTAACTACAGCATCCACTGACTTACTCGTTGCTTTGGGCCAAAGCAACTGCTAAATAAATAGATGTAAAAGGCGAGTATAATATATTAGGTTCTAGACCAAAGCTGACAATAAAGAATACAGCATAGAAACCTATTTTCCACCATATACTTCATACAGTTTATTTTGAAAGCAGTATGTATGGAGGCTAATCCAAAAGGTTTGATGGCCCAGCAACAGCTGGTGACTGTATACAGTTTTAAAAATACGCTGTATTAAGCTAACAGTGAGTATGGGGCTTTATACATGCTATAATATACGGCATGCATCCTATAACCCACAGCGCCCCACTGCTAAATAATACTGTGTTACATAATCTAACACTTCTTGCATCTCAGATTGTTACTGCCTTTAAAGAATGTTAAAAAATAACTCTTTAAAAAGGAACGCAGTTCCGCTTGACTTTAACAATTACAGTTTGTAGTAAAAAAAAACGCCATCTTTGTACAAGTTAGATAACATCTCTTAAGCGAAGCAAATGAACGAAAGCATCATCTTCTACTACACTGTAGTAATGTGATAAACCAGGATGCATTTCTGACGGTACTGTATACGCCAAGGTGGCCCTGTGAATGGGGGGGTTCTTCTCACGGGGCCTGAAAGAGATGCCGCTCCTACCCACACCTCCTGCTTCTTGGAGGGAAGTGCTTTCCCTCGTCTCCATAAACCCTTGTCCTGCAGAGGTTACATATGACTCCAGAAAAGCCCCGGAAAACCCTCTGTGTCCACCATGCTTAGACACCAGCCATCTGCCAGAAGTAATGGACCAATCAATCTAGAACAGGGTGAGCAGGCAGGGGTCAGTGTGGGGAACCATAAGAGGACTTACTGCTGTCTATCGGGATTCGCGCCTGTGACCATGGGACATAAAAGAGGAATGATTAACTGTGAAGGCTCATGGGAGTTTTACTTACACAAAAATGTTCTTAGGACAGTATGAAAAATGATTGGCTTAGAGAGATAACCAATCGCATTGTAGAGGAGGTGGGTCCAAGCAAATAGAGGAAGCAAAACCAACCAATCAGATATCTTGGTCCACCCCCCCGCCACTGATTGCTTGGACCCACCGACTCTACAATCTGACTGGTTATCTTTCGGAACCAATCATTTTTTGTTCCGTCCTCAGACCAGTAAAGTAAAACTCTCATGGGCAGTGTAAAGTCAGGAGTATGTAAGTACAGTGTGACCAGCTAACAATCTGCTGTGGCCACTGTCAGAATGGGCACGGTTGCCACCACTTCACTCTGATTGCACTAGGAGTATCCTCTTCATAACACAATCACTGCTCTTATTTCCTTTCAAATCCCTACCTCTGTTCCTCAGTCCATGTCGAAAGTTAAAAATGTAAAAAACGGTTATAATGGATGCTGGGGGATTTACCGCTCTAGGAAAGCTAAGGATATACACGGAGCTGGTACACCAGTCCGTCAAACGGAACTTGGGTGGGTCTACAGTTGGGAGTCGGACCCCAGGCTGCTGAGCTCTTCTGGGCAGTACTTCTCAGTCCCCAGTGCCGTCTGGCGGAAACCTGCGGCGATATCGTCAAACGTTCGGCCCTTGGTCTCCGGCACCTTGAAGTACGTGAAGATGAAGAATCCCAACAGCAGTAAGGTAAAGATGATGAAGACGTAGGGGCCACAGAGTTGCTATGGAGACCAGGAACAGGGACGTGATCACCATCGATCGATTAATCACCGGAGGAGGAATTCCGAAGCCGGAAAGTAAAACTTAGCAGTATGTGCAGTAAAAACTGGCAAAAACTAAAAGCTACAAAGTAGCTATGGACTAGTGATGGTGACGCATTTATGGTACGTGGGGCCACGCTGAGAGAGCAGACGCTGCCCCGTTCTGCATGGCGGCTGCCTACCTCCACATACTGGAAACACATGCCCACGATGAAGTTAGCCGTCCAGTTGGAGAAGCCAGCTACGGCGATGGCAGAAGGCCGCGGGCCCTGGCTGAACAGCTCAGCTACGATGAACCAGGGGATGGGACCCGGGCCGATCTCGAAGAATGCCACGAAGCTGAAGATGGCCACGATGCTAACGTAGGACATCCACTTCAGCTTCTCCTGTGGTGTCAGGGAAGGAGGAGAAAGGGGGTTTCAATAACAGCGGGCCGCTCGGCTGAAAGCGGGCTCTAGAGTCCAGACGCGGTGGAAGTGAGCGAGGGGTGACAAGCGAGGAGGAATACATACAATCAGCGCCATGGCGATCGTCATCAGGACAGCAGAGATGGCCATTCCCATCAGGCCTGTGAGGTGCAGGGGGCGTCGGCCGGCTCGTTCCACCACAAACAGCTTTGGGGGGAGGTGGGGCGTTCAGAAACTTCTGAATGGGATTTTCTAATGTATTTTAACAACCACACAGAACAGAAGCCCACAGGCAGCACAGAACCACCCCGCGCAGCTTACCGACACCACGGTGAACGCCGTGTTGACCACACCGGCTCCGATGGTGGCATAGATTGGCTGAGCCACGCCGGCCCTTTCGAAGATCCCGGTTGAGTAGTAGAACACCTGGAAGACGAGCCCCAGCGCCATCTAGTAAGACCGTCATACCAAGCATGATGGATCAAGTGCGCGTGTGCGTACGTGAGGAGCTCACCGCGTTGATCCCCGACAGCTGCTGGGAGAGCTGCAGCATGATGGCGATAAATATCGGCTGGCGGTACAGCGGCGACACGAAGAGCTCCAAGATGGTGACCTTCTTCTCCCGCAGCATCTGCCGGCTCTCATCCTTCATCTCCTGCAGGTCGGCGTTCACGTCCGTGTCCCCGCGCAGCTTCTTCAGCACTGATGAAGCAGATACAGACACTTAAATGCCTTAACTGTGCCAGATGACAGAGGCCTAGTGTCTGACCAGCATCCGTCCAACAGCAAGTTGTCCAGTCACTCTGCAGACTCTTATCTGAAGCCACTCACACCGGCTCACGGCTCTACACCCACTTGTACGGCTGGGGAAAGAGCGCCTCGCTCAAAGGTACAAGAGTAGAGCCCTCCCAGACTGCCATGCGGGTGTCCCGAGCACTAGGCCTCACCGCTCTTGGCCCTGGTCTCCTGGTTGAGGTTGATGAGCAGGTAGCGGGGGCTCTCAGGACAGAGGGGCAGGAGTGCACACTGCACCACAGCGGGGATGAAGGTGAAGCTCAACAGAAAGGGCCACATAGTCATGTTGCCCAGGAGGGCCTCCAGGCCAAATACCTGCCAAGGACAGCAGCAGAACGTCAAACCAAAATCTAACAGCCTTCATACATGTTCCACCAGGATTAATTACGGCTGTTTCAGAAGCTTAGCTGACACAAAATAACTTACACAGCTTACAGTTACAAGCTATACCAACAGTTTGAGTGAAACGATTTATGGGTAACCTCAACCAAAGGTGCAACAGTGCCCTCTATCCCAGGTTCCTTGAGAGCCATTACAGACTGTAAAATTACGAAGTTAACAGAAAGAAAAAAAACTGAGGAGTCACAGGACACAGCAGGTGTTTCTCAATAGCAATAATGCAAAGGCCGTACTTATGGTCTTGGAAAGACCGGTCTTATTAACTTGCTTCCCAAGAATGAACTTGGGGCACAATGAATCATGGTATTGGTCTTGTTTGGCGAGGATGCAACTCATGAATACTTGATATTTGGGACGGGGCAAGAACGACACCGGGGAGATTGTGGGCAGTGGTGTCTTAATGATTAGGGAAGGGCACTTGTTATTGAAAGATTGCTGGTTCGAATCCCCAACCAGCAAGGTACCGCCCCCAAGCACTGCTCCCTGGGCTCTGAATTAGCTGTCCCCTGCTATGTCACAATGTCACATATGAGTTAAATGCAGAAGTCACATTTCATTGTGCACTGTGTGCTGTGGTGTGGTGTGATGTGTCAACAATGACCACTGATCACCTAATTCATTTACCATCCCCTGTGCTTCTGCACTTGAGTATTAGAACTGGTCTTCAGCAATGAAAGATGAAGTAAAACGTATGCATGAGAACAAAAGTACGGCCAAGTAAGAAACACCCAGAGTTTCACAGCGGTAGGGAAGTGGCCCTGAAAGAGTCAGGGGGCGTCCCGGAGAAGACCTCGTGTCCATTTGGAGAAAGTGCAGGTTGGGCAGGAAACGATGTCATATGGTCAGACAGGCCCTGTGTCACCTGTGCCAGGAGGATGCCAATGACGATGCCCAGTTGGTGCAGGGTGCCCAGAGCCCCTCGGAGGGAGGTGGGAGAGATCTCTCCCACGTACATGGGCACGAAGCCTGTACAGAGTCCGGAGAAGAGTCCCACCACGAATCGACCGATGATCAACATCTCCCAAGATGCTGCCATCTTGGAGAAGCCCATGAGGGCGGCTGCCACGAAGGCCAAGACGTTCACCATGAGCATGGAGTTCTTCCTGGAGGCTCAAAGGGGAAGGATCAGGGCCAGAGCTGGGGATACCCCCAGACAGAGAATGACACCCCCACATAACCAGGTGGTAGAAAGCCATCTGATAAATGATCGTGCACCCAAATGGTTTCAGGTGAGGATCTGCTCTTAGCAAAATATCCGGACAACATTTAATGCATTTCAGTACCATACAGGCGTTTATTTACACCCAAAATTTGGTACGCAGATTAATAGTAGTATTAGTTGACTAAATTATTCATGAGGCATATTGTGACCCAAAAGTGAATTATCTTTATAATTCCAGTGTATCCTTATATGATTATATTACAACGTCATGTTGTGCAGCCTCAGATATTGATGCTTTTTGTTTTTACCTTCCAAAGCGATTGACGAAAAGTCCCACGGAGAAGGATCCAAAAATGCCCCCGATGGAGAAGACAGCGACGGAGATGGACCACAGCGTGGTGAGATATGTTGCAGGGATTGACGTCGAGTAGCGGTCAATCCAGGTCTCATTATAGAAGCTCTCAATAATCTATGAGAGTGGAAACAAATCTGCTATCACTGATGAAGCAACTGGGGAATTATCAGCCATTACCTTATCTTATTTAATAAATGTCTACTAGTCCCCCAGCAGGGGTCAGTATATTAAAAAAAGAGGTCTCTGTTTCTCCTCCACCTCTACAGCACATGAGCACCACAGTCGGCTGGTGACACTGAATGCCAGGGCATTTATCTGAACTGAAAGAAAGTGCGAGGCTGGCAGATCCAAAGTAGGACAAAGGGGGGCAAAATTTCACAATGAAAATAAAGGGTGCTGAGCCCGAATAAACCTCCTCTCACCAAAACCCCACCATTCAGTCTTTGCTGATTCACCTCGTCACCTAGGCCACTTTCACAGCAACTGCTGAATAGCAAAATTCGCCCAGTTCAGGCTAATTAAGTACGGAACGCGGTCAGCCTTTCAGACAAGATCCTTCACTCTGAGCTACATCATTTACATAAATACTGTGGCAGTCATGCTTTTCTGCCATAGCTGTAGCAGAGGAAGTTTATTGCTAAGGCCTGAATGTTATGCTAACCTAAGAAGGGTTATTAGGGTTCAGCTGCATGGGCTCCTTCGGGGGGGGCCTCCAGGCAGCAGGGTTGTCCAGCCATGTCCGGCGCCACAAGCACGCAGTCCGCCGCTCATTCCTCGCCGCAAACCCAGTTCCCAGCAGGCTGTGCGAGGTGGACAGAGCAGTGCTGACTTGGTCCCTAGCCCTTTAGAGGGACATAATCTAATACGCCCAGAGCTATTCTGGGTGACGGCCCACGTCAGGCGTCCTCGCTGCCACCTGAGCGTACAGAGCCGCGTGTCCCCTGGGCGGAGCCCGATTCCGTGCTGAGGCTACAATGTTAGCATTACCGCATTTGCTGCAAACACTCACTCTTGGGTGTGTGTGAGGTGGCTTGTTTGCATATCAATCTGCTTGTGACAGCATCCTGTCAGCACGGACATACACACACGCCCACTCCGTCTGTTAGTTGGAGGGGAGGGGCTTAGGTCTTGGTCCTTTCCTTACAGTCTAGGTAAACACAGAGGTAGAAAGTTCAAGTCCAGTAAGTACAAATCCTGACCAGGACTTTGTTCCAACCAACTTAAGTATTAAGAGTCGCAGTTGCAGAGTACTCAACAGGTTGGTTGGAACGAAACCATGATCTGGATTACTGCTTTCTGGACCTGAAATTTCCACCTCTTGGCAAATGCAACAAGATTTCTTCTTGCTCACCTGCTCCTCAGAGCCCTGTTCTCCCACAAGCTACCGGGCACCAGTATGCTGCCTACAGATTTAGCACTGGGACACTGTGTAATGTCAGGTAAGGAAGGTTAAGTGGAGATATAGTGAGACAGCGTCCCTGGAAGCGGGACACTGCTGCAGCTAGCTGGCTAACGAGTGTCCTGGGGTGACAGCTCTGTTCCCGTCGCATTACGAGCTTACTTGCCTTCTGAGGGGCATTGATGACCCCTGTGTTGTAGCCAAACTGCAGCGATCCGATGACAGCAGTCCCCACTGCCAGCATCAGTTGCAGCGTTATTTGCTGAATGAATTTGGGGAGGGGAGAGAGTAAATAAACAAACATTTTAATTCATTGATCTTTATGGTTACAAAGAAATCAACAAAATTACATTGAAACAAGCAAAACATCAGAAAATATAAAATAAAGGATTCATAATCACAATAAGCACATGGCCAAATTATGTACCTTCAATGCTTCTACCTTAGCTGTATTTATAATATATTATATACTTTCTTGCTATATATTGGTTATTAACTCCTTTGGCTATTGTGCTACAAGCTAATTAAAAAATTATGCTAATTATTTTAACCAAGAGCACAAGATACTAAACCCCCCTCAGACTGACTGCAAAGTTACAAATAACGATGAAGAGGCAATGGTGGCCTAATGGTTAGGGAAGGAAACTTGTGACTGATAAGTTGCTGGTTCTCATCCTCGACCAGAAAGGTACCACTGAGGTACCCTGAGCAAGTTACTGCTCCCTGGCTTCTGAATTGGCTGCCCCTGCTATGTCACATAAGGGTTAATGCACTGTGTGGTAAAAATGACAATCAATTACTTCACTTTTAATGTCTCCCGTACACTGAAAAGCTAAACAAATAGGCAGCTAAGAGCAAAGGACTGAAAGCGGAATCCAGTGGAAAGCAGTACGAGGCAAAGTCTGTCCTGGGTAATTTCGTTCATAAAGACACAGACGTTCAACACACAGTGGGCTGAAATCTACTGCCTGATGACACACAGGTAACTTCTCAATCAAATCCACAAACTTCACACCCCTCAATATCATAACCATCACTTGGCACCCAGAAGCTCTGCCCTGATTCACACATCTACTGTAAATCCTGTCCAAGGAGCACTAAAAACAGGCTTGATGTATGGAACAGTGCCACAGCTCTCAATGATGCACCAGTGACCCTGTTCCCTCTCCAAGGGACCATTCATGGTCTGCATATGCATGGTCTGCATATTTGATTTGTGACCTGAACACCAGTCTCCTCCAGAATTAGACCCTGGGCCTTAGTTCTCCTGTCACCAATATTAACTTCATATTTTCATGCTGGCACAACAAGAATTTAAATGCACTGTCAAAATGGAAAATATATGAATGAACACACTGAATCCTGGTGTATTAACGGATTTTCATCGCAGCAGACAAGGAGAATTACATCTGATTAAGTTGTGACATAATGCATTCGCTAACCAGTGGTCTAACTTTAGAATTGTCAGAAATTTCCCTATTGTGTTAAAGTAAATTGTCAACAAAGAGAACTGGAATGAAAAAAGTCAGATATGTAAAAATTTGACTGGTTTCCCCCTTATAAAGAAAAGTCCTAAACATGATCAAATACTCTAAGGATCCCAATCACTGTCTGACTGCTTCTCTATTATCTGGTAAATGCTATAGGACACACTCACACTACCAGTCTCAAAAACAGCACCTTCCCCAAAGGAATCACATAACTGAACTCTGCACTGCGCCTCATATATGACAAATATACCCTAGTATTATTATTTTATTCACTGAAACTTCTCTTTCCCAAATGCTGCCTTTTACTCTGGAAAAACAATAGTGTTGAAGTGAAATACAAGCGGCTGAAACGAGTTCCCCTCCCGCAGGGTGTCTGGGCTCAGCCTCGGACAGAGGATGAGGAGCTCAGGAGGGGTTCAAAGTAGAGCTGCTGCTCCTCCGCATCAAAAGGAGCCAGTTGAGGTGGTTCAGGCATCTATGTAGGACGCCTCCTGGACGGCTCCCTGGGGAGGTGTTTGGGGCACGTCGAACCCGGGAGGAGGCCCCGGGGCAGACCCAGGACATGCTGGAGAGATTATATCTCTGGGCTGGCCTGGGAACGCCTTAGTATTCCCCCAGAGGAGCTGGAGGAAGTGGCTGGGGAGAGGGAGGTCTGGGCATCCCTGCTTAGACTGCTGGCCATGTGACCCGACCCCAGTTAAGTGGCAGATCATGGATGGATGGATGAGATTCAATTAAAAAAAATTATAATAATGGTTAAACGCAATACAAGCAAATACTATTCTGCAAAACTCCCCAGTACTAAATATTACATGTAAATATTATTTAATGAATGATCACTGTTTTTTTACAATCTTGTCTATTGTTTATTTTCATCTACTGCTTTTGAAGCTCTATAGACTTTGTTAGATATTATGTACATAATAGTAAAGATACTTTTTGTATTGCTTTGTTTATTGCAGTTTCTGGTAATTCCCCAGCGATCTCAATTAAACCTAAATCACAGCCCGAACGGAAACAAAGACTGCAGGAACACCAGCACCGGACGACAAGAACAGTACAATGGCTAAACTCATTTTTATTATCTCCTTTTAACCTATTAAATTCTCTCAGTGATAAAATATTCCATTATCCACAAATTGCCAACTTTTCCTCCGGCGATACATGACATCAGGAAATGAGTTGGGCATCAAAAACTGAATCGTGCAAAAGAAGTGAGATAACCTAATTGTCAGGAACGGAGAGCTCGCTGTCTGTTGCAAACCAGTTAACTACGCAAAACATATTAGGTTCCCAGAAGAGCGCCATCGCTTTTTTTTTTGGGCAACGCTTCACATCGTTAGTGTTGCAGGAGAAGTGCTGCATAGGAGGATACAAATGCCCAGATTTGGACAGAGTCGAGAATGGAGGAGGGAGGTCCTTCACAGGGAGTTACATCATCCAAAAGGAGGAATCAGCCAATCAGGGCAGGCATCAGGGGTCTGTGAGTTCATGCTGTGCTTTACCAATGTCAAATTTTCCCCCATCCCCCACCCCCCTGAAAAATCCCTGATTGTAGTTAAAATATGCAGCATGAACTTAATGGAGCCCCCCTCTATTTACTTTCAGAAATTTTAGTCGTGACCCAAACTATATGCAGAGATTTTTTTTTTCGTTCTCCAAGCACTACTATGCAGCAAAAGATGCATTGGCATATAATGGAAACCACAGCGTCCAGATAGCTGTAGCCTCTCAAACGCTGTTGGAAATAAATGTAAAAAACGTGGAATCGGAAATGCTGAGACTTCAGAAAGCTCACATACAAGAACAATTAAACTGTATTTGGCACCATTCACGACATAGCTGGACAAGAGTGTGTTGCAACGCGCGATAACTTCATTTACGCTAAAATGGTCATGATTTAGGAGAAAAGTAAGTTCCAGAAGGCAACAAAGAAAGGAACCAAAAAACTCCTGTTGAACTAGCAGGGAAACAGGGCCACTGGCTGCCAACCCTCCCAACAGGCTAAAGGAAGAAAAAAGATAAGAAGAAAAAAGATAAGAAGAAAAAAGATAAGGGTCTTGCTTTAATAAACGCAAGGTGTGAAGCGGCTCGCCCGGGGA
>JABFEB020000104.1:2121346-2144131 GCA_019775895.2 Stomatorhinus ivindoensis
GTGGGGATGCTGTAAAGCGCTTTGAGATGATGTGAAGTCATGATAATGTGCTATACAAAAATAAATTTGTTGTTGTTGTTATGCCCGTACGCCACCCAGTAATCAGGTTAGCCCAAAGAACATGCATGCAGACAGTACATTCCCATGCCCCTCCTTGCTCAGAGCTTAACCTGGAAGCTATAGGTGCAAGACAGGAAATTACACAGGATGGTGCAGTAAGCCATCACAGAATAATAATAATAATAATAATAATAATAATAATAATACATAGATGCTTGAGACACTCTGCTGGGTATCCAGTGAATGAAATGAGCTGAGACTGGGACAGTCTGCCTGAGACAGAGGCCGTGAAGTGGGGGGAGTTTCACCTGCGAGGTGCTGAGCCCCCTCTCAATATGTCATAACTCTCAATGTGCCCCCCCCCCCCAATGTGTGTCATAGCACTGAAAACCTCTGCACTATAATATATTTACTTCTTTCAAGTAAGACAGTTCATCTGATTCAATTTCAAAACAAGGATTTTCTGTGGAATGTTTCCCAAATCCCAACTTCAGAAGCCTCTTCCTCTCCAACCCCTTCACACCAGCAGATGGCAGTGTTATGGGAACATAAACATCAAACTCTGCATGTAGAGACACGCTTGGCCTCAATGTGACCCAAACCACCAGACCAAAAAAAAAAAAAACAGAAAAATCTACCTCTTCCCACGCCCCTTCACGCCTGAGACACAGTAGGGGTTCCCTTAGAATTCCGCTAGAAGATTGTTATAGCTATTATAGCTGTTCCAATAGTTGTTATAGTTATTTACAAACGGAATAAACTAGCTGTGCTATTGGATGGAGATTTGCCTAAGAGCTAATACAGCTAATTATACATCAGTATAACACCATTATAATTCCTCATGCGCTTGGTGGGTGGCAGCCTGAAAGTAACGGTGCTCAAGGACCCCGTCTGAATGGGCAAAACCCAGGAGCCAGGAGAGGTGCAGCTGCAGCAGGCTGGAGAACAGGCCGCTTAACCAGCAAGACTCCAGCGAAAAGGTCACCTGCCCAATAAAGTTATGGCTAATGACTGTCACTTTGTGTGAAAGTGTCAACACATTGTCCTACCTACTAGGACAACTACTACTAGTAATAATAATAATAATAATAATAATAATAATAATAAATACTGACTGAACCTATTATTAGCACTATATACTATCTTAACAAATACTAAGAAATAAGTACAAGTGCTGCAAATGAAGGAAGACTAGCATTAAGTCTTTTGATGTTTACACACATCTCACACCAACACGCTGATTATGCTTCTCAGAGAAGAATGGCCACAGAAGCCATCACATCCCTTCAGCTCCATAAGTCTCACAAAAGCAACTGCGTCTACGCTTCTGACACTGAGACGAGATGCCAGTCGTCCATCCATCCATCTTCCAACCTCTTATCCATTTTGTGTAATATACTTATGGTGCACATATGTCATTTTTTTCTCGCCCAAATTCACAGCAAAGTTCCAGGTGAAACGTGGCATGCTTGTCAAGTGTGTGTATGTCCGGCCGAGTCCCGCTGGACAGCTCTGACCGGCATCTCCAAGATCCGGCCCTTCTTTGAAGCGTGCTCCACCAAGCTGTCCACTTTGCCGGGTGATTTCCTTAAGGCCGCTATAAATCTATTAACCAGACCCTCCACTGGCTCCCTCTGCCTCACCCACCTTCTTCAGCCCATAAACCATATTATCCTAACTTAATATATCCCCCGTTATCTAAAGATCCTGCTCTGCTCTGAGTGACCATCAGCTTATCCAGCCCTCACACTGGGCTCTTGATTATATTATTTTAAGGAGAATGAGAATGGAATCGATGGAGGAAATGAGTCTTAGAAATTGACTGTGGGCAGGATCGCCACAGGCGGCCAATCACCAGCTTCTTTAGCCCACTTTTAACCCTTTGGTTACTTTTCTGGTTCCCAATTCCTCACACAGTGATTGACAGAATACAATAAGTTCACCCACTATGGGGTTGGGGGACCCCTCCTATAACATTATGGAGGAAAAAAAAAATCGTTCCTTCACTATTCAGTGCTCTATGTTTATACTTTTATTTTTTGCAATTTGCTTTATTTTACTTTAATTTGGCCAATTGACTAATAACAAATCCCTTGTACTTGGGCTGTACAGGGCAAATAAAGTTCAATCTGATTCCGATTTGGTGTTGCACCCATAGCATGTTTAATGGTTACAGGTGTGAATCCGCCCTTCTGCATGTCATTTCCAAATTTCCTTTAGATGAACATTTTCGAGAAAAAGCAGGCTTGGAATCATGAAATTTCTGCCATGCTGGATGTATGTCCAGTTAACAGGCACTCCTTCCAATATAAAATACAAAAAACCCCTTTTCCAAACAGGTCTGTTGTCCTGTGTAGCTAATTATGACCGAACCCACTGCACTTCCCACACGCCGAAGCAGCACGAGGAACTTATTATCTCAGAGGGAAATAGAAGAATTGTTTCTTTCAAATTCCTCACCACTGTGTGACCTGTTTAATTATCTCATTACCACAAAAGCACCCGTGTGTCCAAGGCAATTATACCAATAATTTTTTGGTTGACAGCTTTTTTTTGTTGAAGAATTTTCCGCTTAACCCTTCGCTAGCCAGAGGTGGTCCGGAAAAACTAATTAATAATAATTAATAGTTTAAAATGACACACAGCCGTAACTTGTTTTCCTGGTCAAAGGAAGGTCACGCGGAGATTCTCTACTCTCCACGTATGACATGTCAGCCCACGCTGGGGCATCACAATATATTTACATGTACTGCAACTTCTGCACGCTTCCATTACCAGTATGGTAATTGTGTTAACAACGAGGGTTTTCCAAAGACCAGCTATGGCCCCCTTCCCCCGACCCCTCCTCTCTTCAAACTATGGCTGCGCTCTGGCTATTATCGTTAAAATTTCCCTGATGATTGTGGCCCCCTAGCCTATTGTCAATCCTAAAGACAATAGTGAGATATACGTTTCGGTATACATTGAGTTCAATTTAAATTGTGGTTGACGAAAATATGGGTGTGATACATTGTAACTGTCGCTACAGTAGATCATATCCTCGTAAGAAACAAAACACTGTCTCTGGGGATGGGAAGAAATTATAATTATTGTTTTAATTAACATATATAACAGACAGAAAGGTCAAGGCATGTAATTTAACACTGTATTTTGAAACAAATATGAATTGGCAAGTTTTTCATACCTGCGACATTATTTTTCTTTTCTCCTGCTACTTAGATTTTTATATCCTATCAATTATTGTCAAAGAGGTGAAAACCTACATAGGAAATAATTCAACTTAATCGGGTGTTAATACTAATTGGCACACAATTAAAACAGACACAGAAGAGGATTGCCACCCTGGGTGTCTGGCTCTTAGGGCAGGTAGGCTGCGTTTCACGCCTGCACCCAGCCCATAAGTCCTGGGGCAGGATGCTCAGCATATGAGATATGTCTGGGACCATGCCAAAGTTTCCCTGCTGGCAGTGGGAAGGTGAGAGTCATGATGTGATCCTGTAACCTTTATGGTGCCGGTTTGCATCCCAGGAGGGGCCCTTGTGTAGGAAGCTTATGCCCAGAGCTTAACTGGAATTCATCCATCGATCATCTATCTGATGCTATGTGATGGTGGGCTGCAGGCTGTTCCAGGCAGCCTAAGGCAGTGTTTTCCCCACTGGACCCCCAGATGATACACAAAATGTGAACTGTCTGCAGGCAGCTGGGAGGGAGCAACAACGTGGATGGTTTGGGATCCCGAGGACTGGGTTGGGAACCACTACCCTAGGGTACAAGGCGCAGGAACACCCCACCCCTGATGGGATGCCAGTCCATTGAAGGCTTAACTGGAATCACCCCAGTAAAACATCCATAAATGGGAAGGAATTGAAGGCATTTGTGCAAGCATCGGGAAATCCATTAAGATAAATGTTCAGTCACATGGCTGTTGTATTAGCTATTTAAAAATCTGCAAGCTCTTGGCCCCTTCACCACGGAACAACATTGCTGAGATTTCTGCTACCTGTGTTTTTGTCTGCAAATATTTTCCTTCCTACTTAAAATAATATTCCAGTGACTTTCTATTCCATAAACACTGCTTCTTCAGCAGCATGTGTGATACAGTCTTAACTTAAAAACCTGCCTTTATGAAGAAACGGGAAAATATTTTATTTGAAGAAAAATTACATGTTTAAATTTTGTAATGTTTTATTTGATAACTTGCTGTCTTCCCAAGAGAATAATATTTTTTCATAAATGTCTATGGTTCTGTTTCTTAAACCCAAAAGAAGACAGGAAGTCTGCCTTCTCTATTCTGTACAACGTTCCAGTTTGAAGGCAAACGCCACAAAATTCCAAGTAAGGGTTAAACCCCTCTTTGTTGCCATGGAGATTCTGATAGGTTCTCTTTACTACTGGCTTGACACAGAACAAGAGAGAAAGGGGAGTGTTTGAGGGGGAAGGGGAGTGTCAAATGACTGTCTTGCGAGGCCATTGGTCAGATGAGGTCACATGCTGCCTTTTGGACCGCTAATTCATTTACCTTTTTTTTTCCTCTTCCCCAGCTCCTCCTCCCGTCTTTTCGAGAGACTGTGAGACAGGACAAGATCCAGAAATGGTGGAGGATAACAGGAAAGAAACAAACATTTAAGCCGTGGAGGAAGACAAGACCCAGGCAAAAGGTATGTTAAGTTGGCTTTCTTTGTTTGTGTAAGTGGAGTGGTGCATGAGTCCTCACTGCTGTGACTTTAGTTTTAGCTTGCCACATGCGTCCGCATTAGTGTAGTTCTCCATGCATGCGGGACCCTTTGTAATGAGGGAAAATTAAGTGTCTCCCTGACAGAATAATGACGTTCAGTTCAGCCACATTTACCCACCTACGGCAAGTTATGGGGGGGCCAAAGATGTAGACGAGGGAGATCTTTTTTATTCTCTCTTACACTTAATTATTTTAACGATGTCCTGACCCAGCTAACCCCAAAGATGCCAGTGAATCCTGCGCTGTCGCCTCTGTATACCCTGCTTACCTTGCCTTCTGACGCGCATGCAAGTCCGCTTGCGTAAAAAAAAGAACATTACAGCTGTTTCTCTCCAGAGGACTCTGGGCCGGTGTCCACGGGGTCAGGCCCCAAGGGGGGGGAACATTTATCTTGACAAGTGTGTCGTGTCATTAATGGTAAGCAGTAGGCTTGTCCCACCTCCCCCCACGCCAACTAGCCCACCAAACCCCCACTCCGTCTTTCCGTTTCACTTAAATCAGCACACAATGCTTGAAACCAATACGGCGGGCAGTGAGTTGGCCCAGAGGTCAGGAAGTTGTACCTGCGGTCCAAGGGTTGCCAGGTTAAGTTTGCACATGGTGGCCTCTGCTGAACTTTAGATCACTGTGAGTTTGCACACTGTCCGTGGGCTGTTTACGGGCACCAGTTAGATGCGAACGTGTACATGTCAGGATAGGCGCATTCCGCTGCACGCCACCCTCCAGCACCGTCGCTCTCTGTGTCCTGGCCCTCCTCTCGATTTCTTCACATCTTGCAGACACTCTCGTCCTGACAGCCCTAACAGCCGGCCGGGAGGGGCAGGGGCGGGGGATGACCCCGTCCCCGTCTCAACCCGCAAACGCCAACCCAATGTCGCCGTGAGACCTGGATGCACCCGCTCTCCTCTCTACAACCTTAGCTTCCTGACACTAAAGTCCTGCCTGATGGTGTCTTTAGGCAACTTCCTGCGGATAACACAGGCGTCAACGGTAATGTCGTAAAAACATAAACCCCCATAGCAGCTATACCGAGGTGAGCTCCTGCTTACCTCTGTAACACGGTGCCTTTGGGGCGGAATGTTCATCAGGAAGAAGCAGGTGGGGAGGTTCCTCTAAGGCTGTTCACAACAGCTCATGAAGGTGCCAACCGGACCGGGTCTCTGCAACGTGCGGCTCTCCATCCAACCTCCAATGTGACACTTGCCTTTTTGATAACAGGCAGGCACTAAGAATCGCAGTCTCATCCCTGGATCTGCACACAACAGGGAGAATCAGTCGTGTGGAAAAGTCAGCCGATCGGGCTTAAAATCCAGAAAATGCACTCAGACGCTTACATACATGCCCTGAAATGCCACAGCAATAGACATCTGCCAACTCTTAATCTCAGCCTCTTGGCTGGTGCTGTGATCCTCTAGGCTTAAAGGGTATTTTAAGTACTTCATTTAAATCATTCTGCCGTGAAAACACCTTAAGTTTCTAATTAGGGAATATTTTTCTGTAGCCTAAGTAAGCTAAGTGGTGATGTAGCAGATTCAGTATTTTATTTTTTTAAATATACCTTAATTGTCAATGTAAAAATATAAAAATAATTTCGTGTCTAATAATTACTCTGGACCTACTCAAGCATTTAATTAACATTAAACGGGGAACACAGTTTCATAACGTACTTAACATCCTAGGAATATTCAATCGAAAATAGACTAGACGATGTTTCCACATCAATTTTAAAATAAAATTAAATCAATAAAAAATATTTTGGACTGTAAAAGCAGCACTAAGAGATTAATGTTAGGTAAATCTACCGTGAGCTAAAATGGTAGGTACGATACTGCGGACGAGTTCCTGCTATAGCGCAATTTCGGCTCTAAAAGCCACCAGCCCACCGGGTGAATGGAGATCTACCTCCATCTACTTCTGAGAAGTTTTCACACGCCATGGTGTTTGCAATTGAGCCGTGCCGCCCGAGTAACAGGATGACAGTGTGGGCAGCCGCTCTCCGGCTCCCCGGCGGGGCGCGGAGCTGCCAATCCCGGCGCCTGGCGCTGCCCGCAGAGCCAATTTAGCGCCTGTAACGCTGCGTCGAATTATGTTTAGCAGACTAAATCACAGGCTGATCTGTTAAATCTGTGCTGATAAGGTTATATTTATTTGTTTTGAAATGGATTCCTGCTAATACCCTCAAGTAAATATACCACCAAAATTGGTGCTGTTTCTAGTTTAATGCAGAGTTACACAACGTTACACGAACGCTTCTGGACTTGAGTAGTCAAGGACGTTAAAAAGATTTATGTGTATAAAAACTGAATTTAAATATTTGTTAAATAGTATCACCTCAGTGAAATGGCGTGACGGGCACGCTAACGTGATTATATTAAGTTTCATTCTAGTGTAATTTATACTGTACGGGCGATATTTTCTGTCACAAATTTAAAGCGCGGCGTAAAACGTATTGTAGCGTTTGAAAAACCTGTTCTGTCAGTACTTTTTTTTCTTTCAGAAAATTGTAAAGTAAACAGGATGGTCAGTGTGTCAGGGTATTGTGGAAATTGGCCTTGGGGCAGTATGGTAGTGTGAAAAGCACTCAAACAAAGAACTAGTTTTATTTCACTCTTTAAGTCATTTCCTTTCATCTGTCTAACAGCAAATAAACAATTTTCCCCCTGGATTACGGGGGGGTGTTAAGAGCATTTTGTGCATTTTTAGACGCAAGTGTAGTTCCTCGGCAGTTGCTTCGGAGAAAATATCAGCCGTTTTTTGTTTCAGCAGTGGTTTCGGCGGGATGGTTGAATGACTTTAGACTATAAACGGAATATAGTGTGTCATTGTCTAACTTTGACTCCTAACTGAGTGGTGAATGGGGCACGGAGGAAATCAAGGCATTGGTCTCTGCATTGCTGCTGCCCGTATAGATAAGTGCGACTGCTTGCACGTCTTCATCAGCCTGAGATCTGAGGGCAGTTCGGCGTGTCTGATATTGCCACGCCATTGCATTATACTGTGTTATAGCGCAGGGTTTCTGTACGTCTCACTGAATGCATTTGACGTTCCTACTTGCTTAATGTACTGATTGTACAGACCTTAACCTGCATTTGGAGGAAAGTGTCTGTCAAATAAATGGAGGTGAACGTGTGTGTGGCACAGGGACAGCGGGTGGTTAAAGACATCAGGCAAATGATGACGGAGTGGAACCATGTGCCCTTAAATGATGGAGAGGGTCAGCTCACACTTTTAACACTGGAGTTTGTCTGAAACAAAAAGAAGATCAGAGAAACTTTAGCTTTAAGGTTGTTGATCAATCAATGCCACATCTGTCTGAATACGATAATAACAGACTGTGGTGTGGCGTGAGAAGCGGTCCTTAGCCAGCACAGCTTGCCTTACCGGGGCTCGGCTGTTCGTGCGGATCGACATTTTAACGCCACCATCTGAGTTAAGTTTCTCACTTAGGGCTCTCCTGGGACTCCAGCCAGCTATTGGCTGCTCAGTTACTCCAGCTTCTCAGCAAACCGCGCTACAGGATGCAAAAGCAGGGCTCCTCCTGAACCGAACCTCACACGCCAGCCAGGTTTTCCTGCTTCACCTGAGCCTGATCCACGTGCTCAGGGCCAGATTCCCACCTTGGGGGTCCTCCATCCCACAGCTGGGAGACATAAATCTCCTGTTTTTAGCAGAGCTCTGGCCTTTGGCCCTGATTTGGTCCTGCGTCTCCCTTGCCTGACCTATACCTTTCCTTGTAAGATATCCCCCTTATGCCGATGCTCTGATCACTCACATTCAGGCTTGTTTCAGCATCTGCGTCAAATGTGTTGCCACATCTGTCTGCTTCTTTGACGCTTGACCCGTACGCAAGGGCAGGAAAATTCCAGAATATCAGATCTGTCCTTCTGCTTATGAGCAAAAATAAAGACCGCTGGGAAGGGACCACAATAATATAATCTGGTGGACTTTAGCAGGACAGAAAGTTGTCTTTCCTGCACAATCTTTCTCTGAATAAAATCCTTGTATGCTCGCACCTGGGAGTGTACAGGATCGTCTTAGTTCAGTGTTTAGTTACGAGCTGGAAGCCTATAGAGAGATGGACCACTTTGCTGTTGTGAGTTCATCTGCATGCATAACATGTCAACAGCACTGCTTACAGTCACTGTGTCTGAAGGTCGAGTGTGAGAGTGCACTAACAAGGCGTCGCCGACATCTTACGCTCCCTCTGCATGCGTGCTTTATGCGTGTGTTACTCTCCTTGCATATAAATGTATGTCCATGTGGTGGCCAGCAGTGAGATGAAACGGTCGTGATAATCAGACATGGATAGTGGGGTACAATGCGCAGGGCAAATGAGGTGCACAGGTGCCAACAGAGATGAAATATAAAATGTCTGATATCACCATGGTGCAGTAAAAGAGGCGTGCTGAGAAACGTCGAATGTGCATGCCTGAGATACCTCATGTACCTGGATGGCCCCAGCACAGTGCCAGAAATGGGTATGGACCAGTCCTGCTAATTGCTTATCGGATATGGATCAGCCCTGCTAATTGCTAAACTGGTATGGACCAGCCCTGCTAATTGCTTATTGGGTGTAGACCAACCCTGTTAACTGCTATACAGGTATGGACCAGCCCTGTTAATTGCTTATTGGGTATGGACTAGCCCTGCTAACTGATAAACAGGTATGGACCAGCCCTGCTAATTGCTAAACGGGTGTGGATCAACCCTGCTAATTGCTAAATGTGTTTGGATCAGCCCTGCTAATTGCTTATCGAGTATGGACCAGGTCTGCTAATTGCTAAATGGGTATGGACCAGCCCTGCTAATTGCTAAACAGGTGTGGACCAGCCCTGCTAATTGTTAAACAGGTATGGACCAGCCCTGCTAATTGCTTATCGAGTATGGACCAGGTCTGCTAATTGCTAAATGGGTATGGACCAGCCCTGCTAATTGCTAAACAGGTGTGGACCAGCCCTGCTAATTGTTAAACAGGTATGGACCAGCCCTGCTAATTGCTTATCGGGTATGGACCAGCCCTGCTAATTGCTAAATGGGTATGGACCAGCCCTGCTAATTGCTAAATGGGTATGGGCTAATTGCTTATCAGGTATGGACCAGCCATGCTAATTGGTTATTGGGTTTAGACCAGCCCTGCTAATTGCTAAATGGGTGTGGACCAGTCCTGCTAATTGCTTATCGGATATGGACCAGCCCTGCTAATTGCTAAATGGGTATGGATCAATCCTGATAATTGCTATATGGGTGTGGACCAGTCATGCTAATTGCTAAACGAGTATGGATCAGTCCGGCTAATTGCTTATTGGGTATGGATCAGCCCTGCTAATTGTTTCTGTAACAATCTTATGCTCCCCCAGGAGCCAAAGGAACCTCTGACATGATTTGGCAAAATCTCCTGCTGTCCATAAATCAAAACACCTGACATTATGAAGTGTGGAAGAAAAGACTGTTGCAGCAGCTGGAAAGATGTAACTAATTACCTTTTATAGTCTTTCTTCCATCTAGGACAAAGGGAATAGAATAGCAAGAATGAAAGATGGAGTATAAATCATTACATCTTTATCCAGAGGGGGGATACCAGCCAGTAAGATCTCTCAGAGGGGCCGACTAACAAACTGCTGTTATTAATTTGATCTGAAATGTGACCAAATGCTTAAGATATATTGCAGAACTAAAAACGCTAAACACATTGTGATGGCTTTTAGTGTGAAATACAAGCCAAATGGTATGTGTCCCATAAAGTCCATGTGTCTTACATATGTCTCCCGGTCCATAACAGGGTCACACAAAGCCTGAAGTCTATCTCAGGTAGCACATGGCAGGGCACAGTGACACATACTCAAGCGCTGTAATAAACTCGGAGACACCAGGTCACCTAAATCACAAATTCAATGTGAGCACAGAGAAAGAAATCAAGCTCCACACGTACACAGAACCAGGGGAGGGAACTGAACCCATACCCCTGCTGGTGGGATGCCACATGGATTCCCCATGAGCCACTATGCCCCCCTCAAAGTGCATACATAAGACATGAATCAATAAAATAAGAACACATTTTTGGGAACGTAAACAGTGCGTCCTAGGGCTGGTTCCTTATATGGTTTCTATGGTTCCTCAGGGACCTGTTTTTTTTCTTTGAAAAAAAGCCTCCTTGGCTCCAGGTTGATACACTGTAGGAAAAGGGAGTGTGACGCGGCGGAGGTGCTGGTGACTCCATGGGTCCCCTTCCTGCAGCTGTACCCCTGCTCCTTCTTTGATCTCCTCTAACTGCAGCTGACTTTCTGGCGTCATTGTTTCGGATGACAAAGGACAGTGAACACAAATTATAGGGGAAGACTTATGAGGCGCCTGCCCGTTTGCACGTTTTCTCTGATGACCCAGTGTGCCCATTGACATGCCAACGCTGGCTCATCAAAGACGCCTGCATGCTGAATCCTGCAGGTCGGGCAGCAGGGCAGGCTGGGAAAGGACGCGTTTCAAAAGGATGCTGAACTGGACCTTGCCTCACGTCCTTTAGCAAGGTTATGCTGAATCTCCTCCATAAACATCCACCAATATAACAAAGAAAAATCGACAAAATATACAATCCCTGCCTAATTAATTAACATACACAGACAATTAAATGTAATTTAAATACCATTCAATGCAACAAACACATGAACTGTCTGAATTGGGTCGGTCATATATACATATTATTATATATAATCCTTGCATCTTGTCCAACGGCAACTGTCTAATTTGACTTCTGATTATGGATTTAGCACGTTTTTCACTTTTTTACTGCCATTTAAGTTCCTTTGTTGATCACACTCATTCTGTTTATTTATCATTGCTTTGTGTTTGACTTTCCTTTTGTCTTTGCGTTTCTCGAGACACTCTCCTGGATGAAGCAGGGTTGGCATTCAGTCTAACTCCACAAGGACGCAAAGGTTCTAGGTGGTTCGTCAGTTTGAAACAGTCGTTCTGCTGGACTTCCTCACTAGAGGAAGAAAAATGGGGAGAAAGTCGGGTTTAGCGCCAGAAGAGCATGCTCAAGAAACCCCCTGTCACCGGGGGAGGGTTACTGCAGTGCCTTTGGCGTTCTTGGCTCACTCACCAACCTCCCCAGCCACATGTGCCGGGTTGTCACCACATGGACAGCCTCCCGCACGGTATTCCTGTTTGACTGCCGGCTGCCGGGCGGAAACCGAAAGGGGGGTGGGGGGCAGGGGGGCCGAGCGACAGCCTCGCGCCTGCTCCTTTTGGAAGGAAGTCAGCGGCTGTAAAATGCCCCGGTGTGGGTCTCTTTCAGCCGGATCACCAAACTGCTGCAAATGACTTTATTAAGAGCGGAGATCACTCATGCAGCCATGCAGGGCTATTGTGCTCATATGTAATAAAAGCCAGAGTAAAGTCACTAACCTGGGTGGGGGGGAAGCATCAAAGAACATAAGAAGCTTTAAAATTAACAATTTGGTGCTATAAAAGAAACTTTCTACCGTTACGCATGCAGTTTAGTCTTCCTGAACTGGTGTTATGAAGGATAGCTTGTTTCCTGCGTTCCTGACGCTCACCATTACCCCAAATCAGGTGTCGGTCACAAGTGCCATCCTGAAGTTGGAGCTGTACTGGCCCAAGCACACGCCACATTACCCCCGCTCCGTCTCAGCTGGGACCTATTCTCCACATCGGCATGTCTTCTTCCTTTCCCCCCACCCCGCGGCGCACCTCCTCCTGTTTTAACACACAGGAGTAATCTTATTCAGGCGTTCTGAAACAAACAGGTCTGCCTTTTGATGTTATTCTGCTCACTTTCTGTTCACAGTCATTGCTTGTCAGCCTTGACTTTGATTGGTCTTTGATTGCTGTGATGTGATTGGTCTTTGATTGCTGTGATATGATTGGTCTTTGATTGCTGTGATATGATTGGTCTTTTCTGGGGAGAAACTTACTGGAGATGGTGTGTGACTCGCCTGGCAGTAGAAAGGCGCTTCCCTGGCATGGTGTTCGTGTTTCCTAAACAGTGTGCGGTGTTGCACTGCATTTGCTTTTTGTTTTCAGCAGAAGTCCATGTGGTCAGTCGCTGAGCTTCTATATGCCTGCACATCTGGCTTGCAGTACTGTGGCGACACGGTTTACAGCATAGTCTAATAATGTATTAAAATATTGGTTATGAACAATTTTTAAATAAATATATATATATATATAGGTTATGATATGTACTTTTTTCATGCCATTTATGTAATGTAATCATTTTTTATCAATCGTCACTGATGAAATTCAGCTTGAAGAATGGGCTATAAAAATCACCATAACTCTAACAGAATGTTTAATGATGTTTATAACAGTGACACATTTTCAGAATATACAGCTCTGGGAGAAATTAAGAGACCACAGAAAAATTTTAATTTTCACTCATTTCTCAATTTATGGGTGTGTGAAACATACATTTTTTTTGCAAAAAATGAAGGACTTGATTGATGAATGACTTCATCCTTGTTTTATGAGTCTTTAGTCCTGCTTCTAGCAGCCTATTACAAACTTGCCCTAGCAGTGCACATCACACCACTCAACGTTTCTCTCACTTTTTGATGGTCACTTGAGGTCATCCTCCAATTTATCAGGCACTGCCGGATAAGTCGACAGTCATCTCTGGCATTAGAAAGTCGCTTCTGCCCTGTAGCTGGCTGGTTTCTGGTCGTTCTCAGTGTCTCCTGCTTCACCTTATTCTTGTGTACTGCTGTCCTGGAAGCAGCCTGCTGCTCAGCGTAGCCTTCTACCAGCAGAACCAGAATTAAATCAGGATTTAAAAATGCAGATTAAAAAAAAAATAATAGAGTGGTCTTAGTTTTTTCAAGAGCTGTAGTTCTGTTATGTTCATGTAGTGTAATGACATTTACATTAGAGACAACACAATGGGCTATATGCATTTATGGTAGATGAGTAGTATTTAGCATTTGCAGGCAGCTAATCACACGTAAGGAAATCCCAGCCACACCAATGTCAATGGATACATCGCAGCAATGGATCCAATGGCTTTAACACAGCCTAAATATGAATGGATTTTTGAATGTATTTATTCATTAACCCATCAAGCCATGTTTCTTCCTCCAGCAGGAATCACTTATTTATATGCATTTATATTTATATTACATTTATAATGTGACAGCAATATATGCCCAATCAATGCAGTATTACCCAGGCAGATGGCTAATATTCAATTGTTTCATATGGCTAGTCAGAATAATAGTGCATGCGCCTCAAAGAAAGGGATCTGTTCAGGGAGCTTAGCATCTGACCTCATAAACATGTTACATGCCAATTTACATTTACACAAATTCCGTTTCATATGCAAATTCTTAAGAATGTCCTTGCTGGATATATTCTATATTTAGCTTAAGTGACACTTCTCTCCAATGTGACTTCTTGCCTATTTATATAGCTAATGTTTTACTGGAGTAAACCCAGGTTAAGGACTTTTCTCCAGCAAGGACAGGACAGCCAAATTTGGAACCAACGACCTTTTCATTACAGCTCTCTTCCCCTTCCCATCGTGCTGCATGCTCTGCATAATATTCTGGGTACCGTTCAGGATATTTCACAACGTTTTCTCATTTCTTCGTTCCTGTGCTTTCCTGTGCATGAACTGATACAATGAAGCTAAACCATCAGTCCCTGTACTACACAAACAATTTCGGAAGCTGGATCAACAAATGCCGTCCCCCCCCATTTTTATTTTAATCGTGATTAATGGTTTTATGTTTTTTTTTTTCAAGAATGTGTGAGAAGTTATAATTAAACACATTGGTATCCACTGGAGTTGTGGGGATAGGAACTATTTTTGAAGAAAAAAAAAGTTAATAAATTCAAAATATAAGATAACTCAGATCTAGTTTTCAATGTCATCAAATGACCACATCCTATATTGCGGCAGCCAGGACAGGGTGGCTGAAGGCCAGGGGCAGTCATGACGTATCCTGCAGCCAATGAACTAAACCTAATGATGGTCTTACACCCAAACTCCTCCTTGGTTTACAGATTTTATATAGAGAGACTGTTTCTTCTTTAAATGCTCATTGTATTGTATAGTACCAGGAAGAATACTGGGCCGCATGTGGCAGGGTTTCCTGTGATTGTATCTCAGTGTAAGACAGGCTCTGCTTGGAATGAGGCATATACAGTGTATAGGGAAACCTATGTAGTTTGCTATATAGGGAATTAGGAAGTGAATGACTTTGGACATTTCAGCCCAATACACTGGTCTCCCTGTGGTAGCTGACACAAGCAAAAGTACACCAGGATAAACATGGTGAAGAAGGGGAAGTGAGTATGGGTGTGTAAGTCTGTCGTTTATAACAAATTGAAATGTAAGATAAGTTTAGAAAAGACTGATCATTTCAAGTTCACTGGCAAGAGGAAGCACTTGCATGTAACTTGTACGTGTAACTTCTTCAGATCTCAAGACAGTACAGTGGCAAAGAAAAATAAATCAGACAGCACTGTATAACACCGAAAAGGCAACTGTACTGTACTGTACTGTGGAAAACAAAATCACGACAATGCCATATTACTGCAGTTTATGGAGTGTATTTTTAAATGTTTTGAAAGCTTGGTTAACTCTTTCGCATGACACCCCATTCACCACATTACAGTTTTTCTTGATTTCTTTGCAGCATTTCTCAAAGAATATTTAATATTAGCAAGACAAGTGTTATCTCCAAATTATAATGTCACTTCTGCACAGCAGAACATCATTTGGCACAATTTTCAGGTGCTTTAGTCTTCTTGGTCAAAATATATTATGTAGTTTCCCACTGTGATAATTTTAAACCCAAAACTGTATATGTAAGTGATCGTCATGTTAGTCACCACATGCAAAACAATTAACCAAGCTGTCAACATGATTTAAAAATACATTTCATAAATTGAAGTGGCACAGAATTGTTGTGTTTCAGTAGATGATTTTTCTGCCATATTTACTGTTTTTGTTTTTTATACTGCTTGGAATGTTTAAACTAGTGTCTTTAACATGAATAAGTCAGTGTGGTAAAGAAAAATGATCAGTCTTATCTTAACTTATCTTACATTTCAATTTGGAATAAATTGCAGGCTTACACACATAAGTATCAGGTTACTAATGAAAAATGATCAGGCAGTAAGAAAATGGGAACCAGCAATCAGTCAGCATTGTGGAGCTCAGGAACAGCAGACTTACACTGACAAACTGACAATGTATCTGAGCGTTTTGACTCTCATGGTTAAAACGATGCTGATTGTACTTTTCATTGTGGTGGCACTGACTGATTCATTGGTGGAATTATTTGCTTTTGAGACGTGAGTTAATGTGCCAATGCAATTGAGAAAAACTTTAATGTGTTTAAAATGGTACAAAAGACATGAAAGGCACCTGTTGTCAGGCTGGAGCTGTTAGCTCTGCCGGGAGGCGGATGTGGGACTGGACGATGACAGAGTACTAAAGCCGATTGGGAAACAGTGCTGCCATTTGGGCTAACCCATTAACTACAGTATTTAACGTCGCAACAATTGATTAAAGCTTCCCTAATTATACATTAACTGGCACTATGCGAGGGCCCCCAGACCTGAATTCAGAATGACACGTGTTTCCTTCGGTCGTATAGAGGAATAGCTAATGTGCTGTGCCCTCTCACTGCCTCCATAATGCCTTTGTACCCTCCTCTGGATTAAAGGGCTTGTTTCGACCCCTGCCGCTTTAGAGAGGGCAGTTAATGTGGCGCGAAAGGCCTTGTCTACAGCACCGGCTGCACACAATCCGTTTTACGGCCGGGCCGTGGCGTAAAAGATGTAAAAAGTATATGCTCCAAAACATCACCCACATTATATTTAACTTCAGTGATATCCACGAGGCACATTGGAAAACAACAGTCAAACGTAAGATTATTTATGAACAACTGTGAGGCTGATTTGACACGATCTGCGTCTAGCATTTTTGCATCGCGTTTAGACGTTTTGGACGTGTGAGGTGTCAAGCAGAAGCCTTCAGCGTGTACATGCATGCTCTGGGTGGAAGTGCCTCAAGTCAGCAGGATGGGAGGGAGACGCAGGAATAAGAAACGGTGGTTCTCCTGGTGTGAGGCCTACAGGAGGAAGCTACTGTGGAGTGCGGCCTTCTCCTGCTACTCGCGTCGTGTCAGGGGTGCCGAAAACGACACTGCGGCACGTAGGTGTGATACTGGATATCCTGCTACCAAAAGTTATGCTGTGAGAAGCGAGTGTGTTGTTCTTGCAGAAGGGCTGCTGTTGCAGCTGTAAAGGGGACTGGGTTTGATGTATTGGGCAGACAGCTGTCACACAAACAAAGCTACACACAGCTTCTTGTTACGCTGAGCTACTCTGCAGTTCCTGATTACATGGGATAAGAGGGGTGGCAGCCTCGGTCAGTTGGCTCGAGTTAGATTTTCAATTTGAAACATGTCTGCACACGCATTTACATGTATGTAACATGCATGTTTTATTACCTTGTAAATGGTCTGTAGGGTTTGCAAACTACTCCAACACTTCCCCATCCATCTGACTGTCTGTTTAACTGCTTAATCCCAACTGGGGTTGCAGGAGGGACTGGAGCCTATCCCAGGAACAGGATGGAACCCACCCTGGGCAGCCGCCAAGACACCACAGGGTCGCACACACAGCCACACTATTACAGGGCCAATTTAAACTCGCCAATAAACCTGCCCTGCATGCTTTTGGATTGTGGGAGGAAACCGGAGCCCCCAGTGGAAACCCACACAAACACAGGGAGAGCATGTGACCTCCACACAGAAAGGAGCTACACCGGAGCCCAGGACCTAACCACTGTGCCACCATGCCACCCCCGTCACTTATTATGTAGCTATTTTAGGTTTATGATGGAATAATATAGATTGACTTGTGTGAGCCTGAGAGCGTGAAAGTGTGAGTGTCAGCGCTGATGCGAGGGAGCTGACAACCCTGGGATAATGAAGGCTCCGGTGTTTTTTTAAACCAATGATTTTTTGCTTTATTGGTAATCAGTATGATTATTTATTTCATCAACCAACCAATGAAACAATACACTCAATCATCTGCTGGTTAATGAAAGAGTATTGAAGAGTATAGAAGCTATGCTCTGAGTACTGTGCCCTTTGAAGGCAACTCCAATAGAATCACTGATAATACTGCGTCAGCCCCTGCAATGTAACACTGAACAATCAAGATTATCAGGAACATTATTTTGAGGTGTTAATTTCCGATATTTTAAGCAATAACAGTTTGCACAGAATACTTTCCTAGGAGACTTGAAGTATGGGTGCTCCGCTCCAGGCTGTACTATTGCACATGGACTTTATTGAATGAGTAACACCATTAGATAGCAGACTGAAAACAAATGGAAGCCCCGACTTCACTAAGAACTCACACAGACGTTCTTTTCTTGGTCTCTGCTCCGTCGTACTTTATTGCAGTCTGGGGGCAACTGTGTCACGAGCGAGGAGCCGTCGTTTGCTCGCTAACAGCACCATCTATTTCGTGCAGCATCTATGTAAAAATTCCGAGTGGATGTTCAGGGCTCCAATGCTAGAGCGGGCCATTGGCACCCTGCTGAGAACCTTTAATGAAAGGGCCTGGTTATGCCATGAGGGCCACAGAGGTCTTTCCACTTGCTTTCCAGTCACAATCCACGAACGTGCGGTCAGAGGATAAGCCGCATTGTCAATGTGCGGCGTGCACGCAGCTGTTATGGCTCAGACTGCGCAGGACGCTGGCCAGTCATCGAGGAGCGATGTCTCGGGTCTAACAGTAGGGAGCGGGACAGCTGAGGATAGCGATCTGCTGGCCTTTTTCAGGAGGTCCTAAGTCCGCACTTTACAGGATAACAGTTTGCTGAAACACATGATTCTCCGGGAGTTACCTATGTTGGCTGAGAGGGAGGGAGCCGATTAGAGGGGCTTGTATTCCATTTATCCTTAATACTGCGTAGCCTCCAACGCCATGCAGGAATGTCGGTTCCTCTGCCAGAAGCTGGGCTGATTGGATAGCCCCTACCCCCGCCCCCCCCCCCCCCCCCCCCCCCCCCACACCAGCCCGTCTGGCTCTCCCACAGGAGGAGGGTGAGGTAATCAATCAGAGCCATGGCCCAAGGAGCCTTTCACCCTTGTCTGCTCATTAATTAGTCCTACGTAGGATCAGTTCAGGTTTTTGTAATTTCCGAACTCCATGGAGGGTTCAGTGTTGGGTGGACAGTAGATAGATGAAGGAGTCTTCAGTTGACTGTGTGTCTGTGCTTGTTTGCAAGCTGTGTGTGCATGTGTGTGTATCTCTGTGTGTGTATGAGTAAGTGCATAGTTGTGTGTGTGTGTGCAGATGCAAAGGTATTTGTGTGTCTGTGACTCTGACAAGCACTTTACGTGTACTGGTGAATCAGTATCTGTGTGTGCATAGTGTGAGTGTGTGCACATGTGTGTATGAGTATGTGTTTCTGTGTGGGGGGTATGTATATTTTATATTGTCCCCTGAGTACTGTATGTGTCTGTGGCTGTGTGTGTCTGTGGGTGTGTGTGTATGTGGCTGTGTGTGTCTGTCAGTGTGTGTGTGTGTGTGTGTATGTGGCTGTGTGTGTCTGTCAGTGTGTGTGTGTGTGTATGTGGCTGTGTGTGTTTGTCAGTGTGTGTGTGTGTGTGTGCGTGTGTGTAAGTGGTCGTGTGTGTCTGTTAGTGTGTGTGCGTGTGTGTATGTGGTCGTGTGTGTCTGTCAGTGTGTGTGCATATGTGGATGTGTGTGTCTGTCAGTGTGTGTGCGTGTGTGTATGTGGATGTGTGTGTGTGTGTATGTGGCTGTGTGTGTGTGTATGTGGCTGTGTGTGTCTGTGTGTGTGTGTATGTGGCCGTGTGTGTCTGTCAGTGTGTGTGTGCGTGTGTGTATGTGGCTGTGTGTGTCTGTCAGTGTGTGTGTGCATGTGTGTATGTGGCCGTGTGTGTCTGTCAGTGTGTGTGTGCGCGTGTGTGTATGCGGCTGTGTGTGTCTGTCAGTGTGTGTGTGTGTGGCTGTGTGTGTTTGCCCAAAAGAAGAGGTACACTTTCCCTTCACACAACGGCCTGTCCCGTCCATTTGGCTGAGCGGCTGGTGTTGGTGTAGCTGTTGGTGTGTCGGGTGGGTGTGGGACATATAGCCCAGCCCTTGTTCCCCTCCCTTCATTAACCCCGCCCCCCCATGAAAAGCTACTGAGAGGCTGCCAGTGGCCAGCCTTTGAAGTACATTCGTTTAATTGTCTATAGTAGTTTGGAGAGCCAGACGTCCAAAAGCGAAATGGGGACGTGTGTTACTGAGACTGTGGTTTTTGTACAGAGGGGGAACCAGCAAGCTGTCACAGCTGACTAACTTCCAGTCTGAGTAAGTATAGTTTGTCTGTGTGCTATTTACCATATATATTTCAATTCAAATTCTGTGATTGCATTTTATTTTATTGGTGTATTGTATCAGAGCGCTACATTTCAAATTAGTTCATGATCAGTTTAGGATCTGTTTAAAGTGATGTGAATGATAATTGTTCTACCAATTCCACTAACTGTTATTCTACTGTTGAAATCAGCATATTAACATATCATCTGTGAATTTATAGAAATGACACATCCCATGAAAATGCAACTTTCCATGTACAAAAAAAAATCAATAATATCCACATCAGGGCATTCTGAAAAGGCACGTAATTTTCAGTTTTCATTTAATCTTAATCTAACCAGTGAGGTGAAGAGGCGTACTGGAATATTCATCTTAGATTCATTTACATTTTCTCTTCTCAACAGGTGTTTGAATGAAAATTTTGTGATGGTTGCTAGCATTTTTATTCTTCATATTATTTAGTATTCCCAAAATAAAAGCAACTAAGCATATTGCTGTAAACTGAATCTTTATATATTTTATTTTTTGACATGATACATTATATTTCTGCTATGGATTAAGCCAACTGAAGTCATGAGTTACGATAGAGGCCTTTGATATATGAACTCGGAAGTATCCAGAAAGACAATACCCATTGCCCACAGGGTCAGAACACATCAAAGGGGGAAGGAGATTTGTTGTCTCTGACATGTGTTGGCCCTGTCCTTTGCACCTACCAGGCTGCACTGTATTTCTTAGGGGAACAGAACGGAAGCTGCCAAAATAGGCTCATATCGTCCTGGTTTCCCCCCACGGCACCTAGTGTCTGGAGAAATACTCTGTACCTCAGTGCAGGGCAACTAGAAAAATAGACATGACCAGTAGAGACTTATGTAGATCAGTCAGGCCTAATATACATATATTATACTATATATACTATATATATAGCACTGATAAAGACAGATAATGTCCTCTGGCAAATGGAGAGCGTTTTATATAATGGGTGCACTCCTGTAAGGTCTTGGTTGATGACTTGCAGATTCAGTAGAATCCCAGTCCTTGGTAACAGCTCCAGATCTTACACACAACTTTGATTTGATTACACACTTGCGTTCTTCAGTGTAGTTTTTTTGTGAAAGTCTTTATGTGCCGGAATATGGCGGTGTGACTCCGCGCGCAAGAGGTATAGTTCATTAATTTTACTGCTGCATGACAAAAGCTATGGAAGAACAGAGCAATAAGCTTGTTTTGTTCACGGTTACTCCTGTTTTGTTCGTTTTAGAGCTGCGGGTGTAGTGTTAAGCTATCGGTGTTGTTTGTCTCTATTTCCTCCGAAGGGCCTCTCAGCAGGTCATTCATCTGTAACCCGATTCTTTCACCTTTCACCTCTTACGGGCAACCTACACGCATGTGGGTGTGGAGTCAGAGCAGGAGAGAGCAGCTTGTATTTGACATCGCGGGTGTGTTTTATGGAACAAAGGAGCTACAGGTAGCACGGTCATTGCTACAGCCTGCCAGTTTTTGGGACAACTCAAATTAAGTTTATTGCAGGGGCAATAATTATAAAGCAGCCTTAAAATTTCAAGGAACCTGAAGGTGTATTATGGATATGCTGTCATAAAATGGATCATAAAATTCATGAATGATGCATTACGTCTGTTATGGACTTGTGGTGTATTTATATGGCCAGATTCTTTGAGTAAATTTATCCCATAATAATTGAAAACGTGTGTTGAGACTGCATGTCCCACTTGGTTGCATGAATGTATCTGAGTACTTTGGTTCCCTCCCATAATCCAATGAAATGGAGTGAGGCAAATGTAAAACTTGCCCAAACAGTGTATGTGTTTGTCCTGCAATGTACGGGCATCCCCACTAGGGGTTTCCTGAGCCGTGGAGCCCTGTGGATTCCCGGATAGAATCAGGGCCTCTGTGATCATGTGTTTTGTAAGCAGTTAGACAATAGATGGATGAATCTATTGTTTCCAACAGGGGTGTTGGAAATTAGGGGACGTTTCTTCCCACCAATATTAGCAGACCCTCCCCTTTCCAAAAAATAAATTAAAAATAGGACCTTCCTTATCTTAATCTGTGCGTTACTGAGGCCAGTTCACAGTGCATGCAGAGAGCGAAGACAGGACATACACCCAGTGAAGCTTGTAGTTCTGCGTCGTCAATGTATCATATTGATTAGTTATTTTTTTATGTTCATTGTCACCCTTCTGGTGCCCCGGGATCTGAGAATGTTTCGGCGCTTTCCCAGTAAAATAAGGAATCCCAAAATAAAGACCCCCCCCCCCTGCTCTCTTTCTCCAGGTCAAGGCGCACCCGTGTGAAGTGTCACTGTGACCGGGCGGCTGGAAGGACGCGTAGGCATGGAGAACCAGCAGAGCGCTGCGGCCTCTGTGGCGGCCAGTGGCGCTGGGACAGGCAGTCTGACCAGCACTACAGCCAGCGGCTCCAGCGCCGCCAACGGGAGGCCAGGGGTGCCACAGATATCCGTCTACAGCGGCATCCATGACCGCCAGACGGTCCAGGTACACATGCCCCAGACGATGCTATACTGTCACACCCGTCCAGGTACACATGCCCCAGACGATGCTATACTGTCACACCCGTCCAGGTACACATGCCCCAGA